>OX244272.1:5990200-6590200 GCA_945867215.1 Epinotia demarniana
TATAACAGTTATTAAAGTAGTTGATTTTTAAAGCGTTTATTTTATTATTATTTAACCTACCAACTTTTATTTTTTGTTCTTGCATTTACCATGGTGCTCAGTTTCTGGTTCAGAATATTTTAGTGAAATTGTTTTTCGAAACTAATCACCGACCTTCTTTTGATTCTAGGTGTGCGGTGTCGTTTAATGTCCTTGCTTAAAGTTAGAACTCCTGAAACCCCATGATTCAAAAGCTAAGATCAACTGTTACTTATTTATTTTATCAATGAAACTAATGTCGCAAAACGTAAGACGGCAAAATCCAATGACAGGTTAATTTACTTTTCATGAAGCAAAAAAATATTTTATTGAAATTACGACTGTATGCGTAAGCAAATAAAATTCGTTTTTGCAGAATTTTGAGATATTTTTTACTGACAATCGTATCAGATATTTATGCTGTCTTTATGTGATTCGATGGTTGTGCTTCTACAGCGAATATATAATTTTGCTGGTCATATATCACATTATTTTGATTTCGTTGAGTATCACATATTTTTACCCGGTCTGATCCGATATTTATGCTGTTACATGCAAATGATTTATATGCCGGCTGTAAATCATCACATATTTTTACCGCCTTTGTATCGTCACATAATTATACCTTCAATTGATGATCAGATATTTTTGCAGCGTTGCCCATAGTCATATATTTATGCTGGTGACTGTACATATATTAATATATATTTATATGTGTGACTGTACCTCTTAGTTGTGGCTTTTTTTAAGAAATACTTGCTGTGCAATGTGCATGAACCTTGATAGACATTTGAAATTTTCACAGGTGATGTATTTCTGTTGCCGCTATAACAACAAATACTAATAAACCACGTGCGAGTCGGAGTGCGGCTCCCATACAACAGACATGATTTTTTTGCCGTTTTTATAGATAATGGTACGGAACCCTTCGTGCGCGAGTCCGGCTCGCACTTGGCCGGTTTTTACTTATACCTGTATCAGAATAATATGCGTGAAATTAATTTGGTTCTCTGTATTTCTTTCTAGTTGCCAGCCCTACTTGACAGGAATATTTTCCGCCCATTTCCCAACTTCGAGTTCCTAAAGAAAACATCTCGTCGCCTTGCTAAAACAAAATTATACAAAGTCAACCCAGAAATGCTCCCGAGGTTTCCTCCACTTTTCAATTAAATGTATATTCAGTGGCTTGAGCAAACGAACGCTACGGTAAAGGAATAAAGTTCAAACTTGAAGAGCGGATTTCGACATATTTTATGGATAATTTGCAAAGAACTAGCTCATTATAACGTCTGAAAAGGCCACGATTGGCCAGATTCATCGAACGAGGGAGCGATGCGAAAGAAGTTCTATGCTTAGCTCGGGCCATAAATCGTTGGGTATGTCCAGAGGAGTAGTCACCCTAACGTCTCCAACGCGTGTTAGGACAGTCCAAGACAAGACATTTAGATCTGCCAAACGTAGATGCGTTACGTGATCGACATGTAGATGTATGGAATCGGATGTCTCGCTTTCCGATGTTCTTCTCTACAGGACGCATTTCTCAATCGATTTTCGTGAAATTTTGTGACCAGCTGATTGATGACAGTGTGACGACGAGTTACTTTTATTCGTGGTCACGCTGTAACGGAACGGACATACTCGTCGGTGTGTTTCTGTATAAATAAAGCAACCAACTACATCATCATTGATGTAAAAAAGGGAGAGAGAATGATAAGTTTTTATTTCACGCCAAAAGTTGGGGAATTGATTTAATAATCAAAAGGAAAAAGGGAATCAATTAAGCCAGCCTTCATTGGGATGAATAGCCGGTATCAAAAGCTTATTTTATTCAAGGATATTAGTGTACGGGTTGATTTAACATATTAATCGTAGGTAGCGGGGTTCATAAGAGTATATTATAACCACGGTCTACAATAATAAAAGAATTACATGGATTCCCAAATAATATCTCTATTCTAGGTACTAGAAATACTATACTAATTTCAATCTTAATATCTAGAACATTAGGAGCTAAACGAAAGGGGACGATACGACCTTTTGTCGTGAAGCAAATGATATCGCATGTTTACGCTGAGCGCTCTGGTACTACAATCTGAATTCGACCTTATATTAAAGGATTATGGTGGTTTGAGGAAATTGAAGATACTACCGACGTTCTAAACCTTGTGGCCACGTAATGCATATCACACTTGTCACACTTGTCACACTTGTCTCACTTGTCACACTTGTCTCACTTGTCTCACTTGTCTCACTTGTCACACTTGTCTCACTTGTCACACTTGTCTCACTTGTCTCACTTGTCACACTTGTCTCACTTGTCTCACTTGTCTCACTTGTCACACTTGTCTCATTTGTCACACTTGTCTCACTTGTCACACTTGTCTCACTTGTCACACTTGTCTCACTTGTCACACTTGTCTCACTTGTCTCACTTGTCACACTTGTCACACTTGTCTCACTTGTCTCACTTGTCACACTTGTCTCACTTGTCTCACTTGTCACACTTGTCACACTTGTCTCACTTGTCTCACTTGTCTCACTTGTCACACTTGTCTCACTTGTCGCACTTGTCTCACTTTGTCACACTTGTCTCATTTGTCACACTTGTCTCACTTGTCACACTTGTCACACTTGTCTCACTTGTCACACTTGTCTCACTTGTCTCACTTGTCTCACTTGTCACACTTGTCACACTTGTCTCACTTGTCTCACTTGTCACACTTGTCTCACTTGTCTCACTTGTCTCACTTGTCTCACTTGTCACACTTGTCACACTTGTCTCACTTGTCTCACTTGTCTCACTTGTCTCACTTGTCACACTTGTCTCACTTGTCACACTTGTCACACTTGTCTCACTTGTCGCACTTGTCTCACTTGTCACACTTGTCACACTTGTCTCACTTGTCTCACTTGTCTCACTTGTCTCACTTGTCTCACTTGTCTCACTTGTCGCACTTGTCTCACTTGTCTCACTTGTCGCACTTGTCTCACTTGTCTCACTTGTCTCACTTGTCTCACTTGTCACACTTGTCACACTTGTCTCGTTTGTCACACTTGTCTCACTTGTCACACTTGTCCATGATTTTGTGTCACACTTGTCACACTTGTCGCACTTGTCACACTTGTCGCACTTGTCACACTTGTCGCACTTGTCACGCTTGTCACACTTGTCACACACTCCGCTCGGGTGATGGGTATAAAAGGCGGTGCCGGCGTAGTATTCGGGATTATTCGATTCATTCAACTCTCATCGTGCGGACTGACAGTGTCTCTGGTTGTAGGCTGGGAAATTATTGGTGTGTGTTTTCATTATTGTGGTGAATGGCTTGTCGTTGTGAGGAAACCCTCTTCATAATTATGAGTCATTTACGGTTCTTAAATTCATGGTGATTTGTAAAATTCAAAAGTGGAGTTTAGATGGGATAGTGAAATCGGAACTCGATCAGGGCTGTATATACCTTATCGGATTCTATCCGTGAGGTTTATATAGTTTAATCAATCGTGTATAATGCCAGGCGGCCTAAACCCTGAAATTGTGCATGATTGTATGATTGTTTTCGGAGCTTAGATGGGATTAGTGATTTCGGAAATCAATCAGGGCTGTATATGCCTTATCGGATACTATCCGTGAGGTTTATATAGTTTAATCAAACGTGTATAATGCCAGGCGGCCTAAACCCTGGAATTGTGCATGATTGTATGATTGTTTTCGGAGCTTAGATGGGATTAGTGATTTCGGAAATCAATCAGGGCTGTATATGCCTTATCGGATACTATCCGTGAGGTTTATATAGTTTAATCAAACGTGTTTAATGCCAGGCGGCCTAAACCCTGGAATTGTACATGATTGTATGATTGTTTTCGGAAGTTTAGATGGGGATTAGTGATTTCGGAACTCAATCAGGGCTGTATATGCCTTTTCGGATACTATCCGTGAGGTTTATATAGTTTAATCAAGCGTGTTTAATGCCAGGCGGCCTAAACCCTGGAATTGTACATGTTTGTATGATTGTTTTCGAGATTTAGTCGGGTTTAATTATTACTACCTAATCAGCCAGAACACCGTCCAGGATACAGTATACCTCACGCTAGCGTATAACGGTGTCAATTAGCGTGATCCAGAGTCCTTTGCTACCAGATTTGAGGTGTGATCTGGCGTCTACCTTTTTTATTAGTACAGGAGACGAAACCTCTTAACCGGGGCCCTCACGTCTCTCAAAACAACTGACGGTGGAAACGTGGCTTAAGCATTCATGTGCAAAAGCATAGGAGGATATCTCCGCTCGTGGAAACCGATCGGTTGCTTGAGGGGTCGTTCAGTGTTAAATATATTTATATATCAACATACCGTATGTCCAGTTAGTGCATCTTATCCGCTGTATTCCCTCTAGCCTACGGGCGCAGCGGGGGAAGATGAATTACACAGGCTGCTAGGGGGTTGTCATCTCAGTTTCGCCGACTGAACTAATTACAGCTTCAAATATTCTTGCTTCTGAACTAAGGTATGGTTCCAGGAGTAAGCAGAATAGGGACTGTGGGGTAGACTTTAGGGATAAATTCACGCGTTATGGGATGATAGGTTTATAACTATATTTACTACAACGAAAGATACTCCAATAACTTGTTTTGATTAGCTAAAACTAGTCATTATTCCGGATGGTTTTCATGAAGACCACATTGTAAGGATAGCTGAGGTTACTTCAATAATAATAATTAATCTAAATGAATGTCTAGTTTCTGTGAAATGCATGTGAGGTATTGTAACGGTGTGGCATTTATCAACCATCATAGTAAGGTAACGTTTCTATTCATAACATTGAGATATCAGGGTTGCTTCAGAAAGATGAAATAACTCTGGTTTTGATGACAGGCAGAGCAGTTCATCAAATCCATTTAAAGTATCTCAATATTATGAGTAGATATTCTCCACTCAAGGCAATTTATTGTTGTGAGTGGACTCTCTTCATTTATGGTACGCCTTAGGACAAATATTTCACATGTAAGGTACGGTTTGCATTGGCATTACTCCAATAGCCATAGGTATAGAATGGTCTAGGTATATATTGGCCATATGTGTTGTAAATACAACAATTATTAACACTAAAAGATGTCAGTCGAGTTTGTCTCGGTGTATCTTCTCGAAACTGACCGCTAGGTTGGAGACACTGGTAGATTCATTCTCAGAGTCTTAAACTCATAGGTAGCTAGGAAGGTAACTTGGATAGGACGCTCTTTCCCCATCCTAGACTTGAGAAGTAGCATGTGTGAGTACAAGAAGTCCACACAACCCGTCGATAGTACCTTTGTTCCAAAATACAAGTATTTAGGACAAGCGACTAGTTTACTTTAGGTTCAAATAAATAATCTTAATTTATGTTTTATAAAAGCTACTTCCAAGTCCAACCAAGCGTGTAATAAGTGGTAGGGGATTTTCTACCCAAAAATATAAATATTTATAATCATAAAATAGTATTTACAATCATAAGTTGACTAATAATTGACAAACAATAATAATAAGGTAACCACAGCGGACGGATTAATTTCCCAAACCTTAGGACTTCTTTATAACTAAAAATATGAGATCAGTAGTATACAGCAGCGTTCAGATAGTTTCATATAATGTACGGAATAGACTAGCTTTAATTATATTAATGAAGAGTCCAAAACCTGTCATGCTTTCACAAAAGGACATGGGTTATTACGGTACACAACACTTCAGGGTTCTACCACAAGACGATCACATTTGGCCAAATCTTCAGGTATTCGTAATAAAAGCACGCAACAAAAGTAGGTTTAATAAATAGGTGAATAGAGTGTAAGTTATAGTACAATCACATTAGAGCTTATTACAAACTATTCCGCGTTCTCGAGCGTAGCGAGGGGATTCTTCAGTAGGTTTTAGCTTTCATAGTATTTTCAAGACGGGAAACTTAGTTGGGACTTCACTGCATTCCGGGGCGGGGCGTCGATAGCTTAGTTGTTACAAAGTGGTGCGCGATGACCTGGACGTTCGGTAGCTTTATTTTCGGTAGTTGAGTTGTTACAACACCACTTTAAAAAAGATAACACTTTGACAGGTCCGTGTAGGTACGACAACGAGCGAAGCGGGAGGAGTGTTTGGTGTACTGCGACCCTACGCCCGCGAGCCGAGCGAGCGAAGCGAGCATGCCGCTGTAGCGGCCAGCGAAGCGCCAGAACCAAACAGTGTGACTACGAGGAAAATAAATTACTCGTCGCCACACCAGTGTGACAAATTGGTGTGACTACGAGACCGACATCAACGCGTTCGTAACGTTACGTGACTTCTTAATTATATTTTTTTTGTGGAGCCACTTTTACGATATTCAAAAAATAATATTTTTCAAAAAAGCAGGCTCGCGAGTTCCGCAGCTCACAGAGCTCATTTATTTTTCATCAAAATTAAAGGTAGAAAGAAGAAAAGAAAGAAAAATATATTTATTGCCTTAAAATAAACAAAATTACTTAACACAAATCTTCATGAAAAATTTGATACACAAAAGAAGAAGAAAAATAACATAATAACATAAAAAACTACAAAATAATAAAATGTTAAACAATAAATATCATCTAAACGCAATAGGAACACATTCATCAACTGCTGGCGGCAGATATATGTGCTACAAGCGCTGATTTTCAATCCCACTCGGTCCAAGATGTTTGCCGAGAAGGAAGACGAATAATAAGCGGGTAACAAACAAAACTAACTTAAAAATACAACCTACAAGTTTTATACACCGTGGCCGTGAATAACCCGAAAGATTAAAAAACCACGTATTTTTGACAACAGTACGAGTAAATAATGTTATATCAACATGGGTCTAATTATGTGTCTTAATTAAATTACTATTTCAGTACAAATTAAATCTTATTAATTGCCCGCTTCTTTGTGAACAAGCCTTTAAAGCCGTGACTTGTATTCCATGAATGACAAGAAATGTCAAGTTATGTCTAGCACGATGTCTAGTTAGTACATCTACGTGAAAAAAGAAGAAGGTGGCTACGTCATGCTCACGCCCTTAGGGTGTGTTGGACTGGAGATTTTTAAACTTTTGATTTGTTGTAAAAAATTAATGTCTCTTTAATTATTTAGAGTTTTTGGACTATATGTTACATAACTTTATATACTCTAATTAGGCTCTAGTATCGTTAGCTTAAATCTTTCGGGTTATTCACGGCCACGGACAGTGTGTGTGTGTATGTGGTGTGTATGTCAATGCGTATGTGTGTGTGCGCGCGCGCGGCTTGTGCATGTGGTGCGTGTGGTATATGAATAAAATGACTCTGACGAGGATTTAATTAACAGCTATTTAAAGACTGTTTCAAAGCCGTGCTTCTGGTACTCCAGTAATTTATACTATACTGTTGAATGTTGATGTTAATGTGTCGACGGCTGTCTCGAAACGAAACAGGCGGACTGTCGATCGTTTGTCGCGCTCATTCAGCCCCTTTCCCTTAGGTTGGAGCTTAAGCTTAGATACAGACTCGTGAGCATTCCCACATAAAATTATTCGATTCTTCTTGTTTTCCTGCAGAACAGAAGGACTTCTTTAAGGTCGAAGCCCCTCAAGCTCTCCTTTAAGACACATCTTTACAATTCTAGTCCATACTTCTATACTGAGATGAAGTTTATTACTTTGTAGGTATGTAGGGGTATTCTCCGGAACTTCTCATCCAATTCCAAAGAGTCTATTACTAGTACATATAGGATGGCCCATCGGGATAGAAATAGGCTTTATTTTATCTCGTGGTTTTGCATGCGTTTCTTTGTAAATTTCAGCACCCCCTTTCTTCCCGTGGGTGTCGTCAAAGTCGACTAAGGGACCAGGGTTGAAGTACGTTGTGGGCGATGGGCTAGCAACCTATCACTGCAATATCACATTTTGTCGATATTTTATACCCACATTTATGCTAAAAGTGGCGCTGGAACATACGTTGTACTTTGTGATAAGAGTACATACGCGCGTAGCCGCACGGGCCGCCTATACAAAAACGAATACATACCTACAAACGGATTTCAAATTAGGACTTTCTGCTTATGTAAGAGCTAAGCTCTTGTCGTTGTAGCTCAAAGTAAGCCCTCCATCTACTCCAATCCCAGACAATCTCTTTGACATCTCGATACGATCTAATATCAACTCTTTTTTATGTCAGTCACCGCACGAAAATTCGTGGAAGATTGTTTTACAAGATCTTGATATATTTTGAGTGTGTATGCTGGCGCTAACAGCAAAATATTATTCTGACTGCTGGCGTAGCAACTTGTTCACATGCAAAAAGTTGCTACATAAACTAATTTAATGATTTTTTTAATTAATTCAGATCACTCACTCAGATTGTCTGCTGGGACTCGAACCCGCGCCCCCTGCTTAACCGGAGCAGTGTCCTGACTCCTCTGGCGTCTGGAAGCACTTACTCGTAGTTACGGAAATTGTAGATAGTTGTAATTATTGTATAAATAGTAGCATGTGCGCAAATTGAGCGCAAATTGTACCGACTTGACTGACAGTTGACACTTTATAGACTAACACTTGCGGTGGCGGTCAATACTTGACAGTTATTGAAAAATTTACTATTGACCACTGTGAGCCCGCACCAAGAAATGCGTACCCACTGCGTACCTAAGTGGCCTAAGCACAAGCGTAGTAAGTCTCGCTTGCATAATAGATTGCCATAACAATTTAGCAGGCGCAAGGAAATAAGTTTGTCGTTGAATTGATTATTATACACGGATTAAGAATAGGCTGTTATCAGAAAATCACTAAAATATGGTATTTTCTTAGTGAAATTTTAATCATAGAATTCGAAAAATGCTCATATTTTTTTATTTAGTAAGAGATTATTATTTATTTTGATAAAATTAAACTGAAAAATACGGTCGCCCTCCATGATATGTTAAACACCAATAAGAGCGCATCACGTCACGTTTATAATAAATAATAATAATAATAAATATAAGGGGACAATTTTACACAAATCGACCTAGTCTCATAGTAAGCTCAGTAAGGCTTGTGTTATGGGTACTAGACGACGATATATTATACAATATATATAAATACTTAAATACATAGAAAATATCCATGACTCAGAAACAAATATTCATGCTCATCACACAAATTTTTGCCCTTACCGGGATTCGAACCCAGGACCTTGCTTCGTAGGCAGGGTCACTACCAACTAGGCTAAACCGGTCGTAAACGTTTGTATAAACAAATACCCATAACGGCCATTACCACAGATTACAGAGAAAACTTACGTACTGGACGAATAGTAAGACAGGGATAGAACCATGTTATGTGTCAGATCTTCATAGGTACGTCATTCTCCCGCTTTCTCACTCGCACGGCCGCGCAAGACTTGTAAACTTTTTAATTTATGTTCATTCAATGAGCAATTGAGCGATCTAGGTAGCAAACGCCAAAGGCTTGCGTTCTATTTATACAAACGTGACGTCACTCGGGACGTTTGACATACGACAGATTACCGCTGACTTCATCAGCGACGCCATGTCAGCGATATCTTATATTCATAATTAATTTATTGTGGTCGTGTCCATTGTCCATACAGTAGATCTTCAAATAGGTTGTAAGTGTATAATGTACATGATACCCTGCTAGGGCATTCGAGTTGTGTGGGAATTCAATTACGGATTAAATGGGAGAAAGTTATAATAAAATACCATAGTCTTCATTTGGAGAATCGGTTGTGTATTGTTTTTTATTTATTTATTGAGTTACTCACATTCAAATTTTTAAAGATATTTTTTATTATATTTATGGCATTTGAATCGAATTGCAAAAGTAATTCCTTGGTGTTCTAATTCTTAATTGTAAACAAACAAAGTCACAGCTAATAAATTAATCTCGAAATTAGTAAGTAAAAGTTGAAACGAGCCTGTAACCACTTAGCGTAATGGAAGGAAACACTCCGGTTTCAATGGGGTAAGTTTTATATTAGATCCGAAGTATGCTGGAGGTTGAGGTAGCCATAAAATGGCCACATTACGGTGTGGGAGCTCCGAGATGCCTGGCTTCAGTATTTACTTCCCGAACATTAGAACACACACACCAACGAAAATACAAACTGATGATGATGATAATGTTAAAACTTAGTTATGCCAAAAGAAATGAAATGTAATGAAATATATTATTAATAAAAATTGTTACAAGTCGAACTTCCAAACTTCATGGGGTTAGTATAAAACCTATATATTCCTTTGCTTATAATGTTACCAAGATTTTACATTTCAAGTAAAGGTATTGATAGGTATAATCTTTTTTTTATGTTATAGGAGGCAAACGAGCAGACGGTTCACCTGATGGTAAGCGATTACCGCCGCCCATGGACACCTGCAACACCAGAGGTGTGAGTGCGTTGCCGGCATTTAAGGATGGAGCTCTGGGAACCTTACTCACCATCAGGAACACAACACTACAATACCTACGGAATAGGCAGCAGTGCTATTATGGCTGTGGTCTTCTGTAGGGCGGAGGTACTCCCCCAGTCGGGCTGCTATAGATTCAAGCGTGATGAGATTACGCTGTGCCCTACCTGTCTTAAACACAAATATTCACAAATATTCTGTTGCAACTATATCGCATATTCCCTTGCGATTATCAAAATGAGCTGCATAAACGTTCGATCTTTTGATTGCGCTAGCTAGGGTTTTTTGACACCTCCAAGGGACTGCAAATATATACCTCCTGTATCTATACCTCCTCGTGTTCTCAAGAAACAAGGTTTAGGCAGACATACGTAAAACGAAGTGATCCTATAGGGGTGAATTTCCACCACCAGCTGTCGAGCATGCGAAGTGTCAAATATTATTAAAACTAAGCTATACACATATCTTGTGGATATTCAACCTATAAGGGTACCTTTTTGCTTATGAGGTACGGAACCCTAAATCAGTTTCTGTCTAAACTTTCATTTTTAGTACAAGCTTTTATTGCGCAAACTTGAAGAATATTGAAAAATAAGAGAGCGCATAATTTACTAGTTCTTGCTGTTAAGTATAAATCCCCCTTTGCTCCCTTGGAGCCTATTCATCACATCATAATGCAACCCTGAACTGCCTTACAATTTTAAAAGTAGGTGTCTATTAAACAGATACATAATAGGCCCTCCCTTTACCTACTTAATTAGTGAAAGTTCCCCGTCTACCAGCCCCTACAGTGACCCTAGCCTCCCGTCAACATCCCCAAGGACTGTACAGCAATTTTTTATACCCCACTGCATATTTGAGCGTACCTTTTCTATACAAATTGGATTCTTCTATTTGCATTATTTATTGCAAACAAATAGATGCGAGACCGAATGTAGAAATGAAATGAATTTTGAATCACATTGGTTATCATTCTGACTCATTACGTTTGTACACACACGTGTTATCGCTGTAAAAATCTACAATTCGTTACTTTGTCATGATCAAATGTTTTTTTTTTTGATACACTTTATGGCACACCCAAAAAAATTAACAGAGTACCTACAGAACTTAAGCTTAAAGTCGATGTAAACAATCGGCAGTTGTACCACCATCAAATCATAAAAATAAATCAAAAAATCAAAATTGTTTATTTATACAGTGATATAGATTAGACAAAACATGGTTTCTGTGACATACTGGTTACGGAACACTGTCGTTATAGCTTAATATTAATCAGATTGCCCGTGACACCTGCACTAGGCTATGCCTGTCTCGCAGGATGACACTTTACATTTGATTGCCCGTTATTTTATTACTAGGCGCTAAAGAATTTTACGTAACATGTTTAGTACAAATACCTGTGATCGACAAAATAAAACTAGTAATTGTATGTATCCTAGAAATTAACTACAAGGAATGAAGTGGCAAAAAGGAAAAGTGGTGGAAAACGCGTACCTGGTTCAAACGTAGCGCTGGCTGCAAGATGTTAAGGCTGCCGGTCTTACGCACTTCTCTTCTTAAAACTTCTGCGTTGATGTGTCGATTAAATTATAACGACGATAGGTATAAAATGGTTAGTTCGAAGCCTTTGGCGAGTGACGGAATGTAGAAAATAAATTGTAAATAGCATAAAAATATCCATACAGATATCACACAGAGGAAAAGTCTGTGAGGTTATGAGTTTGTATGTAGGAGGCAATCTTCGGAACCACTTATATCCGATTTCCAAAATTATTTTATCATTCCATAATGGGCCTTTAGTGTGGACAATCGGGGTGAAACCTAAGTCGTAAACGGTTTTTTTTTGTTTCTATCACAGTGTTTTAAGGCAAAGTTCATTGCATTAACTCTAGAGCAAACAATTAAACTTTATTGATAATTATTTTAAATAGCAAAAACACCAACCTTATGGTCACCCTATTCGAATGTAGCTTAAAGTGACAGTTTAACGTTGCAATTAGGGTGACCATGAGACTCGGTAAATTAAAAACAATTATATAATGAACGAATTAACAAACAACTTTTACATCAATTTGCCTGTTTTCACGTTGTCCACATGTTTAAACTAAAGTTAAACAGTAAGAAACAAATATTTCTGTCCACGACAGGATTCACCCTGTATATGCCCTCTGCAATCGGCTGTGCATTAGACGATCCGTGATGTGGTCATAGCCAAACATTATATTACTGTGAGTGTGAGTAGTAGAACAAGCCCGTCTTTCAATTACGAAAAAACAAAATTGGAAAAAAAAATATAGAACGTGTTAAAAATATAACGCAAAACTGTTTAAGGGCAAATAAAATCTATTACTTTTTAGGGTTCCGTACCTCAAAAGGAAAAAACGGAACCCTTATAGGATCACTTTGTTGTCCGTCTGTCTGTCTATCTGTCTGTCTGTCTGTCAAGACCATTTTTCTCAGGAACGCGTGGAGGTATCAAGCTGAAATTTATATCAAATACTCAGGTCTATTGTCCCTTCGACCTGTGAAAAAATCAAACTTAAAAGTCAACCCAATCAAAAGACACAGTCGTTTATGCTGCAAATTTTAGAGTTTTTCGACACTCGCAAAACCTACGGGGTACTTCCCGTGAACTCAGAAACTTGAAATTTGGCACGAATCAACGTCATATTGCACAAACAAAGGAAAAATTACGGAAAGTAGACATTTTTAGTAAAATCATACAAAAAAAAGTTTTTAATTTTTTTCAACTTAATACCTTTTTCCTCGTAAACGAGTGGAGGTATTAAATTGAAATTCATATCAAATACCTTTCAGCTGTAGCAAAATGAAAGTTCTATGTTTACACAATCATAAGAAATAGCAATATAAGTTGCATAATTAAAAACTGAAAAAGTTGTATGTGAAGTCCCCAACCCGCACTAGGCCAGCGTGGGGACTACTGCCCGTTCCCTCTCATCCATTGGAGAAGGCCTGTGCCCAGCAAGGGGACGTATATAGGCTGATTTATATTACATATTATATAAGTATTATAGATAATCTCAAGGGTATCAAAACCTAAAGGTACTTTCCCGTGAACTCAGTTTTCTATCAACATAATAAAAAGAAACGGCAATTTTTTTTAAGTAATCCACGTATTTTGGCGTTCGCAACTACTCGCAAGGAAATCAAAGCCTAAAGGATGATTACTAAATTGATAAAATGACCCTGTTTAATTTTATGCTCCCCCCGCTTTCCACATTGTAATGTTACGGATTCCATTTTCATTTATCATTTAGTAATAATAATAATAAACATACTACAACTTTTGCTTGTTTGTACGGAACCCTTGGTGCGCGAGTCCGACTCGCACTTGGCCGGTTTTTTTCTTATCAGAACACGATGCCTGCCCTTAAACGGTTTTGCGTTATTTTTTTAACTAGCTCACATAATTTCAGGAAAACTGGTTTGTGAAACGTAACCTGTAAGAGAGCAGTTGAACAGATGGAAATCCGGACATACGAAAGAATGCTGCCCAAGCTGAAACGGAGAATTTCGTTCGCATCGTTCGCTATTTCAACTGAGAACGACTTTTTTTTATTCCACTTCGGTGACAAACAAGCTTACGGCACCTGCTGGTAAGCGGTTACCGTAACATATAGACGCTTGCAACTCCAGTGTGTTAGATGCCATATGCATACACGACTTACACATCTGTTACAAACCAAGGCCTAAGAGCTGATCGTAAAGAGACCAACAATATTAATGTCTACGATTACACTGGATGGCATTCGCTACCAGTTTCCACACAACCAACTTGCCCGAGGTTGGAACACATATGTTCCAGTACGGATTACGCTGCGCCTTAGCCTTAAGACCAACCGGTTCCTTAGGCTGTGCTACATTAGGATATCGGGGCTAATTCGCTAACAATACATACGTTCCCGAGGGTCTTACTGGGAAATACAACCAGACCACCTAATATAAATAAATGAATTTTTATTCTGCAAGTAGGCCGTAATGGTGGCGGTAATCGCTTTACCATCAGGTGATCCGTCTGCTCGTTTGCCTCCTGTCACATAAAAAAATGGTACCTTTACAAGTCAAAATTCTACCAGCGTTTCCGAAAAAGTAGACAACGTTAAGAAGTAACGCCGAAACGAAGTCTATTCAGTAATTTTAGCCAAAAAAGCTTATTAAAATGATAGTTCTTAACCTACTCAAAATAAGTCAAACTGAATATGAATACAAAGAAAAAAAAACATCGTACTTAATGCGTTGTTCTACAAGAACACATGTCCGAATAAGCTATATGAATGATTAAGCTATTTTGGGCTCTGGTTTGGTCCAAGCATTTCTTTCAGTGAGATAGTCCTTAAGCCTGATAAGCCTTTGACACCAAGGTTTTTTCAAGTAATTTGTTTTGATGAACGTTTTGATACATATCAGAACGAGTGTGAAAACATATTAAAATTCGATTGAGTGCGAAATAGTTATTTGTGCAACAAGAGAGCAAAGTTTGTTTTTGCTGCGAGTGCTAATTTTGAGTCCTGAGGAAGCGAAAGATTCTAAAATTGAATCACGAGCGTAGCGAGTGATTCAAAGTTTGAATCTTGAGCGCAGCGAAGGACTCAAAAGCACGAGATGCAAACACTTTGCTCTCGAGTAACACATACAACTTTTCACCTCAGCAGTGAGAACATATTCACATCAAAAAATATGTCATAGTATCACGTACCTATTCGTCTCAAGATTATTCAGAAGGAAACTTAATTAGGCATTAGTTACTGCTTGTTTAAACTCCTCAGTGCCGGCCGCGCCGTTAGTCAATACTAGAAAGGCGAGACAAGGCGCGAGAAACCAAAGGATAATTCAGTATCTAAGTATACGAGTGACGCGTGACACTAACACATCACTAAAAACTAACCGAGTTATCGTTAATATTCACAGATTTTACTCATATCTTCGAGCTATATTTGAAATATTTATCATTATCGCAAGGGCACACATTTATAGCAGAGATCCACGTAATAGGTATTACGTGGATCTCGCGTGCACAATATTGCCTTCGTCACGTCACTGATTTCACTATATTTCCTAGTTAGAGAATTGATTTATCCAAGTAGTTTTTATATTTAAAACCGATATCAATAACGCAAGAATGACGAAGGATATACATAATAAAATCTCAATTTTTTTTTTTTAAATTCGTCCATTCGGACAGGCTAAGACCATGGGCCATACTGCCTATAATAAAATCTCAAACAAATTAACAGCGCGCAATTTTTTAAAAGGGGCGGGGCCCCGCGCTTGCGTTCGGAAACTGCATCTGTGGTATACGTTCATAGAATTTAAGATTGTATAAACTAGAATTATTAATAAGCTAGCATAATAAAATTCATGTTTACCTATTTGCTATGAAAAACGAAGGTTATTCTGAGATCTTTTATTTAAATGTTCTTCAATTCAAAATGCCTTTGTATAATTATTTTGGCAATTGAAACATGTTAATATAGTTTTCGAACGTGTTACTTGTTATCCGCTTTTTTGGGGGTCTACTTTGAAATTCGATGGTCGAACTATGTATCGACCTATGTCTGCCATTTTCTTTTTTCGTAATGGAATGAAAGGGACAGCGCTAGTAAAGTCAAATATTCTGAACTTGTAAAAGACCCCGTACGATGTAATGTCAGTGCCCCGCATCAAAATTAAAAAGCTGCTTTGTCTTACGGAGTGAACAAAATCGCATTTTACACACTGTTTTCACGCAGCAAAATATACTTGTTCGAGCTGCTGAGGTGAAAAATATATACCCGTATTATACGTGCGACTTACCTACATTAAAAAATTGGATCCTTATTGCCGATATTTATAAAGTTTAAATAATTAGTATAGATACAGATATTATTAAGAGGAAAAGCCTGCGAGGACTTTAAACCCGCTATCACTTGAAATACACCGAACATTAATTTTGTAGGCGTTTATGTACGTATATATCAAAAATCTTTCACCAATTTATAGAGGGGCGTGATTACTGATTGTAGGCCGCAAATTTTTCCACCCTGAATAAAGGAGATACTACTAGACTACACGGGCCAATATTGGCAGACGGAGAAGCAAGGTCACAGATAATCTTGTATGTAGTGACCTTGATTTGGCCTGCCGCCGTGCTTGCAGTCCGGCCGTTATCTCCTTATCACTCTCCATAACACGCGGGTGGAGTTGCGTGGGCAGCTAGTCGGATATTAAAAGAGTGCAGCAGCTAAACCTTTCGTACTCCTCTTGAACGCAAACACAAATCACAATATGCTACTCACAAGGATTACCCCAGCCCCCATATGTTAAACCTTAACAGCAACTCGGTGCTATTTAGCAACGCTCCAAGCCCTTAATTAAGGGCCCTTTTCTTGACGTCACTAGCTCCGTACAGCCGAGTAGACAAATTGTTTGGACAGTTGGAGCTTACTGGGGCGTTGAAGTTTGAGCCTATTAGCTATGCGTAACCTCACATGCTACATGTATTATAAAATTATAAGCCATTAGTTTTAGTTTATGTAAAGTCAATTCACGAGAAAGTCACAGGAGTACTTAATATAGCACTCAGCATTTTAATGCTGTAAAGAATGTTATTTTTGTTACGGTGGGAAACAAGCATACATTGTCTATAGACGCTTGCTACACCAGAATAATCACAAGAGCGCTGCCAACACTGCATTGATTTGAGGATTCGTTGTGCTGAGCTAGAGAAACTATCATGGTTCCGACATTCAACATTCCGAACGCGATTTTTTGCTAAACAAAAATCTATGGACGCAGATGGTTTCATGGAATATATAAATAGGTTAGGTTAGTATTATATCCTGAAACTATAAAATTCCTTGAGTAACATGGTTTTCGAAATTATGAAATTCGGGAAAATATACTTTCGGACGAATGACTGTTCGGAATCATGTAGTCCATGTACCTAATACAGTAGACTATAATCAGATTGTTCCTGACGTCCGTCGTCCCTGTACAATAAACGTTAATGATGACATCTAAATTTGTGTAATAAGCTGCAAAAGTCAAACGCCGATCGCTAACTGAATTGTTAATCTTCAAGGACTACCGTCGATGCACAGTTTCGATGGATATAAAAACAAAAGGAAATGAAAATAGGTTAAGTGTTCCCCTGGGAGGCCAAAGGTCTCCACGATCGGTTTTTGTATCAGTGGACCGAGTAGTTTGTGACTCTGCTCCCTAATAAAAATTTAGCAACGCCGAATTGAAAGTGGGATTGCACGCGGGGGATTACCCTTCTTGTGTTCCGTATAGTTTAATATTGTGTTTTTTATTGATTTACTCGAACGTAGTTTTCTCAATGATTAATCGATTTTGGTTATTTAAACATTACTTATGTACAAATAGGTAGATTTTATTTAAAAAATCAGCGGCAGTTTTTTTATGCAAGCTTTGGTTTTGTGGTGGCCACTGGCGCCCTCTGCAACGAATTTCTTGTTATAACCTCATTGAGTTTAATCCAAGCTTTCCGCATTCAAAGCGCCGCTTCTCCATGCAACGTCCGCAACATCCTGACGGCAAATAAATTAGATTTATGTCCCGAATGCCGGCGCGATGCTGACAGCACTTTCCACTGGCCACGCGATCCAGGTTTCTGATAAATCAATGTGATATATTTAAAGCGTATGACGTTGGGGTCAAAATGTCCCGTTCGAGCAATGTACAAATGGCACAACCAGAAATTCAGAAATAAAAATAGTACCGATTGGTAGTTGAATTTTATTATGTGTTGTAAATAAAGTTTTTCTATTCTATTCTAGTTAGTGTAATAACAGGTAATTCATAACTAAGCAATTAATGTTATTGATTGTTTTAACGGATTTCCAAATTCAATTAAAAACCCAATTGCCCGTTTCCCATTTTAAATTCGCTTCTCTTTTTAAACTACTTAACTTTCTCTGTGTATTTGGATAATAATCGGAAATAGAATCAAAATAGGATAGCTATCGCATCATTGATTTTTATAGAAGTTTAGTTAAGGACCTTCGGGCCCAACATTAGCAACCGTTTCTATCATACATTGTCTCTTGTTTGGAATAATGATTCGTTCTGATAAGAAACAGTTTATATACCAATTTTTGTAAGTTTCCGTGGGCGGGCAAAGACCAAAGCATATTGAGCTAACATTAGCAGTCAAGCAATAAAAAAGGGGGTTAGTTTGTTAATTTGCTCGACGTGGCTTTGCTCTACTGACTTGCCCCCAGTTATAGCCCTCAAAAGATGCGATTATTGCGTAGTAATAACTGCTGAATAATGGTTAGTATAATCCCCATACACGTTTCATAAAGACCTCATAGCGACAATCCCATACCGGCGGAAAATATGTCATTAGTACGACAATAGAATAAGCAACGACATAGGTATTTCTGACGATTTCTTTCAGAATCCATTTCAACACGATCTATCTCAACAGATTTTCCGTGCGTACTGAATATACCATCTACGAGTATATAGGTACATGTCATACGGAGTGAATGAGAACGCTTTTTCCTTTGGTCAGTGTTTAATAACACAAGTTATGATCACACATATCAAAAGATATTTGTTTATACAGCTAGGGAAAGGCCGTTTATGTGGATTATGAGTTCACCCATAAATCAGGTCATATGGACTTTAACTTTGGCTACATTCACAGAAAGACGTGAACCTAAATCTGCATGATCCTTACCTACACGTACACGGTCCTCAGCCGAAATCGATCAGCCTATGTAAAAGACTCCAGAAAGTAAAATCCAAAGAAAAGGTTCCATAAGACTGCAAAATTACCATGTCACGCAAGCAAAACCACGAACAAAAACAAGTTTGAAACAAAGCTGATTCCATAAACAAATTGGAAATTCAGCCTGCGACGCGCTTACGGCGAAACTCATTGAAATACATTAAACCGTGTTACCCGTTGATAAGGCACGCGATGTAAGCCTTTTTAGTACCTAACTATTTGGACACAATCAGGGCATCACGTAATGTATTCCTAGAAGATAAGGTTTTGTAGCTACGGGACACGTGCAGGTAGCCAGGTAGGTAGCCAATAAAAATAAGAGTGGCTACGCTGGGCGACATTTGCAGCGATACAAACGCGATACAGTATCGATACAGCACGGATAACCCAAAACGGCGCGCGGGCTGTGTTGCGATGAGATAGAGTATCCATATCTTTGTAATTAGAACACTTAGAGAGAGACGGATATCTACACTATCTCGCCGCGAGACAGCTCGCGCGCAGTCTTGTGCTATCCGCGTGCAGGTGGTCTATGGCTAAATAGTGTCGCGCGATAGACAGTCATGTATACATTTTAATCGTTGTAAAATGTCGCCGTGGTAACCGCTCTACTACGGAATTCCTTCATATCACGTAACTATAGACTGTATTTGCAAAAAAACCGGCCAAGAGCGTGTCGGGCCACGCTCAGTGTAGGGTTCCGTAGTTTTCCGTCCGTCACAGTAAGTGTCACCACTTAAACGTTAAACAAGCGATACTTAGCGAATAATACAAGCAATACTTAGGGATCAATTTTATTATTAGACAACGAATGACCAAAGACAACAAAGACAATTCGAGCACGACAAATTTTCGACCTAATGTATGGGCGCACCTGCTCCGACCCCATTAAATCAGGAAAAATCTTGACACCGGCATGTACGATACATGAGCGTTACGCGTAAAGCGACATCTATCGGCAAATTAAGTAAACTATTGCACGCAAGCTTAAAGTATGGAAGATGATTTTTATGGGATAATTATTTATTGCGTGAACCGATTTTCACCTTTTTTACTTTATTTGAAAGCACGTCATTTCATTGTGATTTTGTAGAAATGACAGGTACAATTAACACCTGACCGTTAAATTACAAACTTAGTTCAGAAATTATTTTGTATTTTTTTTTCAAAAACTATTCAGCCTATCAAGTTCAAAATAATTTTCCTAGAAAGTTTTTAGAAAGTTCTACTTTTGGGATTTTCTTCATATTTTTAAAACTTATGGTTCAATAGTTAAATGGGGGGACACATTTTTTTTTCTTCTGGAGAAAATATTGAATATCATCATCAAAAAATGATTGTGCTACACCTTTATCCATTTTTAAATACTTATCCAACAATATATCACACGTTAGGGTTGAAATGAAAAAAAAAAACACTCCCCACTTTACGTATAGGGCAGGTACCCTAATAAAACATTTTTTTCCACTTTTTATTTTACCACTCGGCGCGATTGATATACATATTAGTACCAAATTTCAGCTTTCTAGTGCTAACGGTTACTGAGATTATCCGGACGGACAGACATGGCGAAACTATAAGGGTTCCTAGTCGACTACGGAACCCTAAAAATGTCGGATAGATCGATGTTACTTGCTGTGCTTGTATCGGCATAAAGTACTCTTAGATTGACATTTATTTGAAAGCTTTAATAACAGTCATTGATGGAAACAAGAATATAGAATCTTATATAATGTGTTGTTTCCATTGATTCATATTAAAATTACGAAGCAAGTTATTTATGAGCGAAATATACCTTCAGACGAACTCACGTTTACAATAATCGGAAACATTTTGCTTCGCCCTACAAAGACTTCGGATTTCTGATTCCCAATTCTGACTGAAGTATTTTCTACAAGCTCGCAAGTGAAACTTAATAAAGTTTTAAAAACAACCTTTGTGCGTTGGCTTAAAGTTTAAATTGGAAGCGGGTTTCAAGCGTGTTAAGTTGTTATCTAGGTGGTTGTATTTGAATCGGCGCCGAATTTAGTCGCTACGATTTGAACAAGCATTGTTAAAGTCTTTCTCAAAACTTGACACAATAGGAGACTCTCATTAATCTAGAGCAGTTAAATAATAATCTGTATCACTTGGTATTGAGCTTAGAACTAAGTTCCAATTTCTAAATTGGTCCTTTTGATGACATTTCATAATGAGTTTGTGAAGAATGTAGTGTTCAATTGTTTAAAATAACTTCTTTCGGTGTGTCCAAGACGACTAATTAAGCATTAAATTAGTAATGCTTTGAAATTTATTTGCACACATCACATGCATGCAAGTTAATCGACACAAGAGCGCCCGACTCTCCATAGTAACGTAGTTTGGTTCTCATTTTAAAACGACAACTTTGTATCTAGGTACATAGCACGTAGAACTGATGGCCGTTGGGGGCAGAAAGGTTCTCGAGTGGCGACCACGTACCGGAAGGCGCGGCGTGGGTAGGCCCCCTACAAGGTGGACTGATGACCTGGTAAAGGTTGCTGGAGTCTGCTGGATGCGGGTGGCGCAGGACCGATCCAGCACTGGACGTCTTTCGGCTGATATGATGAGGTTCTATTAGGTTCCGCCATAGTTTCTGTTGCTAGAAATTAAAATAGGACGTTTTTCATGCAAAGCGTCTAATCGTTTTTTTTCAAAAAAAAAATATTATAATTTATAGCAACCGAAACTATCCGGCTCGGAGCATTACATTTTTCAATTTTTCCATTCATTTACTATTTATAACCGAAACTAGTTTTCGACCTAGATATAGAGGTTCGCATTGTGTATAAAAAGTTTCATGTTTTTTTCAGTTGGTACGCAGTTTTATAATGGGAACCAAACTACGTTTATATATGGAGAGTCTACCGTGCTAGGAACTCTTAAGATTTGCTAAAATCCCTACTAATATTATAAATGGGAAAATGGTGTATGTGTGTGTTTGTTTGTTTGTCCGTCTTTCACGGCAAAACGGAGCGACGAATTACGAACGTAATTTTTAAGTAAATATAGTTGAAGGGATGGAGAGTGACATTAGGATAGTTTTTATCTCCGAAATCATCCCCTAAGGGGGTGAAAGTTTGTATGGAGCTGCGATATAAACAAGTTCCACGTGGACGGAGTCACGGGAAGAAGCTAGTATATATATATATATATGTCGGGGTGTGGGCGTATTCTGGGATCTAGGGCATTTATAAAAGACGATAATAATAGGTTTACAAACTTCATTTCTGACTTCATTACAACATTGTTACAAAAGTCATGTCAAATACAGGGAACTGGCAATTTCGGTTCTCGGTTTCCGGCACCCTAAACCATGTTTGCGTTCCTTTACCTTATCTCCGACTTTTCTCCTCATCAACAGCATTGACAGCCAAAATTTGTCCCCAATTCAAATAACCGTCTGTTGGCGTACGGTGGAAATAATGAGACATGCAATAATGCCCAGACAAATATGTCCGCGTTCGGTAATATTTCAATTATGACATTTGTAGAATGATAGCTAAGCGAAGTACCAATGAATGTAATGGAGGGCGCTGAATACAACTTTCTCCTCTCCGACATTATCCATACTAATAAATGGGAAAGGAATCCATACTAAAAAATAAACAAACAAACACACACATATATGTCATTGTGTGTGTGTGTTTGTTTGTTTGTCCGTCTTTCACGGCAAAACGGAGCGACGAATTGACGTTATTTTTTAAATGGAGATAGTTGAAGGGATGGAGAGTGACATAGGATATTTTTTATCCCCGAAATCATCCCCTAAGGGGGTGAAAGTTTGTATGGACCAGCGATATAAACAAGTACCACGCGGACGGAGTCGTGGGCAGAAGGTAATACTTCATATAAAATACCACTTCACCACTTCACTTGTGACGCAGCCCTTAGTGTTGGTTCCCCTTTCATCATCATCATTATATCAGCCGAAAGACGTCCACTGCTGGACATAGGCCTCCCCCAAAGAGTGCCACAATGACCAGTCCTACGCCAACCGCATCCAGCGGACTCCCGCGACCTTTATATCAGTCCACCATGGAACCTTTCCGCCCCAACCGCCATCGGTTCTACGTTCAATGCCCCGCCCACTGCGTTTTAAGTTTCGCTAAACGCGCTTCGGAGGGCTATATCGGGTACCTTATTGCTGCGAATAGCCTCATTTCTGATGCGATCACGCAGAGACTCTCCCAGCATAGCCCTCTCCATTGCCCTTTGGCACAGAATAGATAATAGTACAAGCCTTTGGGTGAGATTAGAAGCCCTCTCTGTGTCTTTGATTTATTATACGTGCTGGAGGTCGACATTTGTCGGTTTCTTTCGATTCTAAACACATTTAAATCCACTTCACGCACAATATACTAACATGTTAGAGCGAGCAAGCAAAAATATCAAATTTTATTGATATGTGAAACAAACGAATCGAGGCGCTCCTTCTGAAAGGCCCTTAGTATCTAAACAAGGGTAGTTCAACACGCATGAATTGCTGTTTATGCCTCATAATCTTATAGATTCGGGGCTTACAGGCTTACAAACATATCAGAGCCATAGTTGACACGAGAATAACCTTAATTTATAAGGGGGTAAGTACTTGGTGGGAGTATAGGGAAGTTTGCAGGTTTGCCCGTTAGGTTTGAGTCATCAATCTTGCTCAGGCCCGCATAATCGCAGAAAACTCGGGATTACACTGCGACCCACATTTTAAATGATATTTATGTATAACTATTCGTTAGCGACACGCTAAGTACTTTAAGTCTAAAACCTCGAAGTGGAGTGTGCGAGGGTGCGCCGTGTTGTTGTTTGATATCATACATAATTATATTCCTTGATCTAATAATGTCATAAAACACTGTGATGTTGAGATGAGATCACAGATGAGAAGAAAGCTCATGTCATTAAAAGTGAAATAAAATTGAGCTTCATACAGCGCCCACACAAAACTATACTTGAAACCATAATTAGATTCCACAAATTGCCATTAAAATGAAGAAAATACCGACACTGGCAAACTTACACTCTTCCAAATGATGGACGTATATAGCTAGTTTTTAGCCACGTCCATCATTTGGAAGAGTGTAAGTTTGCCAGTGTCGGTTTTTTCATCATTTTAATGGCAATTTTGAGGTTATTTTTGTGGAATCTGATTATGGTTTCAAGTTTTAGGTTCTCTGAGTTTTCCTTATCTTGAATTAAGGCATAACAAATATCTTCTAATGACCACTTGCAATATTGTAGGTACTTGGCGACACCGACTGCGCGGATCTAGTAGCATAAGCTGTAGGCTCACAACTAATCCCTTTTGAGTCCAAAACCTACCTGAGGCCGACACCTCACATTCTCCTGGCAGTGCCATTAACTCGCACTATGACACAAGGAAACTCTCCTACTGTACGGGCACCAAAACTGCTGCCCCTCTATTCTGTAATTGGTTTTAAGCTCATCTCAACGCTCACCCACAAATATATCTGGACACCACGATGCGTAGTAACTAAGCGTAGGTAGAGGTCTAGTTTCGTGACGGGTGACCGGCGGGGTGAGTCGCATTAGCGCGTAGCGAATAACATCCCTGAACTCTCTTCAGTCAGTCACAGGCTCCAGAATGCCATATACTTGCTAGTCGATGAACTAATGTATGTTATAATTGTCTGAGCTGCTGCGAAACGATGGATATTGAGTTTTTTCATGTTAAGAATTTTAAACTGTACAGTGCTCTGGTTCTTAAGCGTCAAACTGTGCACATTTTGTATGAAATAAATAAATAAATGCTCGGTTATTGGATGCGCTGTGGTTTTTAACCGACTTCATAAAAGGGGGATTTTCTACAAATGTTTTATTTAGGAAATGATGGAGCGAGCTGCCTACTCCCAGGGAAAAAGGAGAGGGAAAATGCACAAAAGATCTCACTACAACAATCAACTTTATTTGTTAACCGACTTCAAAAAAAAGGAGGAGGTTTTTCAACTCGGCTGTTTTTTTACGTTTGTTACCTCGGAACTACGACATTGATGAGCCGATTCGATTTTTTTTTTTGTTCGTATGTATATACTTCCAGGTGGGTCCCATTTTTTTCAAAATTCAGTTAGATGATGGTATCAATGAGGAATTGAGGGAACTCCTCAATTTTATTAGGCACGCGTGTGTGATTTTGGTATTTTCTGTTATAACACGTGTAGGTATTTACATCCGGAATCATAAATTTGGTGGCGAGGAATTGATGATGAAGACCACAGATGACTTATCGAATTCCTCAATTATGTACTTATAAGTGCAAAAGTACCTCACAGGTGCTGATAAGATGCCGTTGAAATAGGAACTAATGAAGTGCCATTGGCGATGATCTTGGGGAATAGATGGAAGTCCTCAAATATTATCGGCCCACATACAGCGATTCGGTTTTTTTCTATAGTAATCAACGCATTTGCTATCGGAAATCAGTTCATGTGGTAAATTGTAAAAAAATAGAAAATGTTCTCGTGGCTTGGCGGAGTACTAAATTGAAGTCGGTTAAAACTTTGTTTTTAAAGTAAATTATTTGTTTCTCGCCTCAGTGATTTTAGGCCAGTCAAGCCAGTTTTTTAAAAATGACCTGAAACAAGTGCCGAATCCCAGTTTTTTAGCACCATGGGGGTAGCACAGGGTTTTCAGGGTTGCAAACTTGGGTGTAAAATACTCTCAATTAACCTAACAACATATTAAACAATCCTAGTTACATGCGCGTTTGCGAGGTTTGCCAGTTTTTGTGTTGATATTGACTGGCCTATTTGTAATAAATAAATACCTAAGTCTGAAATCTGATCTTTATTTTAATAATGGGACTTCGACCGAAATTGCACCACGTCCGTAGGAATTACCCATCGCTACCCTACCACGAGACCCCTGGGTGGTGCTAAAAGTGCAACAACCTGGCAACCGTACTGCCTTTTTCAAGATCTCACGGTTCTAAATACTGATTTGCCATACGATAAATAATAATTTTTAATAATACTTGCATTCTGATAAGAAAGATAATAGAAAAAAGTACTTGTGAAGGGGCACAGTTTTATAACAGTTTACCAAAACATATAATAGAATCTTAAAGTTTCAATATTTTCAATCATAACTTAATTAGTCATTATCATCATCATCATCATCATCATGATATCAGCCGAAAGACGTCTACTGCTGGACATATGCCTCCCCCAAAGAGTGCCACGTTGACCGGTCCTGGGCTACTCGAATCCAACCCGGAGAAGAAGGAGTATTTAACTAAAAATATCTAATTTCTAACTCCGGCTCTGTTTTAAGTGAAATGTAAATTTCTTTAGAGATATAGAATAGTAAATTGTGATATAAGTGAGGTATGTTGATAATACAAAAAATAATAATATAAAAGATAATAAGATAATATAAAAAAAGCTCCGGTAGCCCAGTGGTTCAGGCATGCGGCTGTCAAACGGCGGCCGTGGGTTCGAATCCCGGCTCGTACCAATGAGTTTTTCGGAACTTATGTACGGAATATGATTTCATATTTACCGTTAGCTTTTCGGTGAAGGAAAAACATCGTGAGGAAACCTGCATACATCTGCGAAGAAATTCAAAGGTGTATGTGAAGTCCCCAATCCGCACTGGGCCAGCGTGGGGACTACTGCCCGTTCCCTCTCATACATGAGAGGAGGCCTGTGCCCAGCAGTGGGACGTATATAGGCTGATGATGTGATGTTGATAATTGGGTTGTTCTTCTTTTTAACCGACAATGAATCGTCTTTTTTCTGTTTTTTGCATTTTTCAACTATTGATAATTACGGTTTTAATGTTTGATTTTAATAAACGTTGCATGTATCTACATATACATTATCCCCACGGAAATAATAATGAATAAGTCCTAACAAAAAATACATCCAACGTTTATTAAAATCAAACATTAAAACCGTAATTATCAATAGTTGAAAAATGCAAAAAACAGAAAAAAGACGATTCATTGTCGGTTAAAAAGATGAACGACCCAATTACATCAGAAGCGAAATTGTTCACGCGAACCGCAGGTGAGCGTGATAAGAAAGCCGAGGATGTACTTATCAAAGCTCACGCGTTTCATACGACGTTTTTCAACACATTTTGCGAGGAAAAAATCCTTTTCATAAGATGAACAGTTACAGTTTGGCGGAAGTAGAAAAGTAAACTTAAATATGTACTGTTTTTGTGAATAAACGCTTTATTTATTTATTTTTTTTTTTTTTTTTTATAGGCCTGCCAAGTTATTTTCTTTACTTAATGATGACAACAGGTTTTTACTCACATATTGCGCATCGCCAAGAATTTCCAGTGGCGTCCATTCTATTTATCACTTTTCTATTCACCACGAGAACTTTTTTGATAATAACCAAACACTCATTAACAATGTTTACAAATATTTGTGAAATCACCTATAATGGCGCGCAACAGTTTTTTTTTTCGTGAATTTTGCACAGTGCGCGCGCATGTGTTGGGCCAGACTTAGATGAAGTCTTAGAGACTGGCCATAATGCGAGTTTCAGTACACGCTGCGCGTACGGCAAAACTCGCATAGTGGCCAGGTGAAGATGTAAAATTTTGCAGGTACTCAACACGGGCGGTAATTCGTAAAGCCCCAGAGCGCATATTTATGGCCCTCACCTTCGGTTCGGGCCACAAACACCTGCGATCTGGGGCATTCATGAATTCACCGCCCTAGTTACGTAATGTACTATTAACCAATGCGCGAGCGTGTCCATATTCGCTCATAAATACACTCGTACCTACCCCATTATAGGTTTGTATTCGCGCGTACCGCCATGTTTGTTTATTTATAATCGGAGACAAAATTCTTGTCAACTATCCAATACCTACAATCCTTCTTCATCATGCTATGATAATAACGGTTAATTGTATTATTACGTCATGGCTAATTGGCTGTTTACACATTGATTAGTAATTAGTTCGAGTTCATTACTGCAAGTGCGCATAGCTTCTATATGGAAACAGGCCCTTAGACGAAGTGCAGCGGAATTTAGAAAAACACAGATATTGACCTAAGATTATGAGTACGTACTACGTAACTTAGGACAGACGTAACAACCTGACTACCTTTTAACATACTAAGTTTATTCGCTTTAGTGAGTTTAGTGGACGGTCGCCAACCCAGTTTACGCTCGTCGGTCAACCACCTTTTAGCAATCATGGGGTCAGTTTGACTTGCCGTATCGCATACCAAGATGTTATCAGTGTATTACACTTGTTCTGCTTCTGCTACGTAATTTACAAACTTGTCTTATCTCGCCTCACTACTCACCCCTGTTATAACTTGACGTTGAGTTTCTTAATAACAACGTGTATTGAAGTTCTGACTTTCACTGGTCTGCACATGGGAAGGTCCCAAAGCCGCTTGGAAGTGACCGCGCGCAACACATTGATATCATATTGATGTGCAATATGTCCATTCATGATGATCATCTGATGCAAAACTTGTGCATGATTTAAGTATAATATACAGTCTGGTTTGCATTTTCCGGAATCTCATGTTTTTTTTATGCTACTTAATATTATAAAGATACAAAGTTTGTAGCATGGAAGAAGAATCCCCGTAACAACCTAAAAAAAAAAAAATTCGCCATTATATTTAAGTATTGGATAGTCGGGTTAGACATAGGCTATGTTTGGAAACGCAGCTCTGCCTGCATTTTTGCCCACCTAGTGGTAGATCTAAATGTCAGTTTTTATATGTAAAAATGATAGCTAAAAATTGGCTACGTCCATCATTTGGAAGGGTGTAAGTTTGCCAGTGTCGGTTATTTTTTCATTTTAATGGCAATTTTAAGGTTATAATTTTGGAATCTATATACGGCGTCAAGTATATATGTCCTAGCGCGCGTTCGAAACGTTACTTGACCCTCTGAATAACAATTGATTAAAACATGTGAAATGAAATAATATCAGTTTAAAATAATCCTATACCAGTTTTATTGGGATTTTACGTGAATACTCAAAACGATCTATCGACATTTAATTACAACGATCATCATAGTATTGACGCCGATAATATTAAATTTAATCATATACCGGTTATATTTAACTCAACAACAAATAACTGTTTTGAAATGTGTTGGTATATTTATGTCGGTAATGTTGTTTACTGGGGTCAGTTCGCGAAGTGTGTTGCACGTTGTAATTTGATTTTAATATGTGTCGCGCACTCGCTTTTTCGTCGCTAATGTGAAAGTGTGAGCGTGCGAAAATGATTGGAATACGACACGCGACGACCCCCATGCGTGAAAGTCGAGTTTACTTCACACATACAAGTACCTACTTGAGCACAATACTTGCAAATAGTTTTTTTTATACAACGACGGTGGCAATCAAGCGTACGGCCCGCCTGATGGTAAGCGGACACCGCAGCGTATAGACGCATGTAACTCCAAAGGAGTAAGATGGGCGTTGCCAACCCTTGATATGTTTGAGGATTAGCCGTGTTTAGCTGTCAGCTGAAGGAACAAGTTCCCTCGATCTCAACACAACGCATTAATGGGAGCTCTGGTGACCTTGCTCACCTCCAGGAACACAACACTACTACAGAGCAAGTAAGAGTGTTATTATGGCTGTGGTCTTCTGCAAGGCGGAGGTACTTCCCCAGTTGGGCACTCCAAATTCGGGAGCGGGATGACACTTGCAAATAGTGTTCAGCTTTGCCTGCAAATCTTCCAGTAGTTCCTCCAGATCCCGAATATGCTGTACCGCCTGCTCAAGTATCTACGAAGATTATCGGAAAAGTTTGTTCAGGGAAGTAGCTAACGGAGTTCCAATACAGCTGAAGCCACATGACCGATTTGGTCGCTAGCTCTTAGTCCAACTATTGGATGGTCAGAAAAAAAAACTGTAACTAATTATTTCCGTAGAAAAACACTGAACTCACAGATAGTCACGTATTGTGAGGTATCAACTACGCCTGTTCTGTGAAAAATGTTTGTAACTTTAATTTAATTACTATATTTTATCGTTGTAATTTAAATGGGAATACCTAAATAAACAACAGTTTATTATCATTATTATTGCACTGTAATAACGCAATTAATATATAGATACGTGTCTTTCCCAGCGACTTGCACCTGCACATGCATAATATAACTTGAACATATGCAGTTTAAGGAAAATGCTTCAACTCACGAAAGATCAGAATTTAATTTCGAATTTGTTTTGCAAACAGGTAAAAATTTCTTGATTTACGACACATAGTTGAGGTCCTTTTACAAAACTGCCTCGACCAGTTTAGCGGCACCTACGCCATTTTAATGTTGTGGACTAAAGTCAGTACCTGGGAGGCTGGGAGTCATTTGCATGATATTGAAAACTGGATGAGTGAGATAACATTATTAATACGTATACGAATAGTATCTCAAAAGAAGTGTTTGAATACGCTGAAGAAAGGACTAGTTCACCTCGACTTAGAAAAGGCTAATCAGGTAATCCATAATAGTTATATGCATATTTTTGGAATGTTAGGCCTAAAAATTCCGAAGTAATCGTATGTAGGCAGCGAACGAAAAAAACCATAGAAGTGTATGTAGGGCCGCAAAATGGCCCCACAGAATGGTTGCCAATGCCATTATGCGGGGATGGAGGCGGGGTGTCACACCGATGACAGGCAGCCGTTAAGTTTGACCATGCGCACACCGGGTTTTAGGCACGTGTTACGAACATGCGCAAGCGCATACCGGGTTTTAGGCACGTGTTTGGGTAGTGTAAGGAGCTCGCATTCTATGGTTCCTTCGTTCGATGCATGCAGGTATATACATATACAGGGTGTTTATATACATTTGCTTTAATTTTAAGGTCAGATTCTTTACATCTTATGTACATAATTTCTCAAAGAAACGTATGTCCTAACTCGCACCGTTTTCAAAATATTTCACATCGAAATTTAATCACCAACTTAAGTTAAACCAGTGTAAAATATTAATTTCTTATACGTTATAAGCAATTGCACTACCAGTGAGCTAAATTTATTAATGAGCTGTCACTGCTGTCACGCAGAACTTTTGGTACTGACATAGTTGACAACAAATTATTTAACAGTCTGCAAGTAAATATTAAATTACTTTGTATGAAACCTGAAAAAAAATTTTTTTTTCGAATATCAATAAACAGGATAACTTATAAATGTACCAAGCGCTGTGTCGAAGTTAAAACAAATGAATAAAAACATCCTGTATAACCAATTTTTTTATGAAATTGTATAATCCTAGGTGCACGGGTAAATCCACCCGCTTATCACTAAGAATTAACGCAGACAGAATCATGGGGTAAAATCCGGCCTTTGTCTATCTCGGAGGTCTATTCTATGTACTGCTGATAGATTTTCGTTCGAATCGAATGAGAAGTTCCACAGATGCAATGTCCCGGTACACGCAAACTTACAGTAGGTACTACTAAGTCACAAAACTACACTCTTATCGACTAGTTACTAGCTGCCCGCGCGGCTTCTCCCGCGTATTACACTGAACGCAGGCAAACCCGCGGTTTAAAATATACCTTATTACCATCCAGAAAGTTCATTCTACACGCAGGTGAAAGAATTTTTGAAATCGGCTTTAAGGTTCCGGGGTATTTACCCATTACATACAAGACTTTCTCGTTTATAATATTAGTATAGATACCTATGTATACTAATATTATAAACAGGAAAATCTGCTACTGTAAATCAGTACCTACCTATTTACAATATTAGTATAGATAAAACAAATAGAGGAGGACAGTAACGAAACGTAATTATTTTCGAGGCCGCGGTTCACGTTGTTATTATTCTCAAAGTTTTACCTCAAAGTGAACGTTGCGTAAGCTTAAAACAGCATACCTATGCAAACTTTGTTTACAGTAGGGCATGATTCAAAACAACGGTCCGATACCACTATTGACGGCGTAAAACCCAGCTCCGCTCTGGGTTTAAAACTGTAATAATATTCAGATATATATATATAATTACTATTGAAAAAAAACATGAATGGTTTACACCAATTACACTTTTCAATTACACTAGCTTCTACCCGCGACTCCGCCGAACTCATTTATATCGTAGCTCCATACAAACTTTCATCCCTCATTTTACCCCCTTAGTGGATGATTTCGGGGGATTAAAACTATACTATATCCTTCCACGGGACTCAAATCCTACTAATATTATACCTAAATGCGAAAGTTTGGGACACATTTGGTTGTTGTACTGGACTTTTTTTATGAAACTTTCCAGTTATTTACCCTACAATCAGAATAGGACATAGGCTATAATTTACGTCAAATTTCATCCGTTTTAGAGATGAAAAAGGGGATGAAACTTTGTATGGAGTCCAACAAACAGCGTGAAATGAGCGTTGCCAAATGTAACTTGTCTAATAGTCACTAGATGGCGCTAGATGTACTTCGTAATTCGTTCTTTATACGTATTGCCTTGGAAATACAATTCTTATGTTAGATGTAGTTTTTCGAAGACAAATGATTTAGTTACATATATTATTTTTGACACACTTTCGCACACACACATTTTTAATTAGCTATTTTCATTTAGTATATCTAACCATTGTTTTGCTCGTCACAACATCACCGGATCTTGTACCAATGATTGATTATCATTTAAATCTAAAAGTATGATTGAGATATTTATGTTAAAAAGCTTAGAATGTCAATATACCTAATTTTATTTATATAAAACTAGTTTTAAGTGGACTCTTACGCCCGGATTAGCGTTTCTATTTGAAATTCAACAAAATAACGTGAATTCAATTGACATTGTAATTACCTACCACTTTATTTATTTATTTAATCTTTATTGCACAAAAGAATATCTTATGGTACAAAAGGCGGACTTAATGCTATAAAGCATTCTCTGCCCGTCAACCTTAGGCAAAGCAGATAAAATGTGGGCAGTGAAACTTAATTTAAAACAAAAACTTTTTAACATGTTTAAAGATGGGATGAATAATATAGTAGAATACGATAAGCACAATATCATATAACAATATAAAAATACATACACATAAAAAACATACATACACATACATATGAACATTGATGAAACTTACAAATCAGATAGATTATTTTTGAGTTCGTAGAGAAGTACTTACAAAAAAAAATAGCCAAAAATACTTGCACCTTGAGGTTTTATTTGCCATCTTAGGTATGTAACTTAGTATTAACCCGCATGCCAATTTTTAAATATAGGAGTAACAACTTCACAAGCTTGTATTACTAGCACAGCGTCCACCAAAAGCCACGCCATAAACTGCGGTTATATAACCATTATTAACCGATTTAACCTTTTACATTTTATAGTATACATGTGAGTGCGATAAACTTATTTGTTACTCGTGTTACGGAGTCTTCTCATATTTTTTTCCTATACCAACTTCGTTGGATGCAGAATAAATTTATTGATGCCAATTGATATGGCGACGGAGCTGTTTCGAGAATTGAAATTAGTATCGTACCAGCATTAGCAACGTTAGGTGATCACTACTGATTATATTTATAAATATTTAAATCAATTACTTAATAAAAACTTTTGAGCAAGTGAACTTTAAAAAAGTGAATTAAAAATGAATATAAAAGTAATTCCAAAAGACGGCGAGAAAATTTCGAACGGAGGGGACGTGTTCAGCCGATTGTGCGACTTTGGAACATTCCAAACTATACAGTATTTTTTAATTTGTATGCCATTGGTAATGGTCTCTATGATGAATGTGAATTATATATTTGTTGCGGAAAATGTAAACTTTAGGTAATGTAATATATGTACTAAAAGTTGTGCTTGGTTTTAACATTCAAGCACTGTTGCTTATGTATGATCCAATATTTACTAAACTCTTTGATATCGCCATAAAAAATGTAAGGGTTTTTATAACCGATCCTCAATTGTTTGAAATACGTGGGTTGTCATCGGAGGATGGTTGTGGGACTAAGGATAGCTGAGTGCGTGTGGTGTTTAACTCGGGTATAAGTCAATTTCTACCTTGAATTAATCGCGTTCGATACATATAGCTATTTTCACCTCCTAAGCTCGGACAGGATTACTTTTATCGCTCAAAATCTGCGCCGAAAAGTTCATTTTGTCCGCTAGCGTGGAAAGTGGAGATCCAACTTTTTTTCTGTACAGGAATGAGAGGTTATAAGAAGTGACCAGCTTGAAAAAGTAAATTAAAAATCAATATGAAAGTATCTATGATAAATTTCAATTATGTATTTGTTGTGGAAAATGTCAACTTTAGGTTATGTAATCTATGTACCCAAAGTTTCGCTAAGTTTAATATGAAATGTTTTTTTTTATATTAATGTCCGATTTTATAAAGATACGTAAAACTATACATTTTGCTTCATCATTAGCATCATCATATCAGCCGAAAGACGTCCACTGCTGGACATAGGCCTCCCCGAAAGAGTGCCACAATGACCGGTCCTGCGCCACCCGTATGCACAGCGGACTCCCGCGCACTTTAACAATGTATTATGCTAAATGTCAAATCAAATATCACATTTTTTTGATATCGCAACAAAAAGCCTAACGAGTTTTGATAAAACCGTTTATCAGGTGTTTGTATTACTTGGTGAAGGTTGTGCATGTGTGTTAACTCGGGAGTGTCGTGTTAAGTCCATTTCTAGCTTGAATTATTCACGTTCGAATACATATTTTTTTAACGAAACCATACCTAACTTGAGGTTTTTCAGAAATAAGTAAGTTCGTACTATAATAATCATTCTGTTCATGTCTGTTCATGTTTCATAGACGTTTCATAATTTAATTATAACACAGGGAAGTCGTAATACGAGAACCTACTAAATCGTACTTTTCAATTTATCTAAGTACCCGCTTTCCGTTCCCAATCGTAAAAAAAAGTTTTTGAAAAAAATAACTTCTAAAATCGATATATATCTCCAATCCTTGTTTAAATTTTCTGCCCCTTTGGCTCTTTCCTTCCTCATTGCTCACCCAGTATGTAACTACCTACTAAATAATACATTGTGACACCATTGTACGGAATTTAGTATCGGAGTATTACATCACGAGCGCTCTAAGTTGATAAAACACGTGTGTTTAATATCCTAGATCACGAGCCTACGGATCAAAGCGCCACTTTACGAACAGAGATATTGAAAAAATATGTTTATTTTAGAAAATAATCTGGTATACAAAATTATAATGTCACAGGTTACTCCGGCAATACGAGTACAAGTCGTAAATAACGGTATGTCTACGCGCGACCTTGAATTATATGACTTCCGTGTCACTGGGTTATGGTCAAGATCACTGTCATTTCATTGATAATTTTAACGAGTTGTCTACAACATTATTATTCATTTGTCAGGATATTTTTGGTTATCCAAAAGTTACCTTTTCAATTTATTAATTATTCCTTTTGTATTTACGGTTTGGATCCAATTTTGGTGTCTTTAGTTGTTTATTGCTATGAGGTATCATCGAGATTTAAAATCAATTAATCAAGTTCTGCTCTAAATTTAAGTTTGCCGTTTATTTTATTAAAGAGTGCCTTTGAAATGGTATCAACATCAATGGTATATTTGCGCCAATAATTATTGAGATGAAATAATATTGTAATTATAATACTCATTATGCTCATTCAAATGGATCGCCTCAACATAACATATTATGTGCATTTTCTAAAATAATTCAATTATATTGTTTCGTTTGTACTTGGATAAGTCGAATAGGTAGGTAAATAGTAAACTTTTGACATTTTATAAAGTCAAGTGCAAAAATATGTATCGATTGAATCCTCTCCGTACCGAATCCTTAATCCGCAGAGATAAGTGTGTTGGAACACATTCTTGAGTAGGTTACTTGTATGCACCCATATTTTTACACTTGACCTCTACAGTCATATCTACATATGCTGCGGCTCGAATCTAGATAACAAACGTGACTTCCCCATCATACCACTGGGATATCCGCGCCTCTACACCTCCGATGCCGGTATTCCATCCGTAATATCTGACAATCATCATCATCATCATCATCAATGGCCTTTAAGTCTATTACAGACTATACAAGCTACAACATATTTGTCAATAAGTAGGGAATATATCCACACTTTAATATCTCTGGGGCCGTAGACAAGGTTACAATTGACAAGCGCTAACGCCAATAGAAAATAATAAAATGTATGAGAATGACAGATGCCGACGAAACACTTTTCGTAAACATCTGTTATTCCCATACATTTTAGTTTTCTATTGGCGTTAGCGCTTGTCGATTGTAACCTTGTCTAGGCCCCCTGATATTCTAATTTTGAAAGACACTCATTAAACACCTATGTGCCATTCTGTAATATCTCGGATGTTATACCGGCCTGTATTTCAAAATCGTAATTACGATTCAATTCAATTCAATTCAAACAATTTATTTGTAAAACACAGGCATATACCGGTATGGTAGGGTATTATATTATATTTATAATCAACAAGATCTGCGCCGGAAGACCATGACTAATATAAGTCATGGTCTTCCGGCGCAGATCTTGTTTAGACAGCTGAATATACTTCCATTACCTAGAGTATTTATCCTTGAGGCTTGTATGTTCGTGAGTCATGCACGACCCGCGCGCCCAGCACTTGCTGGTCGTGCCGATGCCGGTGTGGAGGTTGTGGCGCACTAAAATTTTCTTAGATAATGCATATATATAATGTCAATAAACTTGCATTCCCAAACAGTTTTCTCAGCAGATCAGAACAGATCGTGTACAAAATGACAACCATTAAACAATATGACTATTTGTGCGCGGCGGGGTAACCTTTTTGGTTCATGTCACTTCTGAATTTGTTACTAAAATAATATAATAGGTGCCTTTTAAGGCAGAGGTGTAAAAGTATGTTATTAATTATCTTTTATTCAGCCCAACGTCAACATTCCCGGTATTAGGATGCACATGTGACATATTTTCTGAATAGGGGGTAATTGGTGGTCTCTTACCCAGTCAAAATACAACGTTTATAACTCATGTTACCACTTATAACTCCGTTAAACTGCTGCTACAACGCTTTTAAGTAGCTATGTGAACTTGCGGCTGCCAAAATGTGTGCCCATTTAAAAGTAATAACAGCTGAATAGCTGGCTATACAGCCCTTATGCAGATCTTATATTCAGCCTCAAGCGTATTCGTACTCCCTTATTCGGCTGCTTAACAGCTATCTGTGAATAAAGGGTAACTGATGGTCACTTACCCAGCCAAAATATAGCTTTTAAAACTCCTGTTGCCACTTATAACTCTGTTAAAATGCTGCTATAATGCTCTTAAGTAGCTATGTGAACTTACGGCTGCCAGAATTTGTGCCCATTTAAGAGTAATAAGAGCTGAATAGCTGGCTATACAGCCCTTATGCAGATCGTATATGCAGCCTCAAGCGTATTCGTACTCCATTATTCGGCTGCTAAACAGCTATCTGTGAATAGGAAATTTTTCGAAAACGAATTTCCTATTCGCACGAGTATCGTACAACGTTTTACTGTACATATTGCTATTTAAAGTTTCGACATATGCACGAAAGTTGCTCTTTTCCGCACTAGTACAATGGCAATGAATTATTTTTTAGAAAATTGCATATCTATTTGATATAATTAAAACTACTTGATATAGTTGATATGTAATAAAACGTATGTATACCTACTCTACTCTGTATCCTGCCTGACATGTAAAATAATGTGTTTTAACCAATAAAAATCTGATTCTGATTCTGATTCTCACAGTGATATTAAATAAAAGCGATATCCTAGGGATATCTCTTAATCAATGAGACGAGTGGAATCGCTGCCCTGTTGACTTCGTACTGTTTTCTTCAGATGCCGTGTCCCTGAGTGTGACGGATCCGACGCCACAGCCTCAATACCTGCTTGGTGGCCAACCGACGACTCCAAATGTGTCAGACCAATATATAACTTAACAGACCCCAGGGCCACTTGCTCTGACCAAATTGCTGTTGAATTTACAGAATGTGATGAATGGATATACGAGCATAGCAATTCAGCTGTTGTAGAGGTAATTAATGAACTTAGACGGCATAATGTGTGACCCTGATAACTTTAATGCATGTCTATTCATGTATCTAATGTCTTGTGGAGCTAGTAAAAAATCTGAGACTAGATACTTCCGCGTATATGTAGCTACACATGGCGACTTTTAGCAGCGCTAACAACGCGATACAAACACGATGCAGTATCCGTGATATTGCATCGTGTTCATCCGTGATATATTTGGGTGATTTTAAGAGGTGATCTATGGCTAGTATCACGGGCCAGTCGCACAGTCGTGAAAGCCGCTTTTGTTATTCCTGAATGTGCCCTAAATGAGTCCGGGGTCCGCTTTGACACCAAATCTCAAGATTTGGCATAGGCAAGTTTGACGTAAGCGACTGCCATGTGGCCTTCCAACGCACAGGGAAAACTAGACCTTATTGGGATTAGACCGGCTTCCTCACGATGTTTGTATCGCAGCAAAAAGATGTCGTGACGCTCTAAAGGTGGGTTTAGATAAAAAGCAAAGCAAATCTAGTCTTTACGGTTACAAAAAAAGACAAATCGTGTTCGTGTGCTTTAAACACGCCAATAAAAGTACACATGTCTTCTCATTTTTATGCACGAGAACCGAAAACTGTTGTGCAGAACAAAATCAAGAAAAAATATAATATTGAGCCCAGACGTGATAAACAGTCTAAGTCACGTTTCATCCTAACTGGTTGTAGATAATTGATGTCATTATTGCAATAATAAATAATAATAGATAGTCTAATCGTGTGCATGCTGCAATCATGTGTGCATCACTGACATCGGACAAATATACTGTATATATCGTATAGAACCTATATAACCTGTTTTTTGCGATAAATTCAAGGAAACATTCCATGGGTTGAATAATAGTAAATTACACTATTGTTAAGGCAAGAAGTAAGCAATGGCAGGCTGAGTATTACTCGCAAGCGCTTCCGATTAATTACTACGAAGCTAGCAATTGCCATTCCAGCCGAAGCTATAAAGTGCTCTTGTTAGAATTAGGGGAATAACAAGCCTAAATTATAAAAATAATAATAGGGAATAAAATATAAAATCCCAACGCTATCCTACCTACCTAACCATTAGAACCTCAAGCTATTTCCACTAACAGCAAAGTTGTGGTACTAACAGAAAAAATATTCTGGCCATTAAATTGGCTTTACACGTCTTGTGCCATCCTTCTTGGACCGGTTTATGTTTAAAAAAGAGCATAATAATTACCTTCTTGGGCGTAAAAAATTGCATCCCTCGTTACGCTCAAGACCTGCCGCCCATGACCTTAGAATCACTCGCTACGCTCATTCCTTTCGCTTCGTTTGGGATTCAATAAACCGCCCTCATCTTAAATAAATAGTTTTGCTCCCTACACATAAAATCTACTAATCTGCCACTTTGCCTTCCAGCTCAACATCGGATGCCAGTCTTGGAAGGCTTCATTCGTAGGCAGCATTCACAACATAGGAATGCTATTCTCAATGATACTAATGGGTTGGATAGCAGACAGGTAATCATCAATTTATCATACTTCAAGTGCGAATCTTCTAGATATTTCAATGCCAATTTAAAATATATCAACTGTGCTATCTCAATCAACAGCCCATACCAGTGTTTTGCGACCCCCGTACAGTAAGATAATATTTCTAGACCCCCTTTTCTGCGCTGTTCTCACTATACTTTCTATTTTACAAATACGACATCCGTCCGTGTTTTAACTTACAAAATTCAAGTAGACGCGACCCCGTTGAAGAAGCGTTTGATAGACACTGCTAGGCCAATGGCCAATTCTATAGTAATAAAATTTGGTATTTATGATATTTTACTACACAAAAAATATAGTAGTAATTTTACTCCGATTTTTTTTCCTGCTCAAAATCACGTGTACTTACTATTTGATTCTGGCATAGAAAAGAAATGACAGATCATACAAAATGCGTGAACCTACGCCACATAATAGAGGAACAATAATAGGGACAGTTTTTTTATCAGTGCTCATTCAGAGAAAGAAAACCCAAACTTTCCAAATTCTGAAAAAGGTGCTCTTTTGAAAAAAAAAGAATCATCGTCTGCTCCTAAACCATCACATGACATTCGTCATTATCAGTGTGATCTTGATGACCAGTTTAGCCTAGTTGGTAGTGACCCTGCCTACGGAACTAGAGGTCCCGGGTTCGAATTCCGGTAAGGGCATTTATTTGTTGAGCACCAATATTTGTTCCTGAGTCATGGATGTTTTCTAAATATTTTTATTTATCTATCTACAGTGTGTAAGTCTAATACGGGCGATAAATTAAATCGGACATAGTATTCATTAGTGTAATCATGAAGTAAAAGGTTTTTTTAAGTTGCATGTCAACACGACCCCATAATTATTATTTTTTAAATTTCTCAACAGCAATGTACTGTAAACATGGTTGCGGTACCGAAATGTCAAATGTTCATTAGCAACTGTCAACGAGCGTTTAACGTGAGTGTGTTTGCATTACATTGCGGGCTGAATTATTTTGTATGGACAAAATTACTGTTGCAACTTTAAGTAAATGTTATCTAATTACCTTTACTTTGTCCTATACTAACCACCGTAAAGAGATTCGCCCGTATTAGACTTACACACTGTATATAAGTATGTATATCGTCGTACAAGCTTTGCTTAGTTTGGGACTGGGTCGACTTTTATAAGATTATCCGGAAATATTCATAAAAAAATTAAAAAAATCTTGATACTTCGGTGTAAAAGTAAAATAAAGATTGAACCTTTTTTTTAGATATGGAAGAAAACCAACTATTATATTCTGCGCGGTAGGAGGAGCTATCGGCGTCTTAAAAATATTTGTTTCCAACTTCTACTTGTATCTTGGAGTGGAATTCCTGGAGTCGTTTATCGCATCCGGACTTTACACTGTCGCTATTGTCTGGAGTAAGTTTAATTAACATCTTAATGACCTATTATCATTAAAAACATGATAACATCATCCTTAAGCACAATTATTTTCTGAAATTACGTATTTGTTGAGTGGACACAATATGATTATGTGTGCATTTAATTTGTTAAGAAGTCACAAGCCCCTATTGTGACTTCACGATCAAACAACGTCCTTATTGTTAGATTTTATTAATTTAAAAATCTTAATAAAATAGCAAACATAAACGAAAGATTTGATACGAATTGAAATTTATTGAAGTTGAAATTTTTTTATATATTGATTTAAACTTTCACGATTCTAACACATTATATTTACTAAACGGGACTTATAGTCGGAGGAGCTCTCCCGACGTTTCGGATGTGTCGCAACATCCATATGTGCACGGTACAACTCAGTGAGTTAAATAAATAAGTTACTTATACGCGATCAAGACCCGTTTAGTAAAAATAATATAGTTATTATATTCTAACGCTCGTTCGAAAAGTTACGCAATTACTCTGCAGATTTTAATTAGATGCCATTTTGCGAATGTCTAACATGTCTATATCATCATTCAACATCTTATATAGAGGCCTCGGCAGAGTAGAATTGTACCCATTGTGGTCGAGAACGTCGCTCCTGGTCCCAGTGCGCATAAGTTATTTGCGGAAATCGCAAAACGTCTGAGGCTCTAGTATAAGTTTCACCGAAACAAAACTGTACGAACGCGTTTGCCTTTTAACCTCAATTTGTATGGGATTTGACAGCTAAGCGCGTTCGTAACGTTTTGTTTCGGTAAAATTTATACTAGAGCCTCTGGTTGATGTAACTGGTGACCGAAGAGCTGGCGGCACGCTAGCGGATTTCTCGCGCAACGCATCAGCATTGCAATTCTGCGAAAAATGCCGCCAGCATCCGCGGTACAATGCCTCGAGGGGCCTCTTTAAGATTTAACTAAGATCTAATTTAATTTCGTTAATCTTCATTGTAATCTTGTAAAAGAAAATAAATAAAAGTAATTAATTATTTTGATTGCAGTGATTGAAGTCGGCGGCGAAACTAAAAGAGTATCAGCTGGTGTTATATTCTCGTATGCCATATACGTAGGAGAAGTAGCATTCGCATTTATAGCCATGGGTCTACAACATTGGAAACCTTTGATACTGGCAATATACGCTCCAGTGATCGTATTCTTATTATACACTATTGTTTTACAAGAAAGCACAAGATGGCAGCTGTTACGAGGAAAAACTGCCGATGCGAGGAAGACTTTCAAAATAATTGCCAAGATCAATAAACTAGCATTAACCAATGAAGAAATAGACGGTATAAATGAAGACGAATTAAGATCTAAATTTAACGTAGCCTCTCAGAAAGAGCAGGAAACAGTGAAAGATATAATTAGATCTAAAGAAATAATGATAAGGCTGTCTGTTATATCATTCTGTTTCTTCACCTCTAGCTTCGTATACTACGGGTTGGCGGTCCAGGCGATATCATTGCCGGGTGACAAGTATTTAAACTTTGCACTGACTTCGTTCACTTCGTTTCCTGGAGACTTGTTGGCGTTTTTCACGTTTTCTAAATATGGCAGAAGAATTTCGTTGCAAGGCGGCTACTTCGCCTGCGGTGCATTTATTCTTGCGCAGGCGTTTTCTCCGGAATGTAAGTACAGTTTACTCGCCTGCAAGGATTATTAGGAGCACGAGAAGTTGAGGGTTTAAAGCTCTTTCTACTTCCACTAGTGCCTTTATTCTTTGATGCCTGAATAGACTTTGACTCGTGTTTAGTGCGTGTCACTGCGAGTTCATAGAACAGGAGAATGGTCTATTTTTTGCGAGTTTTTTTTGTATGAACTCGAACTAATTGATCGAGCGAGCGAAGCGAACGAAGTTCTCTGCTTCAGCTTGAGCCAAAATTCTTTCGTATGTCCGTTTGTCCAGCGGTTCTCCTCTACAGGTTTCTCAAGCATTTCTCAACCGATTCTCGTGAAATTTCGTGAGCAGGTTCAATAATTATACTTTTTTTATTTTCATCGAATTTAATTTCAAACCAATTATTGTTTCCAATACAGACTTGCTGTTTCTACGGCTCACAGAGCCACTAGTCACCAATAAATGTGTAAACAGGCGGTTACGGTCTTTTCATGCGACCACTTGTGTGTCTAGAAAAAAAAAGTCTGTGGCCTCTTAGAATAACAGATGACTTACGGGCCGGGGTGACATAACTGAACAAGAATAAATTGCTGAAATATAAATACTTGTACATAAAATTAAATGCTTTTTCTCAGACAGACCATCAAATATTGACGTTCGTTGTGACTTTTATAATAGGCTTCGAAGTATCTAGTTACGAGCGGGGCGAGGCGAGAGATGCCAAACAAAGCGCAAAGCGACCTTCTTTTGTTTGTAGGTATAGATACGATTGACGTGTGGCTTGTCTCAGCAAGAAACGGACACAAATAGATTTCCATTAGAAAACAGCTGACCCCGTATCATGGTCGGCCTTATCACACGATAAATGACAAGACAGAGCGTCCGTCACTGGCTGACACCGAACGATAGAACGAGACGAAGCTCATATCTTGTCACTTATCGCGTGATAAGGCCGACCATGATACGGGGCCTGATCTGCTAAGAACAGCTGATTGCTCTGACGTCTGTGAATTAAATTTCATTGCATGTTTGAGAAAAGTACATACAAACCTCTGCTTGAAAAGGGATTGCTGGCCTCTTGCAGTAATGTCGGGGGTTATAGACGAAGATGGTTTATTTTTCCATTATATTCTTTCTCTCTGTATCATATCATTTAATGTAGGTACTATTTCTTTTGTTACAGCAATACCATGGTTGAAGTTGTTGCTGTTTCTCCTGGGCAAATTAGGAACAGCGTTATGTTTTACTGGAGTATATACATACAGCTTAGAATTATTCCCTACAAGTGTAAGAGGATCACTATTTGGATTTTGCAATACACTTGCGAGAATCGGCAGTATGCTATCACCGCTTGCTCCGTTATTAGTAAGTTATATACTCATATTATCTTCTTTACAAGGGTTATCATAATATAGTAGGTATTCACCAAATTTCCATATACTTAATAATAATAAATACTTACTCATTGTTGCAACACGACAAGAGAAAGACATCTTACAAAAATTAAGCTTAATAAATAATGGTAACAGCAGGCGGGCGATCTCTTCCAGACAACCGTCGGTTAGCAGGAAATACCGCCCTAGCAGTTAATAATAATCAACCCCTATTGAGCAGTTCAGTACTCATTTTTTTTCTGTATCGCATAGGTACAGTCAACTGCAATAAGATATGATTGGACAAGGCGCTCTAGAATATCTAACTCAATTTTATTTGTAGAGTTTTAAGGGTGATTTACATATTATTGCTCCCTTTATTTATAATTCACCATAATCAGCACTAACAGCTAAACCTTACGTGCTTATAGGTATTATATTAAACATTCGAGTCACATACAATATTTAAATACTTAAGCACGTAGGTACTTAAGAATTTAAATATTGTATGTGACTCGAGTAGGATTATAGAATCCGATTGCAGATACATAGTTACATTAGTCAGGTTACATTAGTCAAGAATTAAATAGTCGTATACATAGTCATAAAGACATAAAAAATATCTTTATATTAAATTTGACTGCAATTTAATGTTTAGTATTTATCACAAATGTATTTTTCATCACACTTGCTCGAATGTATAATGTTTTTAAGTATTTTCATATCGTGGCTGTATACCGAAGGGTCTTTTGCCATACGCGCCTCACGTTAAATTCAACAAAATGGACGACTGTCATGTTGCAGTTCTCATTACTATTTTTATTAATTTCATCTAAAATGTATTTATTTCCTCGCAAATGTGATGAAAAACATTGTGTATATAACAGTCATCAAAAGCCCTCCGCCTTCGGTGTCGTGCTTCTGATAGACTCGTGTTCGCAATATTCCACTTACGCCCCTCGTTAAACAATGTACTATTACACGTCTATTATACAATCTAGGATTTATTACTGAAGTTCCAATTCTTAGAACGTTTGTTTCTGAGAATATATATTTATCATGAAAACTACATAGTTTCTGGTATACCTAAACGGTATTCTACGAATTAAAGGACGACTGATATAAAACATATGTGTTGTTTTCAGGTAAAGGAGCTTTCTGCCCTGCCTTCCATACTTTTCGCCTCGACGGCATTGATGGCGGCTGTATTATTAACATTTACGCCCGAGACGAAAAGTCTACCATTGTTTGATACTATAGAACAAGTAGAGGCGTACAAATCCAAACTCACTACCAAACTTTAGAGTATTAATAAATTTTAGACATGTCGACTTCGTTTTTATTGAAAGGAATGAAATAATAAAAGAAATACGAAAAAATAATATACAAATTAAGAAGGTCAGGAAAGGCGAACATACTAAGACTTTGACGAGATAAGTACAGTTTAGTTACAATTCGTCTAATTTGGTCGATCTCTTTGCTAGAGATGCTTCTACAGGGATACAACCTTTTCATGACGTCGCTGTCATGCCGAATGGCAAATCAACCAATTCATGGATCCTGTCGATGTGATGGTGACGTTTGGGCAATGTCATATAACTGTTGGATCACTCCAAGAGTACCACCCTCTTAGTTATAAAACTTAAGGCGCCGTAGGTTCATGGTCTTCTTTCCCTCTCACTGAGCATAAGCGTGAGCGAGATGCAAGTGCGTGCTCGGAAGCGCGGATATCATTTTTTTAATTTAAATTTTTGGCTGTTTCAATAAATAAAAAAGTAATCACTGATTTCTTCATGAAATTGACGATTTTTAGAAGCCATTTTAATATTTTTAGCTTTTGTATAATTTTACGAATATATTAAGTGTATTTTAGACATATGTTCGTGATGTTTTTCTATTGAGCGAAAATTGCTTCATCATGTTTCGAATCACTGATTTCCCTGCAGAAAAGTCTCAAGATTACTATTCGTATTTTTTTAAACCAAATTATTATAAACAGACGCATTATATTGTTTCAAAAACTCTCTTATCTTAACTTCGCTGAACCTACGTCATCCTAACCTATCCTATGTGAACCAAAATGTGTAATCCTTTTCTCACAAACTAAACGTCAAAGTGACAGATAAAGACAAACTAATTTAAACGGTATTTTAGATGACAACGATTTTCGATCTTGTCGTTCGAAGTCGTCCTAATCTGTATCCTATAGACGACCGAGCCATTTATATTTTGTGCATTCCTATTTGCGTCATGACAGAGCTATCATCCCAATACAAAAAACGTCAAATTTGATATAATTTGTACTGGGATGACAGCTGTCAAATAACGCAAATAGGAATAATTCTACTAGGTATATAAGTACTATACTATAGCAAACTTAAAGAATTTTCCTTTGAGCTTTTTATATACATAGGTACAAGATGATGGGGAAAGAAACGACCTTTAAGTTAATCGGATCATATTTCCAAACAAATGTGCATTTTAAGGAATGTGCTAATAACGAGGGAAAGTTTGGGGTGAATTTTAATTAAACGCGTAGGACATTAATGAGATGAAAGTGAACTCTGCTTCTTAATCGTGATTTGTTTTATCCAATGTTACTGCGAGGGGGCAAGGCTCATATTCAGGACGGTTTAATAACGGCTCGTGACATGCTGACCCTTCTTTAGGGTTCCGTAGTGAACAAGGAACCTCAAATTGTTTTTTTTTTTAAACATCTAAGTCAGGGACGTAATTTTTTTTCTAAAAAAAATATAGTGTGGGATATCGTTGACTAGCTCGTTCAAAAATATTTGTCAAAGCATTTTTCAAATCAGTGATTCATTTGCGAGATATTGGGCGTTAAACCCCTAATTTTTGTCCCCCGCTTTAGGCTTTATCAATCTAAATTCACAATTAGTTATAGGTGTCGAATTTTTCTAGAATTAATAGCTACCTATTACTTTTTGTTGTGTTTTTGTACACGATATAAGTTTACCTATTATATACTCTACCTACCTTCCTCTCAATTGCTCAAAGGTTAACTGGAAGAGATCCCTTATAGGGATAAATTCGCCTTTGTACTTTGATCTATTGTGTGACACGTATATTCTCTAACCCGTTATTTTGTACAATAAAGTGCTTACATACATACATACAATAAGGTGTCAAACATTGAGACGAATAAATTGATAATTTTCATCATCATCTTATCAACCGAAACGTCGTAGAACTATTATATAGTCTGAGAAAACGAAGTTCGTTCGTTTATCTCCGTCTCTGTTGCTCGAATTAGCAAGTGCGACAGAGAGGTAGAGACACAAACAAAGTTCGTTTTCGTTTCGCGGTAGGGCCTCTGGGCCGAAACGACTTATTTCGGCTGGACACAGGCCATATATAAAATTCTTAATTTTGCAGCAACTCAGACAACCTCCATAAATAAGAAAATAAGTAAGTCACGTTGAACTTCAGTTCGATATTCACGGTTCAAATGTTATTTGTTGTTCTCTTTCAATTTGAATATTGCTGGGCTTCGTCTAGGCAAAACAATAGGGAGATATATCTTAAAATTTAATAAAGCTTCTAATTGGTATTTTGAGCACCCAACAGACGGGTTGCACAGACCAACTTTACGGGTGGGTAAACTTTAAATATGGCGCAGGTTGCTGTCATCTAATAAACAACTGTCAAACTTCCCTGTCATTTTGGGTATTACGATTCCTGACAGTCTGTAACAACCAAGAGTTAGGTTGGGTTGCACCAACAACATTTGACTGAACCATTCAATAGAGAACTGTCAGACTTTCAAACGAATGAATTTTATTTAGTTCAGATTAAAACCCATTATTTTTAACCGATTTCAAAAAAAGGAGGAGGTTCTCAATTCGGTTGTATTTTTTTTGAAAGTTTGTTACCTGAGTACTCAGTCATTCATGAGCAGATTCGAAAAAATTTTTTTTTTGTTTGTCCCATTTTTTAAAAAATCAGTTAGATGATGATGATTTGAGGGTACTCCTCAATTTTATTAGGCACACGTGTAGTAATTTTGGTAATTTTCTATTATAACTCGTGTATTTACATCCGGAAATCATAAATTTGGTGGCGAGGAATTGATGATGAAGACCACAGATGACTTAACAAATTCCTCAATTATGTACTTAAAAGTGCAAAATTACGTAAAAGATCTGATAAGATTCCTTGAAATTGGAACTAATGAAGTGCCATTGGTGATGATCTTGGGGAATCGACGGAAGTCCTAAAGTATTATCGGCCCACATACAGCATTCGGTTTTTTTCTATATTAGGTAATCAACGCATTTGCTCTCAGAAATCAGTTCATGTGGTAAATTGTAAAAAAAATGTAGAAATGTTCTCGTGGCTTAGCGGAGTACTAAATTGAAGTCGGTTAAAACTTTGTTTTTAATAGTAAATTATGTTAGTACATACACAGCAGGTACAAAATATTTTTTAGTAGACAATTACTTAATAAAAACCGGCCAAGTGGCCAAGTGGTGGTTGTTGTATGGGAGCCCCCTTAAATATTTATTATATTCAATTTTTTAGTATTGAAAGAGAGTGAGTAATTGAAAATGTCCACTGTCTTAATATCACGGTTCAGCCTGTTGACTGTTTTGCGATCATGGTTGAAATTTTTGTAATATAGACATTTATGAAAATGTACCTATATATTGTGATTTTTATCGGGAAATAAATGAATCGAATTACTTAATAGAATAGAATTGCATTATTTATTTCAGGTCAGAGACCCATAAATTGTTAGTGATAAAATGATATCATACAGAGAGCAAATATATCTAACAAATTGAAAGACTATATTTGTTCTCAGTATCATAATCGCTTAAAATATGGTCGTGGTAACTTCCACGTTTAATTGACACGCAACAAAAATATTTGATAGAATATTTTTTTTGTGAAGAGGTTGTATTATTGTAATGACAATATTCAATAAAATATGATAAAATATTCAATAAATATAAAATAATTACAACAATATTAGCGGGCATCCCGAGTGCATTTTTCCCCTTTAGGTAGAAAGTTAACTAGATCGTATGTATCATCATCATATCAGCCGGCAGACGTCACTGTTGGATATAGGCCTCCCCGAAAGAGTGCCACAATGACAGTAAGTATGGTTACATCAAAAACAAAGTTTGTCATTTAAGCAGACACTTGACTTTAAGTATACAGGGTGTCCCAAAAGTGAACGTCAAGCCGCAAACGGGTGATAGGCTGATAGCCTATCACTTTGTTGCGTGTCAATTAAACGTGGAAGTCCACGTTTAATTGACACGCAACAAAAATATTTGATAGAATATTTTTTTTGTGAAGAGGTTGTATTATTGTAATGACAATATTCAATAAAATATGATAAAATATTCAATAAATATAAAATAATTACAACAATATTAGCGGGCATCCCGAGTGCATTTTTCCCCTTTAGGTAGAAAGTTAACTAGATCGTATGTATCATCATCATATCAGCCGGCAGACGTCACTGTTGGATATAGGCCTCCCCCAAAGAGTGCCACAATGACAGTAAGTATGGTTACATCAAAAACAAAGTTTGTCATTTAAGCAGACACTTGACTTTAAGTATAGGGTGTCCCAAAAGTGAACGTCAAGCCGCAAACGGGTGATAGGCTGATAGCCTAAGTCATAACAGTGATAAAAAAAACCCGGACAAGTGCGAGTCGGATTCGCCCACCGAGGGCTCCATACAAATTGATTACGTACCTACTCCAAATAAAGACTATATTTATTATGATTTCATTACAAATGTATAGTTTTCAGACTTTCCCCTGTACTTGCAGTATAAGACGATATAAGATAAAGCCTGACCACTTGTATATTAGCTCTACGTAGAACCTTGTCATAATGACATATGAATACGATCATATTATAGTGACGTAAATACGTCGGCTTGTTACGGCAAGGTTCTACGTAGGGCTATTATAAAATTGGTCAGGCTTTACTCCCCAAATTTCATAGTTCTAGGTCAATGGAAAGTACCCTTATATATGTTTATTCCCTTGAGAGTGTCGAAATATACTTTTATAGTGGCATAAACGGCCGTATCTTTTTTTACGTTAACTTGGAAGCTTGATTTATTCACAGTATATGGTTTTATTTTCAAATCCACGCGTTCTTAGGATAAAGGGTCTTGACCGACAGACGGACCACACAGTGATCCTAAGCATTTCCTTTTTTCGTTTTTAGGTACGGAACCCTAAAAAAGAAAAAAAACCAAGTACTCGATGAAATTGAACTTTTAATTTCCTATGCCGTATTACACAATTAACATCATGCATCTCACACTCCTTTTTAGGGTTCCGTACCCAAAGGGTAAGATCTCCGAGACCCTATTACTAAGACTTCGCTGTCCGTCTGTCCGTCTGTCTGTCACCAGGCTGTATCTCAAGAACCGTGATAGCTAGACAGTTGAAATTTTCACAGGTTATGTATTTCTGTTGCCACTGTAACAACAAATACTAAAAACAAAATGAAATAAATATTTGAGGGGGCCTCCCATACAACAAACGTTTTTTTTCAGGCTGTATCTCAAGAACCGCGATAACTAGACAGTTGAAATTTTCACAAATCATGTATTTCTGCTGCTGCTATAACAACAAATACTAAAAACAAAATATAATAAATGTTAAAGGGGTCATACAACATTTTTTTTCTGTTTTTATAGATAATGTTACGGAACCTTTCGTGTTCGAATCGCACTTGGCCGGCTTTTTAAAGGACTTTTGACTCTTGGGACACCTTGTATACCTAAGTAAAGTGATTTATAATAATATACTGACGCCTCTCTGTCTGTTTGAGCGCTTTATCGTGTTTGATATGATTGTAGGGGTTAAACGCGTTAAAAGCTTAAGCAGATCACGTAAAAAGAAAATCCAGTCACATTTAACGCTTGAAATTACCGATGCTCAAACGAAAAGAGCTGTAACTACGTATGAAGGACACCTTTCTACTGCTTTTCTGCAGAACTTAGAATACAATATGAAGTGTACAGTAGAAAGTGGCAGCATCCCTGATCAAAGATGCACGAGACGAAGAAAGCAAAAAAAGGTTTTGCAAAAACGGTGCCGTTTCGGGCCTTCATTGTAAAAGGGTTCCGTGCTTTCAATCTCGTAGAGATTTGGTTTACTTACGCGAGTCTCTGAATAGAAAGTGTTTAAGGTGACCATACAGAACATCTTTTGACATTCGCAGGCTAAACGGCGTGATATTTTAAGAAACTTATGTGACAATCTTTCATAAATTGGCTTTTCATTTGCACTTAATTCCCCCTGTCCCAGAATAAACTTGTATAAACCAGGATAATTTGAGAATAAGTCATCGTTTTCCCAAAGTATCAGGTGACAAACTAATTTCTCAAATCAAGTTTAAACAAGTTTATTCTAGGAAAGGGGTAATTTCGCACAAATGGAAAGCCAATTTAAGAAAGATTGTTACATAAGTTTCTTAAAATATCACGCCGTTAGCCTGCGAATGGCAAAAAAGGTTTTGTATGGTCGTCGAACCACCTTAACAAGGTTTGAATAAAGATTTAACAAAAAAATATGCAATTGAGATGTTCAAGTAGGTAAATATTGTATGGCAAGGCTCCAGGATACGCTGTGTTGAAAGTGAGCGACGTGCGCTTGTCTCTTGCTGTCGACATGACGAATCCTCTAATTAATAAAGGGTCGGCAACGCGCTCCCTATCCTTAGATGGTCTAGAATCAATAACTTACAAAACACAAAAGGAATGTTTTAACAATAAACATTTTGCAAATCGATGTTTTAATAAACGCTCTTAAAACAATACTAGCTTCCGCCCGCGACTTCGTCTGCGTGGACCCGGAATAAAAACTATCCTCTATTTTAATCCAGGCTATAAACTATATTCGTGCAAAATTTCATTCAAATCGGTTGAGCCATTTAAGCGTGATTGAGTAACAAACATCCAAACATCTAAACTTTCGCATTTATAATATTAATAGGATCGAAACTATCCTAACCACTTTTCCCCGCAAATGAATAGAAGTCTATTAATTTGCGGGGCAAAGTGGTTAGCAAAGTACATATTTAGTAATAGTTAACATTTTCATGTATGTTGCTATCAATTGAGAAAACTGGATAGTGTATTGCGCATTTTGTATGACTTCACGCTTAGGTATTTACGTAAATCGTAATACGTATCGATCGACAAACAACTAAACACTATATAATGAATTAGACAATCCGAGCCTTTTCTCACCCTCTCTCTCACAGTTCATGGGAAGGTTCTAAAACGCTAACTAGTTCTGAAGCACTAAACTTGAAAAACAAATCACCAGGCTCGATTTGGACACGGAAGCATGTTCCATTGTCCCCAAGCTATGATATCTCAATTGTCAGTGTCCCTTAGTCATACACAACCTTACTCCACTACTAACTCCTAGTTCATATTGACCTTGATACTCACACCAACTGTATGTAGTTGCAGGTCTGTTGTTAACTGGTCACCAGGCCGGTATCTAAACTTTATGAACCTCGTCCTGCCCGGGGGGTTAGAAGGCGCGCTCGAATATGGCGTCTTTTAGTTATGAGAGCAATTCCGCTGTTTATGACATAGGCGCCCCACTGAGAGGTCAGTGCATGGGTCAAGCTGTATTATTAAGTTTTATACACGCATGGCTATAAAATAGGTTTATGAAACGACAGTTTAAATGGTCTCGTCGAAAGTTTATAATACACACACCTAAAGTTAAGTTAGATAACCATAGTTCGTCGGCACAATTAGGTAGGCCGACTCAAAGAGTCCCAAAAGTATATATTGGAGTTGGCCCAATCGCATCAAAATAGTACATTCAAAGATCAACTCTACCGAGGTCCAAGGTTCATTCTCATTCCGATTCCAATGTCAGTTTTTTTTAAAGTCCGGGTCCCAAATGCCGACATTTTTGCCGACATATTGAGCAAGTTTTTGCATACCACTTTGTCCGCCTTAAACTCTATTGCAACTAAATAATATACTCAACTTTAATAATATAATATAATATACTGCTAATATACAACTTTAATAATATAATAGAATATAATAATATACTCAAATTATATTACCAATAGGTAACACACCTATTGGTATAATATAAGTTGAATATTTGTTCCTCTTTAGATAGGTGTATGAATGTTTTATATTTTATTTTTTAAATGTGAAACCAGGTGGTGGTGGCGAAATTCTGAGCTTAGAAGTGTGTCTTTAAATAAATAAATGAATATAAAACCGGGCACATCAACAATCTCAACCATACATTTATATTAGGGTAGGTACTGTATACTTTTCTTTATGTAAATTATCATATTTTATTTTAATTAATGGCAAATAAATTATTCAATAACCATACATCAAAATATGAAAAAATAATCGCGAAACCTGTCCGGATATCTGGCAGGACAAGTAATAAGGCAACAATATCTGATTCTGACACAAGCTTATTTGTACACCCGTTAAAGAATAATCAATTAAATATTGCCTGATATATAAAAGTATAATTACAGGTAATTGCCTACTCCAGAATCCAGAAAATCCAGATATTATTTTTGAAATTGATGCTGAAGAATTTATACCTATTCTACTTAATAATTTAATATATAAATATTTTGTGTTTCTGACAAACCGGGGTAAGTGCGATTCCATCAAACATATTGAAATCTACTGATATTTTGATACCATAGATATCTTAGATGATCATCATTATCGTCATATGAGCCAGAAGATGTCCAGTGCCAGACATAGGCCTTCCCAAAAGTGTGCCACAGTGACCGGGCCGGTATGATAGGCGCATTTCCCCATTGGCGCACTTGCCCCGACTGACCTTAACAATTATATTTATTACTAGGTGCCCAAGCGGTTTCGCCCGCATATTGCAAAGAAAGCACACCTGCGGGACAAAATAGCATAACCATCCCGAAAGTCCATTCTACACGGAGGTGAATTAGCATAGTCATCCCGAAAGTCCGGGTGCCTGTCGTATCGCATAATGTTGATCGTCCTAAAATTTTTTGGCAGAGAATGTTTGGCATAATGTTGAGTGGCATACTACTTATTTAGCCTATTCATTTTTGCGCATACACATTTAAAAGTCCTAAAGTATGTTTATCCTAATATTGATTACTCGAACATCGAATTACCTAAAAAGTAATAGTCCTAATTTTCATTGTCATAGTAATTATTTTGCCTAATGTTAAACGTGCTAAAATTTACTTATACTATTTTTTTCCTAAATTTTATACTATTTCTAAACTCTGAGCAGACCCGACCTACGTCTAGATAAATAAAATAGGTTCGTTAGTTGCCTTTTGCCCCTCAGAGCAGAAATAGGGGCTTCGCTAAGCGGGGCTCCGTCGACATGAGGGCGGGTCATACGTTCTTAAAGTACGCACCTAAATAGGAAAGATTAGGTAACCACAAATAAAACATTTATTTTTACTATTTGTAAACTGAGCAGACCCGACCTACATCTAGATAAATAAAATAGGTTCGTTAGTTGCCTTTTACCCCTCAGAGCAGAAATAGGGGCCCCGCGAAGCGGGGCTCCGTCGACATGAGGGCTGGTCATAAGTAATTCAAGTATTAGGCAATTCGTCAGTTGCCTTTTGTCCCTCAGAGCAGAAATAGGGGCCCCGCGAAGCGGGGCTCCGTCGACATGAGGGCGGGTCATATGTTATTCAAGTAATAGGCAATTCTAATAGATATGTATGCGTAACATTTTTAGTACATTAAATATTAGTAACATCAAAGTTATGCACATCAATCATTCTAAAAAAAAACCTTCGACACAATAAACATTCGGACAATAAATATTTAGGACAATCGATATTAGGAACAAAAATTTCGGCAAATAAAAAATATGCACAACAATGTTTATGCAATTCGATATTCGGCACAAAGTTGGTATGCGACAAAATATTAGGATCACCAATTTTATGCCACCCGATATAGATCCCGAAAGTCCATTCTACACAGAGGTGAAATAGCAATAGCCATCCTGAAAGTCCATTCTACACGGAGGTGAAATAGCATAGCCCACCCGAAAATCCATTCTACACGGAGGTGAAACAGCATAGCCATCCCGAAAGTCCATTCTACACGGAGGTGAAATAGCATAGCCATCCCGAAAGTCCATTCTACACGGAGGTAAAATAGTTTTTGAAATCGGATAAGCGGTTCCGGTGACTACCCATTACATTCAAAGTTACAAAGCTACACTACTATACTCTTTGGCGACAGTCACTTATTAAAGAATTCCATATTTTTTTCATTAATTTTCATGGTTCTCAATACGAAGAAGCCATAATATATATAAATAAATTACAGTGGGGAATTTTGTGTTGAATATTTACAGTCGAGCGGTCCGCACGACAAAAGCAGTCGGGTATGAAATTTCCCAATTAACGCACAACCCGCTTAAATCGGCGCAACTGACAATGTTTTAGTACTAAGAGCTAGCGTCGGGATAAAGTGCATATTTTGTACCAAACACGTTACTTACGAGAGACCCCAGGACGCTGGACACAAATCGCCACCCCATACAAATGTAGTCTGGCTCTCACTTCAAAATTCCATGCCTGATGGCTCAAGTCAGGTAAGTGGAGTACTTAGGTGAAATGTGTTTAATATATGTGCATAAAAATTTATAATAACCTACCAGAAAACTTTAAGTTACTATAGGGACATGAGTTGAAACGAAAATTAGTAGACTGGCTTCTTGACAAGTGTTTTTATAGCATAAGTAAAGCAATATTTATAAATTAAAAATTAATATTTATTTAATGACACTGTTATATATGATTATGTTAAAGTCCTGTATATTGATTAGTTTTTAATTTTATCTTTGATGATTATTTGATTGATTGAAATTATGGCTGGTAGGTTTGACTGTCCAATACTTCAATATTAGATTGGTCTTGCAATTGCAATATATTAAGTAAGTGTATGTCCTCTGTATGTCAGTTTCTGTTGCGTGTTAAATTGTATGCAAGCTTTGTATAGTGTAACTTAACCTAATAATTAAAATGGAAATGTAACTAGAGTCTGACAAACGAAAGCGTGACCTGGATTTTTTTTAAGTGGCAACATTATAATCTGTCAAAGGCACGTCAAATTCTTTGGTTAGCGTTTTCAGTATTTTGTTTACAAAATTTTTTGCATTAATAATTGCCGTAATATGGGTAAAACAAATAAAAAGTAATGTGCGAAAGCTGCTACATACTATGACTTTGTAATCTTAATCCTTGTCGGCTGATTATTTGTTATAATAATATTGACGATAATGATGATACGTTTCTTATGTTTACAGATAATCTTGAAAATATTCAAGGAATCCGTAAAAAACAAAAAAATAGTAATACCACATGTATTTTTTTAGAATTTGCAGCGTTTTCCCGGGTCACGCTTTCGTTTGCCAGACTCTAACACCTTTTATATGATGGTATCATTAACTGGTACTTTTGAAAGTTGCTGATCTCTGAGTTTGTAAGAGGTTTGAACTGGACAACGTTGACTCGAGAAGGTTACAGTGAAACATAGATGGATTGAGCTCTAGCTTATTAGAATGACAATACAAAACGATGCCAGGCAGCCGTTTAGTTCCAGTTTTAGGCACGTGTTTGGGTAGAAATTTGTAAGGTGCTCGCATTCTATGGTTCATTCATTCGCTGCGTGTAACACACACATTAATGTTAAATTCATCAAGGAAATCCTTCTTCTCTTTACATAATATAGTGTGTATACAACGTGTCAATAGTTTTAAATATCTAGGCAGTCTGATAACAAGAGACTCCAGATGCACACCAGACATTGTCGCTAGAGTAGCCATGGCGAAAAAAGCTTTTAACCAAAAGAGGCAACTCTTAAGATCCAGTTTGTCATGTAGGAGCAAAAAGTTGCTAATAAAAGTGTACATTTGGAGTATTGCCCTTTATGGCAGCGAAACATGGACAATGACACAAGGGGACCGGGAAAGACTGGAAGCGTTTGAAATGTGGTGCTGGAGACGGATGGAAGGTATAAGCTGGACTGATAGAGTAACAAATGAGGACGTTTTGAGAAGGGTAAAAGAGAAGAGATCGATTTTGAACACCATCAGCACTAGAAGGGGGAAAATGATTGGTCATTTGATACGGCACGACAACTTCTTTAAAACCATAATGGAAGGAAAGATAGAAGGAAGGAGGGGCAGGTGAAGACACGACACCAGCTTTTTCCTTTATTAGGTCTATATAACTACGTCGTGACGTAGTTATATAGACCTAATAAAGGAAAAAGCTGGTGTCGTGTCGTATCAACAAATCAAAGGGCTGGCGTACGACAGAGAGAAATGGAAAATACTCCACCGACAAGAGGATAACTCTTAAATTAATGATGACATAATATAGTGAAAACTTGTATTTTATCAATAAATGATTGAATTTAATTGAATGGAAAAAAAGGCCTCAGCTCCTAAACTATTGATCACAATTAAATACCCTTGCTTCTTCAAAGGGTGGTTTTAATTTAAACCTAGCCCTCGCATTGGTCGTTATTAGCACATTCAACTAGTGAAGCAGAGATTCACCGGGGGTGACCAGCCTTTGAAAACCACTTTTGCACAATTTACGATTAGAGCCTCAACTCGATCGAATTGAATCAAATATGCATCCCTATCGCATTGGTTCGCGCTCGTTCTGGCACGACTAGACGCGCGTGGAAGCAAGCACGCGAATCAGTGCAACGCGATTGAGATACGAAGCGGAGGATAAAAATAGGTCTCTCTATAGGGTAACCGCAACGCTATTTTTGAAGGGTTATTATGACAAAACGGTTGGATTAGAAGACGGCCAAGTATCTCATTAAACTTGGAATTTCAATTCCTTTAACTTGATGTCGACGGTGGAAATTTCAAATGTCGTAAAGGACATTTTGTCGTAAGTACACTAAATATACCATTGGAATCAGTATATTTTTTTCTATCCGTCTGTAGTATCGGTCTCTCGATACGACTCCTAATAAAAAAGTTATGAGATGGTTAAGTTTGTCGTAACTGCTTCGTATTTAAAATACTGTGTTGTATCGGTCAAATATACTTTCTTGTCGTCTCGTGGTCTTAAGCGCAAGGTCGTATGTCTCAATAATTTTGAAATTCCTATGTTGTAAGGCACTAAAAAGAAATGACATTCCCATTGATGTCAATCTTAAAATACAAAAGAATTCACTTGTGATACTCGTGTAAAAAGTTCCTTTTAGTTATAAAGGTCATACAGATTTCAAATAAACGTCATTCCTGTGAGCAATGCAAAGCAAGATATAAATCATTAATATATATGAAAATCTGTATGACGCATATAAGTATAATGTTATTTTTACTCTTTCACCATCATGGAATACTATGCAGCAGCATGGAATGTTGCGCTTGACTTCACAATTTATAAAGCACATCAAAAACTTGAACGCGTCCATTCCTCGTGATGTGTTTATGTCGCTCCTCTATATTCACTATGGTTTTTTGTGCCAAAAAGACTTCACGTCGTTCCTTTATTTTTGTCTCAAAATCCAGATTTTATCGCGGATTTATCAAAGAAAATGGGATACAAGACATCCTATTTTGTGCATAATACGTTTAAAATAATACATACGCTGGAAAACTACAAGATCGGTAAGAATAGCTGTCAACGCCAACTTCGATAGCCGGTTTGTTTTGTTGATGTTTAAGTAAATAATAATGCTAGCGACCCAACAGGTATGTTTCTTCGATGTTTTTAATATGTTGAACATGTGTTATAAGTGATGCTTAAGTATTTCAGTACCTAATATTATAGGTTATATTATTTATTTACTTTTCGACTGTTTTAGTCGCGCGTAAAAGTGTCGGGACAAGATAGATTCTTGTCTATGAAACCTTTATTTTTTATTTAACCGGTGTTTCCGCGCTCTTTCTCAAACACTTGAAAATTTTCTTTCTAACGACTCTTTCGATCCAATCGGGCTAAAAGTTATCTAGAAGTGAAAAGTGATCATATAAATCGTCGAGCTATGGGAAGAACGAAGAGAAAAGAAGATCGCGTGGAAATGGAAGAGAAGATAAGAGAACTGGAGGCTAGAATATCCAAGAAAAGGAGAAAATTGGCGAAGATGACAGACATGAGCGTCACTCCATCACAACCGCTTCCTTGCCAGCAACAACATCAGGATCGTTCACTTACTTCTGAACTTACTGCTGAACAATTGACTGCAGAGGCTACATCTGAACCTGAGTCAGAGCCCGCAGCCATAGAACTCCAACCTGGTGGCAGCAATTTAGAATCGCCAGGCACAGAATTACAACCTGAGTGCAGCAATTTAGAATCAGGTGGGTTATGTAATACTGTCTTTATGATGTTCACCAACATTTTTAGAGTTGTCACGCGAGGGCAAACAGAACAAGTGTGTTTTTAAATATTTCACAACAATAATGGTCCATACTTTTATAGAGCTGTCACGAGAGGACAGACAGAGACCCCGATGCATAGTGTCTTTAGCACACAAACGGTTCATGTTCACTAAAAATTCACCATAATATGGTCCATATTTTATAGAGCTGTCACAAGAGGGCAGACAGAGACCCTGGTTTGAATTATAGAAATACCTAAATTATTCTCTATCTTGAGATATACACTAAACAGACATTTCCATAATATTATTGCCATTATAGTTTTTATCTAAAAATTATTTTAATGCTAAATTACAGAGGCTTTACCCGAAGAGTTCCTGTTAGCACTGGGGGAAGAAGGCATTGAGCAAGAGGAGAAAGGGAAGGACATCCGAAAGGAGATTGCTGACAGATGGACACATATGATTATTAACGGTATAAAGAAAGAGACCCTGACAACACTGCTTAAGAAGTATCAAACACCAGGTAACTTCCCTATGGCCACAGCCCCTAAACTAAACACAGAGATTGTAGCGGCAATCTCGGAAAATGTTTTGAAGCGAGACAAGGAGTTTGAATATCGCCAGAATCTAACAGGTAAAGTCCTCTCATGTCTCGGAGCCATGCTAACAGAGGTTATGAAGGGCAATATTAATAGCATTAAATTAATTGAAAGCATCAATGATTCAGGAAAGGTCTTATGCAACATGAACCATTACGATGCACTCACACGAAGACATTTCATCCTGACTTCACTCCAAAATTGTGTGAAACAGGCTGTCATAGATGTACCGATTGGTACATATTTATTTGGAGAAAATCTAGGCGAACGCCTTAAGACAGCAAAAGCAGTAGAGAGATCTAGTTCTCAACTAAAAATTAATATTCCTAAGAAACCACCTGTAAAATTTACACCACAAACAAAGAATTTAAACTGGAAAAGCCCGTCTCAGCGATCACCTCATCAGGACAACAGACCCAGAGGCGGGCCGAAGAACCAGACCAAGAAGAACTGGAACTACAAGCACCAACCACGCCCAACGCGTCGTCGTTAACTAGCGAGGTACAGACAGGTAGAATCTTCTACTTTTATAATAACTGGCAGTGCTTAACAAATGACAAAACTATGCTTTCTTGGATTTTAGGTTATAAAATCCCATTCACAGACTCAATACCTGTGAGATGTGAAATTGAATCCAGAAAACATTCTAAAGATGAAACAAAGAATTTGAAAAAGGAAATACAGAAATTACTAGACATAGGTGCAATCTCTGAATGCGATTCCCAAAATGATCAATATCTCTCCTCAATATTTCTCACACCGAAACAAAATGGAACCTTTAGAATCATCCTAAATTTACAAAGTCTTAACAAATTTATTAAAACAGAACACTTTAAAATGGAAGATATCCGTACTGTATGTAAACTCATAAATCAGGATTGTTATATGGCAACAATCGATTTAAAAGAAGCATATTTCTCGGTTAGAATATCTGAGGAGGATAGAAAGTTTCTGAGATTCACCTTTCAAGGAAAGCTATATTCCTTTAATGTACTCCCATATGGATTATGTACCGCCCCATATGTCTTTACTAAAATACTAAAGCCAGTAGTATCATACCTCAGAGAACGTAATATTACAATCTCTATATATCTAGATGACATCATATGTATTAGTGACAGCTATGCTACCTGCCAAAAAAATGTGCAGACTATTTGTGAACTTCTAGAATCCCTAGGATTCACCATTAACCAAGAAAAAAGTTGTCTTAAGCCTAGCAAACAATGTAAATATTTAGGATTCTTGCTAAATTCTACCAATATGACACTGTCCCTACCACCAAATAAGGTTGATATTCTCAAAAAATCCCTACTGCTCTTTAAAAGTAAAAAAGTATGTAAAATAAGAGAATTTGCTCAGCTACTAGGTCTTCTAAATTCGGCATGCCCGGGAATGAAATACGGTATCCTATACACAAAACTGCTAGAAAGGGAAAGATTCCTGGCTCTGAATTTACATAACGAAAATTATGATGCCTCAATGAAAATCTCAAAGAGTATACAACCAGATATAGATTGGTGGCTCCACAAGCTAGACAGTCCCGGTAACCCTATTAGACAGCAAAATTACTCCCTAGAGCTTTTTACAGACGCCTCCCGTTCCGGGTGGGGGGGGGTCAGTAATGATAATAAGGTGTCGGGGTCATGGACTTTAGATGAACAAAAATATCATATAAATTACTTGGAATTAAAAGCTGCATATTTTGGGCTTAAATGCTTACTAAATAAATACCAAAATTGCGAGATTCTAATAAGAATTGATAACACCACTGCCATATCATATATAAACAGATTAGGAGGAGTCCAATACCCTCATTTAACAGTATCACGCGCGACATTTGGCAGTGGTGTGAACAGAGAAATATTTTCATTTTCGCGTCTTATATCAATACTAAGGAAAATATATATGCTGACTATGAATCACGCAAATCAAACATAGAATGGGAATTATCTCACAAAGCATTCCAAAAAATAGTTGACACTTTCGGTGATCCAGATATTGACCTATTTGCTTCACGATTGAACAACAAATGTGAACAATTTATCAGTTGGAAAAAAGACCCAGATTCATTTGGAATTGATGCTTTTACAATGAACTGGTCAGGACTATTTTTTTACGCATTCCCCCCTTTTAACTTGGTACTGAAAGCCTTGCATAAAATAAGGAATGACAAGGCTACGGGTATTTTTGTTGTCCCATATTGGACCAGCCAACCATGGTTCCCCTTGTTTAACTCATTATTGGTTACACAACCAATATTATTTCAACCAAATAAAACATTATTAATGTCAAATTTCAGGGAACCTCATCCTATGCACCAAACGCTTACCCTGGCTGCAGGACTGCTCTCTGCGAAGGCCTAAAGAAAAGAAATGTCCCGCAATCATCTCTTGATATAATGATCTCATCCTTATCGACAAATACTTTAAAACAATATAATACCGGACTTAAATTATGGTGGACCTTCTGCAATAAGCATAACCTAGATCCTTACTTGTGCTCAGTTCCAAATATTTTGACTTTCCTGACAGATCGCTTTATTCTGGGTGCTTCTTATGGAACATTAAACAGCTTCAGATCAGCATTGTCCTTACTAATAGATCCCAAAATAGGGTCAGACGACAGCCTTAAAAGATTCTTTAAAGGGGTTTTTAAGATTAAGCCTATGACACCCAAGTACAGTACTACATGGGACCCTAGTATTATACTAAGTATGCTCTCACAATGGTTTCCCAACGAAACGCTAGGAATTGAGAATTTAACTCGTAAACTAGTAACACTACTAGCGCTTACGACAGGTCATAGAATACAAACTCTATCATTGATTAAGTTAGATAATATAATCCTTAATAATGTAGGCATAACCATACACATAACAGATATTATTAAGACTTCAAGACCTGGAACTGAGCAACCTGTCTTAAGATTACCTTATTACAATGCTAAGCCTGAGATCTGTCCAGTAAGAACTATTATATCTTATATCAATGCGACTAAAGATGAAAGAAATAACATACCAAATCTTATCCTAACTTATAAAAGACCATATAAAAAAGCCTCATCCCAAAGCATAGGGCGATGGATAAAGTGTACCCTACATGAAGGTGGGGTGGATACCAATGTGTACTCTGCTCATAGTACTAGACACTCGTCCACTTCTGCAGCCTTTCGAGCAGGTGTAACTATAGAGGTCATAAGAAAATGTGCCGGATGGGGACCAAATTCAGCTGTATTTGCCCAGTATTATAATAGACCATTGTTACAAGATAATAACTTTAGTTACGCTGTTCTAGAGAACTGCTAAATGTTTGTTAATTCATAAGATGATTATTCGAAGTTGGTTATTGTTTCAGTCTATCCTTGAATTGTTTTTTCCTTTACTATTTGAATAAACATGTTTTTAAATTCCTGTACATATAACTGTTTATTTTACATACACTCACAACCTTGGCTTTAAACATCTGCATAGTATTCCATGATGGTGAAAGAGTAAAATTGTAAAATTAAACGAACTTACCTGAAGTGAAGTTCTATTTCAATTTTACGAATTTCACCATCATGGAACAACCCACCCTTTCCCCAAAAACAAGTGTTTGCCCAAGCTTTGTTTAAGGTTGTTCGTGTTTTGGCTTTAAACTGATAGTGAATATAGAGGAGCGACATAAACACATCACGAGGAATGGACGCGTTCAAGTTTTTGATGTGCTTTATAAATTGTGAAGTCAAGCGCAACATTCCATGCTGCTGCATAGTATTCCATGATGGTGAAATTCGTAAAATTGAAATAGAACTTCACTTCAGGTAAGTTCGTTTAATTTTACAATTAGATGTGTGTACTTTTTACTTGTTACCAATAATGTACATGTAACAAAGAAATACACCTGTTTCAGAACACTAGGTGTTTAGTTAAGCATTTGATTATGTTGATTGTGATTTTGAATAGCTTATAATAGCACTGCAGCTGCTGCTTGAAACCCACTCTCGAGACAACGGTTCGAGGCGCTCTAAGATTCAATAAGGTCAATAAATACATCCTGTGGAATTTCTTATGGAAAATCTCGAACGCCTCGTTAATACTACTTTTGTAGTGCTGTTATATAAATGTAAGATGTAGCTTATAGCACAAATTTGTTTCATTACGTTTCGTTATGTTTAATTGTTTCCACACATTTATTTGGAAAAATAAAAACATTAATCAGACTTATAACATTTTTATACTTTCCCGCATCCGAAAAGCTTAGAAATCAATAAATTTAGTAGTAAAATCTTTATTTTCATACAGTTAACTACGTACTTACTTCACTTACCTCGAAACTTTAATGACTTTACAACAAGAAATTCGTAGTAGACGTTAGTATTAACGCAGTTACGACATAAAATTATAATTTAGTTGGAAGGCGTAAAAGATTTTGTCACATAAATATTGTTTTTTCAGACGCGTAACACACATTTTCTTCATATTTTTTTGTCGTAAGGGACACTATTTTTTAAACTAGGTACTGCATTTATTGCTATGCGACTAATAGGTTAGTGTAGATGACGTTATTTGAAAAGTATACATCTAAGATTCATCTTTATAGGATGAGTAGTTTCAAAGTTATATATTTTTTTTAAATGGAGTTTTGTTTTTTGGCTCTCCTCAAAAGTAGGCATTTGTCCCTTACGACATTTGAAATTTCCACCGTCGATGTTTTGATTAGTGATGAACTGATGAATCGATTTTGACTCGATATACCTAGACAGTCGTACGAACACATTGCCTAAACAATCGAGAAGAACTTGCTACTTATTGATATGACCATTCGCGGTTTTAAATATAACTACCGAGGTTAGGCTACTTTGGTATTAGGTAGGTAGCTACCCTATTTGTTTGTAATCGTTAAATATCTTCAGCGTTCTATTTTGATATAATTCCACCGTACAGCGTTTTATACGTAGCGTGTTCTTAGTAGTCTGCGACTGTCTTTTATGCGCACAATTTCCCGTCTAGCTCAGCTTGTCATGATTGCAATGGCACACGCTGAATAGCACAGAGCTATATACAAGAACTTCGAAATTGGAAGTTCGGGTATCTCCATCTCTATCTTAGTTACATTACTCGAGTGACAGAGATGCATGTATACGATACGAACTTCGAGTTTCGATTTTCGTGATAGCACCGCAGCTCGCAGATCCTCAAACCTCACAACTACTCACAAGTGGCTCTTGTTAGTTTTGTGCCGTCTTACGTGAATTTAAGCCCAACAAAAGACGAACCAACAACCAAACGGAAACTGTAAAAAAACAAGTTTAAAGACAGGGGAGAGGCGAGTGCAAACATCCATTCGCACCCCCGAGGGGTGGAGAAAATTATCTCCTGAATAAATTATATTTTCCCCCCTTTATGAAGACATTTGAAGTGCATTTTCGTCCGTTTTTTCTCGCTCTCAGATCAAAGGCATCGCAGGAATTCCGGCCGTGACCTCGCAAAAGTAAAATGAATAAACAATTTAATGTGACTTGATGTCCGGGATAATAACATTAAAGTGCTTTAGGACGTTTTTCTGTACCTCGTTTGTTTTGACAATTCAATCTTCTTTAAGTTCTTGCTGTTTGTGCGTTTGAGTTTCGGTGAATCGAATTACGTTTGCAAATCGTGTTTCGAGGCTAAGTGGAGTCGGCATTTGTTGATCAAAATATTCGCGTTAGCAAAAAGTCTAAGTAAGCTACCAACTCAGACGAAGAAAAAATATAGACGTAGCATTACGAACAACCCTAAATAGTGAAGGAGGTTAAATAAGTTAAGCACACGCTCATGCACACATTACACAAACTAAATTGCTAATTAACAAAGATGAACCTTATGAAGTCTAAGTATAATTACCTACGTTACAATCAGTGCCTTCTAATTTAAAACCATTTATACCTATATTCTAACCTAAAGAATCTCTAAACGCTCCTCCATTATAAATACAAATTAAACTAAAACAATTCACGACTCGCAATCCTTGGATCGAGAGCCATCAACTTGAGTGCTCTCCTTAAACTGACCTCAGACTCTCGAACCTTGTCTCGGCTATAATTGAGATTGTTCGATGGATCATATCGTTATATAATTTGTCGCTAGCGCAATCTTGGAATTGAATCTGGCATTCGATGCTTTAGAACTTTATTAATACACGAAAAAATCCGAATCCCTAAACTTAAGAGGCAGTGAGCGGGGCGGGGCACATTGCACTTAGAACCTATGACCGTTGGGGCGGAAAGGTTCTCGGAGCAGCACCAGCTCGCCGCGTGGGTAGATAAGGTGGACTGATGACCTGGTAAAGGTCGCGGGAGTCCGCTGGATACGGGTGGCGTAGAAACGGTCATTGTGGCACCGTTCCGTGTACCCATAAAGGGTAAAACGGGACCCTATTACTAAGAAGGCCGTCCGTCCGTAATATGACTGTCCGTCTGTTATCTATCAGGCTGTATCTCATGAACCGTGATAGTTGAAATTTTCACAGATGATGCAGATATTTCAGTTGTCTCTGTAACAACACATACTAAAAACAGAACAAAATATTTAAGGGCTCCCATACAACAAACGTGTTTCTTTCGCCGTTTTTATATTTAATGGAAACCCTTCGTGCGCGAGCCCGACACCCACTTGGCCGGTTTTTATTTACATTATACCTATGTCATACCCACGAGTCTGAGGAATCTGACGACACCTCATGCATAGTCCATCATGCCTTTTGCACAGTAGCCTGTGAAACATAATTTTCTTGTCCACAGACTTACTTAAATACTTACGCTCGAAAAACATAACCCCCTCCACCTGCGCCAGGCGTAGCAACTCGTCGCATGCCAACAAGTTGCTACGTCGACTACCTAATTTAATGATTTCCCTTATGTTATCTTTCTCTAGCACTATGTGTTTATTTGTATATCTCTTGTTGTGTTTCCTTCCGTTCCTTCACCATATGGACTCGGCGGAAGACCAGCGCTGGCAGTTAAAGCCAGCATCATACTGAGCCGGGTCCTTTTCGTGACGTATACCTATAAATTTATTTTTCACCCCCGACGCAAAACGTGTCTGTGGTATCGTAGCTCCCTTACGGATGGACCGATTTGAATGCGACTTATAGTGTTATAGATAATTTTTATCCAGAGTGTTCTTAGCTAAGATGTTGTTTGGCTAGCCATGTTTCATGAAAATCTGTTCAGCCATTTTTGAGATGTTGGACTTTGAAATGAAAATGTCGGGGGTTTTCCAACTTGTCTAAGTTGTAGTTATTTCTTTTGTATATGTATTAAGCGTGCATTTGCTGTCACGAATAAATGATTGATTTATTCATCGAGTCAGGTAAAAAGGAATAAGCCTTAAGTTTTTAGCCTTCAAGTTTAAGTGAGAGCTCAATTTAAAAGTCAATTAAGATTAAGGGGTTAGTATCCAAGGAAATACTTGAGAATTCGTTTTAGATATTTATTTTATACATGTTTACAAACATAACAAAAGCAACATAAGCTGCCATATATGATCTCAGAAAAAGCCAGTTGGAACATATATACTTGTGATTATCACTTTAAATAATGCTTAACATAAGTACAGCACAACTTAACATAGCCAACATAAATGTGTTTTTGAATTTGACAGTTAAAATGGATGTCAATAGTAGCGAGCAAAATCATTATTATTGACACGTATCTTGATGTAACATGTAATTTGTTTTAAAATATTTATTACTAACCGGACCCGCACATTAACAGTTATTATATAAATAAAACAATTAAATAAGCAAAATTAGCATATTTGTTTGTAAATGGTTTCTCGATAAGAGCTCTTAACGATTTCGATGAGATTTACAATATAAGGGTTTATGGCATATAAATATCGATCTAGCCGTCTCATTCACGGGAAAAATGGTCTCCCTTCCCTTCTATCTTCCAAGTACCAGTTGTACTCTTAGTATCAGTACCATTACTGGGGTATAGGGTATAGTACCAGTACCAGTCGTAGTATACACAACATTATCAAGTATATGAATTGCTAATACACGCATATTCGATCTTGAAAAGGAATGATGAAGTAAAAACATACATTAATTTATTTAAATTTTTACTCCCTTGTATTTTTACACTCATTGATACTTTCCTCCCTATAACAAATAAATTTCTTTAAATTCTCTTTTTGTAACTCAACGAGTAACCATCCCCATCACATATTAATTGACAAGCATTGATTATCCATATAATATTTGCCCACAAACCAAGCAAGACTATAAGTAATAAGTATATACAAATAGATACTTAGGTATATTGGCACATTTTAGTACCCTGAAAGTTAAAATTTCGTTACATTTTACACATCAATTTAATAACACTAATTCTAACATAATGTATCATTTTCCTATTACTTATCTTAACTAAAAATTATCATTATATTTCTTTCACATTGGCAAAAGCATGGGCAGAAAATAGATGTTGCTCAAACATGAAATGAAATGTCGTCATTACTTGCGTTATAACAGGCTTCAAAGTATCACGTTTCGGGCGAAACAACTCGAGAGAACTGTAAAGGAATTTCATACAAAATTGAAGACCCAGGCCGGGTTTTTTTTATTTTTTTATTGTGAGACAGCATCACGTTCGGCCATGAAAATTAAAGTTTGATTTCTTGGAGTTTTATTTATTTACTTCATTGCATATTTCAGAAAAGTAATATACATACCTCGGCGTGAAAAGGGGCTGCGGTTGCCGGCTTCATAACTATTTATGTACTATTATGTACTCGACCGGCAACCCTTTACTTCCCGGCCTAGTAGTAGTAATGTACTAATATTCAAACATCAATTTACATTCAGGTAGGTATAAATTATCAGTGTCGTTCCTACGGCTGCTCCATACGTGCGAGCGAAAGGTCATAGCACGTATACCGCTGCGCTGCCTCCTCCGCTCGAAATTATGACAGAGCCGATAGTGTATGTACATGTCAATGTACAATTGAGAATATCGTCATTTTACACTCTTGCGCGTAAAATTACTGTCTCTTTAAATAATCTGCCTCCTCCGCTCGAAATTATGACAGAGCCGATAGTGTATGTACATGTCAATGTACAATTGAGAATATCGTCATTTTATACTCTTGCGCGTAAAATTACTGTCTCTTTATAATCTTATGCGTTCTTGCGTACTTTAATGTTGAGTAACAGTGATATAGTTACTAAGTGTAGGTAGTACTATTCTAATGAGATAGACATCTATAGACGTTCTAGTCTTTTTCTACGAAATGATGACGTCTTATTAGTAATTGGACCGACTACGTTAAATCCTAGAATCTAGGCCGTTAGTAATCACAGCGCATAATAACTTTCGTTGCTTTTGTTTTAAAATAATCTACAGTATCCACCCCAATATATCAAGAAAAAAAATATTTTTATGCAAATGAGTATTAATCACGGAAACAGCGGTTACCGCGAAACGAAAACGAAGATCGTTCGTGGTCGTGTTTCTCCCTCTGTCGCTCGAATAAACAAGTGCGATGGAGAGGGTGACACACAAACGAACTTTGATTTTGTACTTTGTACAAAAATAGGCTTAGTGAGAATACCATTTACAGACGCGAATTGAAGTGGCGCGTCACTTTTGGATATTATCAGCAGGGTTGGGCAGTATTTCAATTACATGTATTTGAAATACGTATTTGAAATACAAATACGTATTTTGTATTTGTATTTCAACTACAGGTTGGAGAAGTATTTTGTATTTGGTATTTGAAATACCGCACTCACATGTATTTAGTATTTCGTATTTCAAATACTTTAAGTTTTAAAATACATTTGCACAAAAATACATGTTATTTGATTCTATAACCGTATAATGGAACCTTTTTAATAAAGTTAGGGGCTTAGGGCACTGTGCTGTGGCAACGCTTTACTGTAAGTGTCAACATCAAACGTCAGGTGCCAATTTATGAATTTAGTTCGTTCGTTCGCGGTTTTTTTATTACGTAGCATAACCCAAACTCAACGGGGTTACGTCGGTTAAGTACTGAATGCCCATGGCCACCTTCTGTCCCCGTCATCAGATCAGCTTTACTGTAAGGTACTACGGTACCTTATTGAATTGAATTGTCATACAAACTATACTTATACCCAAAATTTCAGCTCAATCGGTCACCGGGAAGTGGGTCAAATTTAACTTGCAAGATTTGATTACAATATACATACATACCAACAGGGCAAGTTAAATAAAAGCTTGTAAAAATGTGTTGAAAGTGTTGTGAAAAAAACGTGTAAAAAGTCTTGTGAAATAAGTATTTTGTATTTTGTATTTGAAATACATTATTTTTAATACTGTATTTTGTATTTCAAATACCTGTCACCAAAGTAGTTTCTAGTTTGTATTTCAAATACATTTTTACATGTATTTTGTAATTTGTATTTCAAATACAATGAAGTCAGTATTTTGCCCAACCCTGATTATCAGTATTGGAATGAAGACGAAACCATTTTCATTCATTGACTGTTTCATTTGAATGTACTTCATTTATAAAATACATAACATTGTTAAATTCCAAGTCGTATGATTCAAAAGAAAATTCTATACTGTGCATTCATCCTTACTTGTCTTATTTGGTAAACAACATTCTAACCTCAAAATGCATCTTTTTAGGATAGAATAGCAATTTTGTGAGTATTAGATCATGCCGAGACGACTTTTCGGACATCACTTCACGATTTTTTTGTCTAGCAACGCTTTTTTACGATAAAATAGCTGCTATAGTCTAAAACGATACATTTTGAGGTTAGAATGTTGTTTACCAAATAAGACAAGGATGAATGCACTTTAAAGATAATGATGATGATGATGACGTTATATGAATCAATGAATCACAACATCTAATGTTTATAATGTAAACTTTATAATTGGTAAATGTACATTTGGTGTTATTGTTATTCAGAGCAATGACGCGTAGTGCGTCCAAGAGGCAACCGGATGGCTCGCAGTCGCAGTATTTGAGCTCCCGAAGTGTTGCGGAACCGCACACTGAGGCGTCAAAGTTGGCTCAATTGACAACATTGAAAAATATGTAATGACGCCTAAATCGAAAACAATTTCGGTAATTATGTTACCTGAACGTAATAGGGCCGTGCATTATCAAACTTGGTCCGGGGCGATAATTGAAAGCCACTTTTGTCCGGGCTGATAATGCACGACCCAATAATCCGCGAATAAATGTTTTTCTTCTTCTTTCTTCTGAAGTAGTTCTCTGTTGGTTTTCCCTGCTCGCTTTTAAGAAAATCGCAATAACGTTTTAACGTGGTTTCCACCGTGTGTGACGTCAATATTACGTCTGTCATGTGAAACGTGTGCAAACTGCCACACGCCGTAGTATTGACGTCATAATTCACTTACGATCGTCTGGAATTCGCTACTTTTCAATTTGATAGTTCTGAATGAAAATTACAATTTAGCGAGAAATAAAAAAACACGTGTCGCTTAACAAAACATTTTCTAGCGAACTAAATCATAAAATGGCCTACATGAATATATGAAATGTTGTCAATTTGCACAACACTTCGGGAGCTCAAATCTCTTGAACACTCCACTACGCGTCATTGCTCCATTTCTAACACTTCAGTGTTTTTATATTTAATACATATCTAATCAAATATATTTTGGGGCTCTATTATTAGTACCGTACCTAATCACTCTAAATATTCTACAATATTCATACAGCCGAATACTACTGAATACTAATGTATAGGTTTTGGACACACATATTGCTATATGTTAATATTATTTCCTAATATTTAGACCCGCTTTTACATAGATCCATTAACTTTAAATTAGTAAGCAATGTCAAAAAAACCGGCTAAGTGTAGGGTTCCGTGGTCTTTGTTATATCGCCACGCGCGCGCCAACTAAACGGTGCGGTTTTCTCGACCGATTTGTACGAATGTTGGCCTTTCCAAGTACACATTAAGTTGGTCGATATTACTCGGTAACTTATGCCGTGATAGTTTTCCTTTTAAATTCATTATAATGTACTACTGCCACGAATTTTTTCACATCCCCAGTAGTAGCCATTTACGGCTTTAAGCCCAATATCAGGCAAACGGATCACTGTGTTGAAAAATAGTTTAACCTCCTAAGGGTGCCTTGTCGACTACGGAACCCTAAAAAACTAGTGAGTTACTAATATTTGATCTTATTATGATCTATAGAACATAATAATGGTAAGTAAATTACCACTATATGTATATAACCGTATTTTACAATATATTTTAGTATACGAGAATAGAGCACGTAAATATCTAGTAACAACAGAATATAATCAACTTTATTAAAGATCAAGCGGGTAAAACATTGACATGTCCATGAGAGTGACATACGAAAAAAATTACGCCAGACCAGTACGAAAGACTTCAGTATATCCTATATCAGTATGTCAGCAGTAGTACTTTCCACTTGTTTTTATACGTTACGCATAAAACTGAACCTTAGACACTACAGAATAAATTCCCATTTTCATTAACCTAGGAGATTTTAATCTTTATATAACTATTCTTATTCTCACTACACACAGTCAGTTGCCAGCCGACCCAATTTTTACACTCAAAATTACACTTTAAGCACTGTAGAGAAAGTCTACTGTAAATTCCAGCCCGATGTTTCCTTGCTATACAACCTACCCACACTTTTACACTCAAGATTGCACCTTAAGCACTGCACTGACGGTCTATTGTGGAATACGGCCCCCTGTTCTGTTTCCTCCCCTGCTCCATCTTTCCACTCAAAATTGCACCTTAAGCACTGCACACAAGGTCAACCGTGGATGCCCAGCAAACAATAGACCATTTTACATTCCAAATTGCACCTAAAGCACTGCACACAAGGTCCACAGTGGATCACAGGCCCAGCAGGCAGAAGGCGAGCAGGTTGGAACATCAGTCGTCCGCATCCTCCTCGCTCATCTCCTCCTCGCTGGTGCAGTCCGGCTGGGACGACTCGGAAAGGCAGCGGTGGCACTCGCAGACAAACAGGTAGTTCTGGGCGAGCTCCTGTTGGGAAAAAAATCAATTAGGATTGGTATTAATAGGTTTCAATATGAATCAGATATACACGCAAATGCATCTACTTCGCGTCTCCGAACTCGGTCTCCGAGTTGGGCGTCGTAATCGATTTTGCGCGGACAACGGAGAATCCACATCACTAATTCGCACTTGTGACGTCACAGTAGGTAGAAAAAAAAAAGTGACACAGTTGGTTTTCATACAGATTAAGGAGGGCCAGTGCTTAGAAGCAGAGATAGAGAAAGGAATAGAGATAAGACAGAGAGAGTAACGGAGAGAAAGAGGAGGCTTATGGAACATACTACAATCTTCTGTGCTTGACTGACAAGTTACCTTCTGCCTAGAATGCCTGGAGCGCTGCAGCCAGCACTCGTCCAGATAGCTCATGCAGAGCTTGTTGATGGAAATAATCAATCAATCATATAATCTTCTTTGCTTGAGAATCGAGTTTTTGGAGTAAAATGTGTGAGAGAGACAGAGAGAGTAACAGAGAGAGAGAGGAGGCTTATGGAACATACTACAATCTTCTGTGCTTGACTGACAAGTTACCTTCTGCCTAGAATGCCTAGAGCGCTGCAGCCAGCAGTCGTCCAGATAGCTGATGCAGAGCTCGTCTCCTGCGCGCACGGTCTTCAGGGTCCGCAGCTGCAGGCGCTGGTCTCCGCGCGGGAACGAGGACTCCGCGTTGGGGGAGCAGCTGTGGTTGCAGGCGCTCTGCAGTTGGTACAGGCCCGAGCCTTCCGTGTTCAGGAATGAGCCGGATTCTGGAATCAATAGTCATGATGATAATAAATGATTGCTTTTTAAGCTGTGCCCTAGCAGGGTTCACACACACACACATCACATCATCAGCCTATATACGTCCCACTGCTGGGCACAGGCCTCCTCTCTCATGTATGAGAGGGAACGGGCAGTAGTCCCCACGCTGGCCCAGTGCGGATTGGGGACTTCACACACACCTTTGAATTTCTTCGCAGATGTATGCAGGTTTCCTCACGATGTTTTTCCTTCACCGAAAAGCTAACGGTAAATATGAAATCATATTCCGTACATAAGTTCCGAAAAACTCATTGGTACGAGCCGGGATTCGAACCCACGACCGCCGCTTGACAGCCTGAACCACTGGGCTACCGTAGCTTAGCAGGGTTCATGTAACACTTATTTTGTACCACATGATATGGAATAAGTGAATTATGAATAGATTATACGACTATGTCGCTCTACAAAACACAAGCTTCCATCCGACAGTTCAAGACGTTTCCTTCAAAATTGCCACCATTATTTTGTAACAGAATGACAAAGTTAAGTTTCAAGTTCAACAGGCAAAATGGAAACTCCAATTTACAGAAGACTGAAGTCAAATAACACTACTGAACTCACTCAGTAAATGGGTTGATCATTTAAACCCTATAAAATCATAGTTTGGAATTCAAATCAGTCATCAGTCATCACTAAATCTACATGCAGCTCAGAAAGTTGTAAGCGTCCATACGTTCTTTACCATCATCCCTTTCAGATGCTGTCTTATAAAAAACTTCCATCCGCCAACCATTGCGCTGCAGGGACCCGCCCACCCCTTCCCAGAAAAAAGCCTTTGTACGGGTTAGTCGTTCGTTTAATAGCCCAAATCACTTTATTATAATTATATAGCTTTTATTCCATTTCTTTGCATATTTGTTATTATTTTCCTTATGTATTCTGTATCTTTAGGTTGGAAATGGATCCCTTTTGGGTAAGAGCCTCCCCCATCTTTTTCCATTTTTCTCTTTCTTTGCCGTAATTCCACCAGTTCTTCCCTGCAACTTCTACAATGTCATCTGCCCATCGTTTTTTTGGTCTTCCAACCCTTCTTTTGCCCAGTGGGCCAGGCCACTTTGTAGACTGTGAGGTCCATCTTTTGTCCATGTATCTTGTAATGTGACCTGCCCATTGCCATTTGAGTTTCAGTGCGTGTCTGAGAGCATCTGTTAATTTCGTCTTCTTCCTTATTTCTTCACTTCGAACTTTCTCTATTTTTCTAAGTTTCAGGATGCTCCTTTCCATTGCACGTTGAGTAGTGATTATTTTATTTTTTAATTTATTGGTAAATACCCAGGTTTGGCAGCCATATGTTAAGCTAGGCAAGATGCAGGTTTCTATGACAGTCTTTTTTAGTGGCAAGCTATAGCTTTCCTTTAGGATTTCTTTTTGGGCCCAGAAACTTTTCCATGAGCAGTTTACTCTTCTTTCCACTTCCTTTTCATTGTTATCCTGGCTAAAGGAAACTTGTTTGCCCAGGTATTTATAATTGTCGATATATTCTATTTGGTTATTATCTACATGGATTCTTTTTTGTTGGCCATTTGTCATCACTTTGGTTTTATCAATGTTTATAAGTAGTGCTACTTTTTTGCTTTCACTGCTAAGGGTCTGAATCATTTGTTGCAGTTCTGCGGCTGACTTTGCAAAGATAGCAATGTCATCTGCAAATCTTAGATGGCTGAGATGTTTATCAATTATCCAAATACCCTTTTTATCCCAGTTGATGTTTTGGAATATATCCTCCAGTACAACAATGAATAATTTCGGAGATAGGGGATCACCTTGTCGTACACCTCTTATTTCGATGTCTTCTCCTTTTGTTTCTAGCCTTATTTTGCTTGAGCTGTTAATGTAGATGTTTTTCAATATGTTTATATATTTTATTTCTATGTTGCTCGATTCTAGTGCCTTCCATATGGAGTTGTGAGAGATGCTGTCAAATGCTTTTTGATAGTCTATGAAGCCAATATAAAGGGGCTGGTTGTGTTCTTTGAATTTTTCAATAATTTGTTCCAGAGTATGTATGTGATCTATTGTACAATAGCCTGAACGGAAGCCTGCTAAGCCTGCTGCCCTTTATTGATTGAAAACTCATTCATTTAACTTAGCGGGTATCCCTTACGGGGCGCTACCGCTACTGATAGAAAAACCCTGTCGAAAGGCTTTTTTAAGCGCTTTTTAAAGGGTTGAAGCGCATACCCGTATTGAAAGCGCTTTAAAAGCCAAATGAATGGGTATTGAGGAGCATCGGCTTTGGGTCAGCAAACCCTTTCAAAAACCCTTTGAAGGGGATACCGTATTGGAGCGCTTTAATAGCCAAATGAATGGGTTTTGAGGATCATCGGCTTTGGTAAGCATAGCATTACGAAACACCCTTTCAAAAACCCTCGAAGGGGATACCGGGCGGGTAATGCGGATAACGCGCCGCGCGACACCAAATGGCCACAACGGAAGACCAGCGCTGGCTACCCAGCATTATGCTGAGTTGAGGCCATTTCGTGACCAATATGAAGATCTGTATATTAATTATAATGCATGTATATATAATTCAATGTTTCTTACTGTCACAAATAAATTATATCTTTCTTCCTCATATCATCATCATGTCAGCCGAAAGACGTCCACTGCTGGGCATAGGCCCCCACAGAGTGCCAAAGTGACCGGTCCTGCGCCACCCCATCCAGCGGACTCCCGCAACCTTTACCAGGTCATCAGTCGACCTTGTGAGGGGCCTACCCACGCCGCGCCTTCCGTTACGTGGTCGCCACTTGAGAACCTTTCCGCCCCAACGGCCATCGGATCTACGCGCTATGTGCCCCGCCCACTGCCACTTAAGTTTAGCGATTCGGAGGGCTATATCAGTTACCTTGGTTCTGCTGCGGATAGCCTCATTTCTGATGCGATCACGCAGAGATACTCCCGACATGCTCCTCTCCATTGCCCTTTGGGTGACTTTGAGCCTTCTTATGAGGCCCAAAGTAAGCGACCACGTTTCCTCATATAAAAAACAAAACAACCACTTACCCTCCTGCACCCTGTCATACATCCTAGTGAGGAACAGGTCGAGTTGCTTCCTCTCATCGTCAGACAGCGTCAGCTCCAACACAGAGCTAACCCACATGGCCAGCGGACTGGTGCCAATGCCCTGTCCGTTGGTGCCCACCAGGGCCATCAGGCTGCAGAAACCGTCAGGGGTCAGGAACTGGAATGATCACCGTAATCATCAAATTCAACAACCTAATAGGTGCTTCAAAAGTGGTCCCCCGTAAAGATAAAGAATCGTAAGCTCAAATCGTCGGAAAGCGCATCTGATTCTTCTGGAATCACAAGCGTCCATAGGCTCCGGCGTCTGCTTACCATCTGGCAGACCATAAATGATTGTCTGCCGCCATAATATCGAAAAAAAGATCTGATTCGGGATTCTAAATTCATCAACGAAAAATTTAGATTTTTGTAAAAACTTCAGAAATTTCATTTCATTTCATTTTCATCAGAAATTTTATAGAGATAATGGATAATCCAAGATCTAATGCACACGATATTACGACGTTGGTGGCGTTAAGAAGCCTAAGACTTCTAGTAAATGTCGCGACACGCCTCCCTGAGGTGCTGTAAGAAGGAACTGATTGAAAGATTAAGTGGCCGAGACAGATTGTTCTGATAGCTCACTTGGTAAGTAGCAACGGGCCTATCTAGCCGGTTCGAATTTGGCTTGGAGCATTAAATTCTGCCGCCCAAGTGGATTGTTAGTGTAATAAATAATAAATTTATTAGCTATATTCTAAATTAAGTCTCACCTGTTGCACACTATCCCCATTTACAACATTAGCGGTAAGTTCTCTCAGCACATTCAGTTGATCCTCAAACTGCTCCCCAAGCAGCTTGTGGACTATCTCCTCATCCTCATTCACGGTGCGATGGCAGAACTGCTTTATTGTAGCCACTGCGGCGCTCGGGTCCGAGCTCTGTTTGATGTATGCTAGTATTCTGACTAGGAGCATTATGCTGGTTGTTTCCGGTGGGTAGTGGAGAGGCCTGAAAAGAGTTTAGAATATATTTTAAATGCTTTAAACTTTTTTTTATTTTTATTATTTCATACTTTTTCGGAGATTCCTCCACCCTGTATGCATGGTGGAATGGGGAGTCTGATTTAAACTATTTACAGGTGAAAGTGGAAGTCCAGCTGAAGAGGAAGTACATATGTTATTTATTTTATTTGTGCATAGAGTTATATGTAGCAATGAGGGAGATTATCAATTAAAACAGAGAGAAATATGAAAATGAGTAAAGAACTGTGCTACCACTCTGCATTTAACCAATGCCTAGGCTAAGCATTTTAAATCGAAAAAGGTTTAATTAAAAAAATCTGTGTAGGCAAATTCTGTAATGGTTTGATTCATTTTATAGAGTCTAACAACCACCTTTATTTATAGCCTCTTTTCAGAAAATTACAATGAAATATTTAAAACTACAGTAACCACAATGATGACTATTTAACATTTCTGTGTGCCGACTGGCAAAGGTCCAGTATTTAGTTTAGGACTAGTTTGTTACAAAATACATGATACGAGGGGAGGTCCATAAGTCCGCGGAATGAAGTAGAAGGAGGTAAAATGTTACGAAACCGCTTTGCTTGTCTGGTTGGAGAACTCTTTAGAATAAAAAAATAATAATGACATTTCAAAACCGTCTTTTGTTTTTACGCTATCGCCCTTTAAACAAATTATTTTGGAGGAAACGTGCAAATATGGAGCAAATTGAATATCGTGCCGTGATAAAATTTCTATCTAAGCAAGGAAAAAGTCCGCAAATTATAATTAATGAAATGCAAGCCGTCTACGGAAGCCAGTGCCCTGCTAAAACCATGATTTATAAGTGGCATGGTCTGTTTAAAAATGGCAGAGATTCGATTGAAGACGACCCTCGCCCAGGAAGGCCAATTGAAGTTACATCGCCGGATATCGTCAAAAAAGTTGAAAAACTTGTACAAGAAGATGCTCGACTTAAAAAAAAACAATTAGCAGCATTAGTTGGGGTATCAGATACAACCATTTTGAGGATCCTACATGACCATCTTGGTATGACAAAAGTGAGTGCTAGATGGGTGCCGAGAATGCTCAACCCGCAGCAGATGGAACAACGAGTTGAAGCATCGAAGCAATTTTTGAATCTGTGCGGTGACGATCCTACCCACATATTGGAACGAATTGTGACTGGAGATGAGACTTGGGTTCATCATTTTGAACCTGAGTCAAAACAAGAGTCGATGCAGTGGCATAAGAAGGGTGCACCACCTCCGAAGAAGTTCAGGGTATCAGAATCGGCCGGAAAGGTAATGGCCACGATTTTTTGGGATACGAAAGGAATTCTTATGATCGACTACAAGAATAAGGGTGTGAATATAACTGGGGCATATTATGCAATGTTATTACAAAGACTACGTGAAGCCATTAAAGAAAAAAGGCGAGGGAAACTGTCGAAAGGTGTGTTGCTGTTGCACGACAATGCACCGGTTCACAAGAGCCATATTGCGACTGCTGCTCTTAACAGATGCGGCTTCGAACCGCTGGTTCACCCACCTTACAGCCCGGACCTGGCCCCCAGTGATTATTATTTGTTCCCAAATTTAAAAAAAGAACTACGAGGAAAAAAATTTTGTGACGATAATGAACTTAAGGACGCTATTTTGGCTCATTTTGAGAGTAAAGATAAAAAATATTTTTTTGATGGTCTACATAAATTAATTAGCCGATCTGAAAAATGTATTAAACTCGAGGGTAAATACATTGAAAAAGAAAAATACATTCATTGTTTTATTTCATTTGCAAATACAACTTTCCGCGAATTTTTGTACCTCCCCTCGTAAGTTTGTTTTATTTTAGACATAATATTTTAAAAAGTTAGTATTGAATTTATTCACGTTTTTTTAAATATTTTCATTTAGGAACATTTGTCATATTAATGAAGTTATACACATAATATTCTCGAATCGCATCACAATTAACATCACTTACTTCCAAGCCTCCAACAAGACCGCAATAGGATGTTGAAAATCATTCGGATCATAGCATATTGTCCTGTGGTACTTCGCATAGGCCTGCTGACGGCAGCTCTCTGAGCAATAGGGGAGTCCACACTGGTCACAGCTGGTGATGTCCAGGCACACATCATAACAGTCCGGGTGAGGCAGCACCATGTCCGGATTCGCTGACAGACGTCTCACATTTTGCTCCGGAGTTTCTAGCGGCCTGGATAATATACATATTAGAAAATTTAGCTTTTTACAAAACAGTGAGTAAATCACCATGAATTACAATACAGAATACAGCTACCTAATGTACTGTCCCGTATTAGTATCGCCAAACCAGCAAGATGATTCAAAATAAATTAATCATGGGAATTTGTTGTGATTTGGGCCATACGCTGATCACAGAGTTTATTTAATTTCATTATAAAAGCATGGCCTGGACTAATTACTAACCTCATACAGTGATCACATGCTAGGTATTTATATGCAGCATTCCACGCAAACTGGCACGATACCAAAGGATCTTCTTCCAAAATTATATCGCCAGGCTCATAATTCTTTGTAGCGAACATCGCTTTACCCTGTAACCATAATCATTATTGAATAAAACATTGAACCACACGTACAACAGTTAACGAAAATGTGTTCGCTCACAATCACAATGCATCATACCTTTTTGCTGTTGCATGTCCTTATTTCGAAACCAGCCGTTTTATTCATATTGTTCATTCGATAGTTGACTTCTCGGCGAAATTATTATACAATTTTGCTATTCCGACTAAAATTAAATTTGCCGAAAAATACCGCGAACCGTGAAACGGTGGTAGCAAGGTGGTAAGCAGAAGCAGAACGATTTGGATTTTGGTTGGTCAGGATTGAGGGGAAGACGAGGCAGAGAGAGGGGGTGAAATTATGAAAATGTCAAATTTGAGACCCAACTTACGCAGAAGACGTTAAGTAAAGGACAAAGAATGTATCAAGAGATTATAAAAATATATTAGCTGACATGAATTATTACAATTGTTGTGCATGAATATAAAAGCATAAAAAGAGCACATTAATCTCAGTTTAAAGTAAATTACTTGTGAAATAATGACTACAACAATTTGCTTTATTGCGTAGACAGGAGTGGTAAGCAGTAGTGATGTACACAATCATTAATTATGATATTTCACGATTAATGATTGTAGTCAATTCGCGGAGTTGTATAGGTCCAAGAGGATAATAAACTTCCAAATCTTGTATAAGACTTTTTCTTAATTCGCTGTCTCCGTCCCGGTCGTTCGCGCACGAATGTATTGAAAAAGTATGTACAATGCTTTATCTCCTAGTGAGAATTATATAGTTTGGTCTCCAAACAATCGGATCGGCAATAAAATCATAAACACCTTTTCGCTGTTTCCGAGTCAAATTTTTAATAATGATACAAAAAATGTTTAAGAAGATTATTGATTTTCAATGACTACACATCGGTATGTTAATACATACACCCAGTATTGCAAACAAATAATAGGTACCTGCATCTACATTCCAAAACTGGAAAGTCTTGATATTTCAAAATTCTATTGCAGATATGATATCACGTAGTACATAGTTTAATAGGATTTGTAAAAAACATGGATATTAGCTCCCATACAAATTTCATCTAACTTTTGTGTAACACACAGTAATGAAAAAATCATAACCACATCATAACGCTCCACTTTGCGTTTTATTGCAGATAAGACTGCATTCATAACATTTTTTTGTAGGGTAACAATTAGTCTACTACACAAGTGCATGTGTCGCTAACCATATTCGTGTTTATGTTGTAGTACAAAAATAGAAAAACAATAGACAAATACCTAAAAATAAAATTTATATTAAGTTCTCAATTGTTTAGGCTTGGAATAAGGTAAGTTACCTTATTCCAAGCTAGCAAGATGCAAGATGGCAGTCTGCTTTGACTGAACATGAAATTTATGTGACCAACGATGAACTAACTCAACAAATTACTAGGTATGTACCGAAACTATTTTGGACTACCTTCAACGCGAAGAGATCTGACAGAGTACCCCCGAACTTCATTATAGTTTAAGCCCCTTGTGGAATAGAGTGGATGCCACACCTACTGAAAAAATCTTTAAAATCTATCTATCCTGGTGGTGTATGACCTACAACAGTAACGTAGGTAGTAGGTACGAAGGCGATGGCAATTTAGCGCGTGATTCTGAATGTGTGCTACATGATACTATTGAATGTGTGCTAATTGTTACCGTTCTAGTACCGTGTATGTACGTTACAAATATTTAATTATATGAAACGAGCTAATAGCGACGAGAATGTAAGTCTATTACTTTCCCTAGGTGTCGGTACTGGCAACATGCTAGGAAAACTAAACTATCAACAAGACTCACTATATCCTGCGTTAGTTAGTAGCCGTTAACGCCGTCTAATACAGAATTGACGCCAGTAGATAATATCTCGAGAACTAGAATCACCAATAACTTAACTTTATCTAGCACATATTGTTGTTATTCATCAAGGGGACTTACTCCAGGACTGATAAGGCTGGTATATATATATTTTTTTATATGCCGAGTCTGTGTCAGTGTAAAGAATGCACGACTGCATATGTACGTCCGTGACACGCAGGTAAGGTAACCGTTCCAGTTCAACTTACTAAGCAATAAAGGCGAGCAATATGTAAATTATTAGAATAGAAGATGTCAAATATACGTTTACGTCTCATGAAAATTTTGGGTCTTGTGCTTAATTCTTTCAGCTGAGAATGACTCTGGCGCACACAGGCAACGAGCCTGATACTTCGAGATCTGAATGATGAGCGAAGCTGCCGCTGACAAATAGAAACTAAACAAATATCTAAATCGAAGTAGGTAATATACCTTCGGCAGTCGTCATTGTATGATGTACCATCTGAATGACTAATAAGTATACGTAAATGCACTCATCATCCTATCACGTGGTCAAAATCGTGAACCTTGAAAAAGACAATATGTGGAAGCGATCCACATATACGGACTTGACTCGTTTCAATAATTAACTACTCCGTCCACCTGCCCACATCAGGACCAGAGAAATTATGTCCATAGTCCCTGTATACCCGGCAATAAATAATTCGTGGTCCGCAAGGTCTCTCGATATCCTCTTCCTCAAGTATACTATAGGTAGTACTGCCGAGGCTAGTACTAGGTACATGTTGCCTCTGCAAGAAACAGAACGCCAATGATGGCTCCTCGGCGCGCAGCCGATATCGACGCCATCACATGCTGGTTCAAAGAGGTGGGGATTTTGGTGGTAAAACTAGACGTCACATGGAACTTTGGGAGTGTTGCCAGTCGAAACAGATTGCCATCTCAATTGTTTAGGCTTGGAATAAGGTACAATAGTTAAATTGTTTAGGCTTGGAATAAGGTACAATAGTTAAAATTGTGTTGACTTGTTCTTTGTTTTTTAGTGCCGTTTTTGCATAGTTGGGTGGTGAAATAAATATATCATTTTAGGATTCCTTACGGTATTTTATTATTTGCTTCCCCACCCCGTTTTAATTTTCGTTTGTGTGACGTTTTGGCGTTACGCAAAAAAATGTTCCATACAAATTACCGTCCAATTTTTGACTTTGTTTAACATTTTTGTGAATATTATTTTGTACAATATTTTTGCATTCCACCCGTGTTATAAATAAAATCGACTACATTAATGATTCTATAATGATATAACATGTAAAACACTAGCGCCTTAGCGCCTTATGAATGAATACAAGTAGGTTACGCATACGCTTTTTTTTCAATTTCTATCAATTATATGACACTGTACTTCACTCTGATTGGTCGAAAAATTGTAACGCAGGTTATTACTGGTACAATCCAACTGTCATGTCATCAGTGTTGCCGGTGCGGATCTTTTGGTCCGATTTCGGATAATTCAGACCTCTGGCGGATCTTGTGCGGATCCTGACTCAAATCGGACTATTTCGGATCCTATCATATGGGACTGTTCTTGTGATTCTTTTATTTTTATTAAATCTGAATGCATCAATACTATTTATACCTGCAATCCAGCACGGCTATCGAAAGACGACGCGCGATCTCTCTCGATTTTTCTCACACTATAGGTCTCTCTCTAAATGTTCTAATAAGAGAGAGACGTAAAGTGTGAGAAAAATCGAAAGAGCTCGCGCGCCGTCTTACGATAGCCGTGCTGGATTGCACGTATAGAATTGATGAAACCAGCGACATAGGTACATGAATGACCTCGGTTTTTCGCTCTACGAATGGATGTGCTGCTTCTATAGTCTTAAACAAATCATAACTTAATGTTTTTTTTAAGATTTAGGCAGACCATTCACGATTATTAGAAGTCGGTTGGGGTATAGGAAAGGGGGACCGAATTTTGATGTTTTTTTCACTTTTTTCTATTTTCTAGTCGTACAAAATGCATAAGAATAAGCATGTTTTATTCCTTAAACTTTTTCTCTCAGATCGATATTTACCGAGATATTTGGGTTGAAAGGTCAGTCATTTAAACGGTTCTGGAACTTAAATATTTTAGGTAGGTATCGTGAACCGACTCGGATGGTGGATAGGTTAGAAGATGGTGGCGGGAGCGGGAGAGGGTGGGCGGGAGATCGTGGTTATTTTTTTTAAATAAAAGAGCGGAAAGAACTTCTGCTCCACCCAATAATGAACTTTGAAACAATCTAGTTCGAAAACGGTCCAGTTATAAAAAAAATATCAATATAAGATGCTTATATTTACGTATTCTTTAAAGTTCTTATCAAAAAACTACTAAAAACGCAAAAAAACTCGGAAATTTTGTTAAGTCCCAAAATTGCCCCCCCTTTGCTATACTCATACTCTGACCGAAGTCACGATCAAAAATACACCTTGTCAAATGTAATTTTTTGTAATCTACAATTATGTTCATGCAACCAGCACGGCTTTCACGAGACAGCGCGGCGAGCGAGCTCTCTCGATTTTTCTAGCACTATCTATCTCTCTCTTATTAGAACACTTAGATTGAAATAATACAAATAATACATAAAAGAAATAATACAAAAATGTATTAAATATGCAAGTGAAGATCGCGGCCTTAGAAAACCTAGTGCAGAGCGTGGGCAATGAGGTCACATGCCTAACAAAGCACATAGAAAATCTGACACAAACTCTTCATAGCACTTCATGGTCTGAGTCAATCAAGATCACACCAAAGATTGCGTCTGTAACGGCAACGAAAGTCCAAAAAGTAAAAAAACTAGAATGTGGACCTTCAAAAACAATAAAGAGTCACGATCTAGGACCAAAAATTCAAATCTGTGGCACCCAAACACCAAAGCTACAAAATGTTGATGCCGGACGCAACAAGTTAGTCATTATAAGCAGTAATAAAGTGAACAAAATTACCGATATTGTAAGAAATGATGCGACACTAAAAAATTGGGAATGTTGCCACTTTATGAGACCTGGAGGAGACACCAGAAATATGTTGCGAAACATTGAAAACAAAGTGTCGAATTTAACGATGAGAGATTACTGTGTTATTATGATCGGCGAAGAGGACATGCAAGAGGATAGTAACCACCAAGAACTTATTCAATTCATTTATAAGACCCTGAGCCCGATTTTGAACACAAATATTATTTTAACCTGCCCAACATATATATGCGGTAAACTTATCTTCAACACAGTAGTCGAAAATTTCAACAGTTTGCTGCGCAACAACATACCGTTCCATAACCGGCACTACTCCTTCGACTCAAATCTTGATTTATCTCTAGATATGTTCTCGGAAAGAACAGGGAAACTTAACGACATTGGAATGGCGAATATAGTTGGTCACATAGGAAGTTTCATTTCCTCAAGAAAAATACTAAATAATTGTCTGGGTAAACCTGCACAAAAGAAGATTTCTGAATTCTTTAAAATAAAAAAACAGACCAAGACCCAACAGAAAAAAATAAATGATTTCTTCAAAGTTAACGCCTTAGCGGATCCCATGAGGACTGGCCAAAAAGCCACCGAACAATCCCCGGATTTTTTTCCTACAGGTTTATCTATCTCATGCATCAAAATATAGCCGGTTTATTAAATAAAGCGGACACACTTTCGGTATACTTGGAGGAGTTTGAGACTAACAGCTTTACTGTTTTTACTCTACATTAATGACCTTCCCCGACATGTCAAATATCCTATGGTTTTATTCGCTGATGACAGCACTGTTGTAATCAAATATAATAATAATGTTGACGACTATGAAATTGAGATTAATAATACTGTTAAGGACATAATTAAATGGCTAAATATGAATAATTTGTTAATTAATCTTGAGAAAACTAAAATAATGCACTTTCATCAGCGTATATTGCCCCTTCCAATTTGTTGTAATTATGATGGGACAATTGTTGAATCTGTTTCTGTTACAAAATTTTTAGGAGTGCACCTAGACAACCACCTATCGTGGAATACTCACACTGAAGAAGTCGGCCGGAAATTAAATCAATATGCTTTTGCTCTTTATAAACTGGCCAAGCAAGTGAGTCCTGATGCCGTATTAACTGCATATCATGGATTTGTAGCATCGACGCTGCGCTACGGCATAATTTTTTGGGGCAATTCGTTGAATAGAGAAGCGGTCTTCAAAGCGCAGAAAAGGTGCATCAGGGCAATGCGTGGTCTCCATCAAACCGATAGCTGTGTATCGCATTTTAAAGAAATGAAACTCTTGACCATGCCATCTCTTTACATATTTGAAGCAGTAATGTTTATTAAAAATAATCCGGCACTATTCAAAAAGATTGATGCCACTGGCAGGCCTTTACGACAAAGACGCAGAGAGGACCTGTGCACATTTGTTTGCAAAAACCGCTTTAATGCGCAAAAGTGTGTATTCTGTAGCAATTAAGATATACAACAAATTGCCGTCTGAACTTAAGCTGACTCCGATACCGGTTCTGAAACGCAAACTTATGACATTACTTTTAAGCAAATGCTATTATTCTATTTCTACTTACTTAAATGATGACTTCAATTGAATTTTTACTTTATTTTATATTATGAATGTTATTATTAAGCAAATTATATTGACTCTCTTTTTTGTATTTAAAGTAATGTAATGAAAATAATAATATAATGTTTTTGTATGCCAACTGGCAAAGCATAGTGGTTCCCAATAATTATTCAACATCTCTGTATTTTTTCAGTTATACCTATGTTTAACAAATAAAGCACTTTGAACTTTGAACTTTGAACTTTGAACTTTAGAAAGAGAGGTAAGAATAGTGCGAGAAAAATCGAGAATATGTCGCGGCCGTCTCATGATCGACGTGGGTGAGTGAATAAAGAGCTAAATTGTTTATCTTTTAAAACGTTTCATGATAGATTTAAGCTAGTAAGGATATACTTAATATCTTTTAAACACAAATATATCGAGAAATTATGAAAATGTACTTTGCGGATCCTCGCGACTATTTTCGGATCTTTTCAAGGCTCAGATCGCATCGAATCGAATTCCAGTGCTGGTAACACTGCATGTCATATGTGTTCTGTGTTCGTGAACGTACGCGCGCGCGTCAGGCAGGAATGGCGCCCTAAGGCAGTATTAAAAAAAAAAAAAAAAAAAAAAAGGAATGGCGCCCTAATTGTTGATAATCACAAATTTCTTCTTTATGCTATAAGAAAACAGCAAAAATGCATATTAAACAGGTAACAAATCTAAGCTCCAAGAACGTCTTTATGTTATTATAAGGAAAAAATGTATGAAATCGGTTCAATAACAACTCGAAATGTGTTACCGTGTTGTTTTTGTTTACAGGTGATAATTCAGGGTTTTAAGAGTTATCGCGAGCAAATTGTTGTAGAGCCTTTCGACAAACGGCACAATGTCGTGGTCGGACGTAACGGTTCTGGGAAAAGTAACTTCTTTCACGGTAAGTTACAATAATTCACTACATTGTGATCTAGCTACAGTTTTGTACTGATTGCTTTGCGACTACTAAACGCTATAATGTATAGTTGTAGCATTTGTAGCCTGTATTTCATTACCTCGCATAGGTGCCCATAATCTCATTCAATGTTAAACACGCCAGCGGTAGGTGAGCTGTAAGCTGTATGTAGCTAGTTTATATGAAATAACACAAATTATGTACAGCGGTAGGTGAGCTGTAAGCTGTATGTAGCTAGTTTATATGAAATAACACAAGTTATGTGCACACAGAGAGAGTTTAAACTCTCTCCGTGTCCACATAACTTGTGAATATACACACCAGTAGACACCAGTGGTGTGCCACCAGTCATTGCTATTCTGTCACTACCTCACACAATTTCTCCAATAAATTGTTATATTCTGCAAACTCTTTACTTGAAAGAACCTGCCATAGTACATAAGGGTGATTCTCCGAGCGTTTGAACCACTCGGTTTTAACGTCATTGTCGTCTCAAGATTATTTCATCAGAGGTAAAACATACCGCAGAACTTATAATCAAAAAAGATCCAGTACTGGTATTGACTAACATCTTCATCAAAAGTAGACTCTGATACTTGTATACGTTTTTATAGGATGTGCGGTCTCCGACAATGACGAAAAAAAAACGCCTTAAAAACGCTGAATATTCGCCCATAAATACTCCTTATGGCACACAGAAGAAAACAAAAAGCAATGGTATTCCAGCATGGTAGTGAAAACAGTGTTAAACAAAAAATAAAAAATTCAACCTCATTCTTTAACATAGTTGATAATTCTTAAATATTTTTTCTATTTCTATTGCGTTTTGGTTGTCACCTGATGATATTATACTAATTGTTTTTATTTAAATATAATTATAGCCCTTTCGTACTTGTTACAGCAATCCAATTTGTGCTGAGTGATGAGTTCTCTCACCTCCGCCCGGAGCAGCGGTTGGCGCTGCTACACGAGGGCACGGGACCCCGAGTCATCTCCGCTTTTGTTGAAATTATCTTTGACAATTCTGACAACAGAATACCTGTGAGTACAACTTCAAATAAGTTTTTGTCTAATATTTACGTTTTTGGTACTGCCAACTTTGCAGTTATCAATTGGTACTCATTGAGATAATCTTTTTTTTATACAACAACGGTGGCAAACAAGCCTACGGCTCGCCTGATGGTAAGCGGGCACTGCAGGCACCCTTGATCTTAAAAAAAACCTTATTTTAGTTGTGTTTATCAAGTAGGCTATAGGCGGTCCTTATACAGAAGAAGAGTGATAATTTTAAATCAGTGATGTTAAATAGTGATATATATAGGTATATATATAAGTGAAATAAGGAAAAAATAATCAATTTAAAAACTTTATAAATTTTATTAAATAAGTGCACAAGATGTATTTACAAACTCTGTTTAAGGAAATAAAATCTTATCTTATCTTATCAAGTAGGTTCTTAAATTCCTAACCCGTTTATTCAGCTTTGCACATTGTGTTATATTAATGATTGATTATTTGATGATATACAATAACTCAAAACGGAGACACGGCATACCTCGCCGATGGCGGGAAGAGATAGACTCCTTTTTAACACTTTCGCAACCAGGCAAAATTCCGAACAATACCCCAGAAACCGACAGAACTCGCTAGTCGAGCAACGACGTGCAACTCAATGCCGGACGCCGCGAACCCGCTAGTCGGGCATGCGGCGGACGCTCAGGGCTGTGCCAAGTAACTTTACAAGTAACGTATACGTGCATAAAATTAAATCTGCTGCTGCTTAGGTAAAGTAAATAAAAATACAAAGTGAAGTAATAAAATATAATCAACTGTACCAACTTTTAGACCACATAAGTACATAATAATCAGAAGACAGGCAGTGGCAGCCCTGAGGTAGCGAAGATGCAAAGCTTGCTCGACTGTCGGGTACTTTGGCGTCGCGTGAGGGTTTATAGCTCGTGCTCGACTCTCGGGTATGCCGGCATCTGAGTAAAGTTTACGAGTGCCCGAGAGTCGGGTACGCGGTGTCCAATGTGTTAACACATTCACAACCAAGAACCCGCCTGGTAGGCACTCGGCTCAGCCCGCTAGGCGGGCAGTAGTATGAACCTACACACCTAGCGAGTTCTGTCTGTTTCTGGTGTATTTTCCATGTTTAGTCCGTTGCGAAAGTGATATATAAACTGTAATAAAATTGTTGTGAAAGTGTAATAAAATGGGCAGAGAAGATTAAAAATGTTTTTTTATACATTTATTCATGGAATGCAAATCAATATAGTGAATCCTGAAACTAATAAAGACTCGGCGATATGCATGTTACCTTGGCTTCCATAGGCCACGGTTCCCGCTTACTATAGGGCAGGCTCTGAGTTTGTTTGTCACCTCTGTAAGTTGAAATAAAATAATTTATAATTCATTATGGGTAGGCATCAACAAGGTGGACTGATGACCTATACGATTAGCACAACTTGCTGACAACCCGCTTGTCGCGCGACTGAGCGTCCCCTGTCACACTCGCACCGTGAAAATTAGAACGAGGACGGTAGATCCTTCTCGACTCGCGTCGCGGCGCGGCGTCAGTTGTGCTAGCCCCCCTGGTAAAGGTCGCGGGGGTCCGCTGGATGCGGGTGGCGCAGGACCGGTCACTTTGGCACTCTTTGGGGGAGGCCTACGTCCAGCGCGTGAGCGCGTGCGAATTAAGCCGCGTATCCATTTGAGCAGCCTCAGGCCGAGCAGCCGCAACTTGAGGCAAACAGCCTCAAGTCGAGGCTGCTCGGCCTGAGGCACGTTGCGGATCAAGCTGAGGCAACATGCCTCATCGTGATCCGCGACTTCCGATTCAGTTTAAAACAAACACGCGAGGCAACACGCCCGTCTCCATCAAATGCACGGCTCAGACCTGCAAAAAGCCCGGCAAAATATGGCTCGGCTCGCGGCGCCGAAATTGCCTCGTGTCGCGGCGCGCCTCAGGTTGAGGCAGCGTCTCCACTTGCGCAGCTTCGGCCCGAGGCTGCCTCTAGTGGATACGCGGCTTTAGAGCAATACAGGCGAGCCGTGCGCGTGCGTGCCGCAACCCGAGAGTGCTCTAATTCGTACCTTTATTATTTACAGATCGAGAAAGATGAAATTTTCCTCCGCCGAGTGATCGGGTCGAAGAAGGACCAGTTCTTCCTGAACAAGAAGGTGGTGCCGCGGTCCGAGGTGCTCAACCTCCTCGAGAGTGCAGGGCTCTCCAACTCCAACCCTTACTACATCGTCAAGCAGGGCAAGGTAATTAGCTTAGGCTGTATTGAAATGGTATTAAGCACATGATCGGAAAGAAAACATTAAAATTGTATGTATGATGATGATCCACATTAGAACCAAGCTAACCGATATAGCCCTCCGAATCGCAAACTTAAGTGGCAGTGGGCGGGGCACATTGCATGTAGAACCGATGGCCGATGGGGCGGAAAGGTTCTCGAGTGGCAACCACATACCGGAAGGCAAGGTGGACTGATGACCTGGTAAAGGTTACTGGAGTCCGCTCGACGCGGGAGGCGCAGGACCGGTCACTTTGGCACTCTTTGGGGGAGGCCTATGTCCAGCAGTGGACGTCTTTCGGCTGATATGATGATGATGACGATTTATTTATTAAAAAAATATATTATACAACATTAGAACACAGTTAAAAACTAAGTCACTTTAAATTACAAATTTTATATACAGTACGATGATTTTTAATCCGTGATCGGGAGTTGAAAAATATAGATAAACAGCCAAAATGGATTTCAATGGATGAAGTCTCATGCAATTAAAACACTGTTTAGATAATTCAATTGCAACACTAATATCCACTGAATCACCCTACATTTCTTAAAGTTAAGTAGATACATCAAACACACACGTAAAATTTTCGCAACCTACCGTTTGGGTGACAATGATTTTGCATTATAAAGTGATTTTTACCCTTGCAGATCAACCAAATGGCCATTGCCCCGGACTCCCACAGACTGAAGCTTCTCCGGGAAGTGGCTGGCACCCGGGTCTACGATGAACGCAGGGAGGAATCTGTCACCATACTCAAGGAAACTGTTGGAAAGGTATCCTCACTGGCCAAGTGAATTTGTACAGTACTGCCACAATTATAACTTACATCGGCAATCGTCGTCCACGCCGACGAGTGCTGACAAGTACCGAATGAATAGAACGTATTACCATTTCAATAAAGACTTATATGCAATGACAATGACAGGTGAACTCGTGCTTTCCCGCTCATGGCGCCAGACAAAATGGCGGGCGCCGGAGCTGGCTGAAATTTTGGCCAATGGGCGTTGAAGATTTTACCCGCGCAAACGCGCTGCCTTATGATTGGTTAAAATGTTTTCAAAAAATATTTCTGCACAGGTACATCGTTGTAATTTATATTTGCGGTACTACTGTATCGTTTTATCTTGGTGATATCTCATATTTTCGAAATGATTCATCCGTTATAGGCTATTGGTTCTTGATGCTTTGATTGTGGGGCGTCAAGGACGTTACCATGAGATGAGTAAAGTTGTTCTACTGTTAGATGTTGGTTTTACGAGACCATATTGTACAGCTGGGCCGAACGGGACGCCAAACGGGCCTATCTGGGCGATTCGCCGCCATACTAGATGCAGTATCGCGGCGAATCAAACCTGCGCGATATTCAAGCCATGAACTGGCGGGAAATGGCACAAGATGGGACAAGTGGCGACAACTCGTGTCGGAGGCCAAGACTCACTTTAGGTAGCACACACAACTATTATCAAAAGATTGTGGCAATTATGCAGATCATGTTGACAACGAATTCCGCGCAATTTTGCTGCCAATATTAATAAAGTAATTATAGAATAACCCCCTTATTCATAAAACTTCAAATGTGCTTTGTCCCTTTCTTACGAACACAATGTCAATAAGGGCAAAGGGATTTTTACGCAATTTTAGTAACATAATTTTGCACGGCCGTAATTTTGCAAAACCAGAAGGTGTAATTAACACTTTCGCAACGGGACAAAACTACTAACTAACTTTTCGCAAAAATCTAACAATTCACCAGAAACCGACATAATTCGCTAGGCGTGAAAGTTCACACCACTGCCCGCTTAGCGGGCTCAGCCGGCATCCGAGCAAACATTACGACTGACCGCTTGGCGGGTTCTTGGTTGCGTACGTGTTAAAGTATTAATAATAAACCAGCCTCTATGCGTCCCACTGCTTGGGACAGGCCTCCTTTCATGGATGAGATAACGGGCAGTAGTCCCCACGCTGGCCCAGTGCAGGTTGGGGAATTCACATACACCTTTGAATTTCTCCGTGGATGTATGCAGGTTTCCTAACGATGTTTTTCTTTTACCGAAAAGCTAACGATAAATATCAAATGATATTCCGTACATAATTTCCGAAAAACTCATTGGTACAAGCCGGGATTCGGACCCCCAACAGCCGTTTGACAGCCGCATGCCTGAACTGCTAGGCTACCGTAGCTTCAAGTAGCTTAGCTTAAAGTAGTATTTTTGCTAAAATCGTAATGTATTTAAAGGTGGAGAAGATCAACGAATTCCTCCAAACCATAGAGGAGCGTCTGAAGACCCTGGAGGAGGAGAAGGAGGAACTGAAGGAATATCAGAAGTGGGACCGCGCGCGGCGCGTGCTCGAGTTCATCATACACGACACCGAGCATCGCGAGAACAAGCGGAAACTTGAAGAGGTACAGTTTTGCAACAATTCAACTTAAGTACAGTTAGGCTAGCCACAACATAATTATGAACAAGATTTTTTTCCAACTTTTTACAACTGCATACAAATATGACTTTTCAATTTTAATGTCAACGTTGATTTAAAATATGTTTGGCCCATTTTATTTCTGATTATATGGAGGTATAAAGCTTCTGTAAAAGCTGTGCTTAAAAAAATACGGATGGTCAAATGGACAGTTGAAAAAAACTTGCGAAAAGTTCATACTGTAATTAGTTGAGTAACGTGTTTAAAATACAGGCCATTGGCGTACATTGTACATGTATGTGTTGATTTGATCGCCTGTATTTTACCAAATCGTCTGAAACGTCAGCAGTGTTCGTTAAAATTTTAATATATGGAAAGTTTGACAGCTTTCTATGGACTGTCAGCTGCCGGCGCCATATTTAATGTTTATCTGTCTGTATGTTTAAATCATTATTTGAACGCTTCGTCTCGCTTACCATACAAACGTTTATGTGGCTCGTGACTTAATCGCGTATTTGTTCCAGCTGGAGAAAATCCGCTCGAACAGCGGAAAAGAGCAACAACACTACGCGGACATGGTCAGAGAGGCGCAAGACCATGTCAGAGAAGCCAACAGGTCAGTTATGTTATAGATCTGACATTTGGAATGAATATCCAGAGCGTTGACGCGGGACGGTGTGTTCGGGAAAAATCCGCTCATGATCAGCTCTTTTCGCATAATGTCGCAGCAGTAATTAATTTCTTTTTACTTTTACCCTCTATAGGAAGTTGAAAGAGGCTCGCAAGGACGTGGCCGCGGCGCGGGAAGAGAAAGATATACTGTCCACCGAGCAACAACAACTGCTGCGCGAGAAGACCAAACTAGAGCTCGGGATCAAGGATCTGAGTGATGACGTGGACGGAGACAACAAGTCTAAGGTGAGAAAGACATAATGTCCACCGAGCAGCAACAACTGCTGCGCGAGAAGACCAAACTAGAGCTTGGGCTCAAGGATCTGAGCGATGACGTGGATGGAGACACAAATCTAAGCTGAGAAAGACATTTTTTTTAATCTGCCTCTTGCCTTAAAGACAAACCCAATAAAGCGAGCGGAATGCATGGTGGGAGAGTACCCTGTGGATATCCAAGGGACCTAATCAGAGGAAAAGGAATTTTAACACTGGTCTACTCTGAGAATTTGCGCTCCACTGAGATTCGCTTAGATTAGATGGTTCTCCTTTTTAGGCCACGCGAGTCATAAAAAAGTCCACTCTAACATCTTTAACAATTAAGTTTTCACACATTTTTGGTCGCTACTTCCTCCGGTCTTAAAAGGTGTTTGCACTAACCAAATTTATAATACCCCTGTCTCCAATAAAATTTGTCATCATCTGAATGTATTTTGACATCCATCTTTCCGGTTATCCCATACAGGAACGCGCTGAGGCGGAATTAAAGCGGTTAAGAACGCAGATAGCAGAAAAAGAGCGAGAGCTGGAAGCTCTTAAACCGAAGTATGAAGAGATGAAGGCCCGAGAAGAGGAATGTACCAGGGCCTTAGCGCTGAACCAGCAGAAGAGACAGGAGTTGTACGCGAAACAGGGACGGGGGACACAGTTTACATCAAAGCAGGACAGGGACAGATGGATCGAGAAGGAACTTAAGTGAGTGTTTTTTTTATAGGATAGCTAATAAGGTTCGATAAGAATGTAGATTTAGCGTTGCACCAGCATTAGAGACAATGGTTGTACGCGAAGCGAATACACGCAAAATAGGCACACTGAATGTCGACTTGCGGGAACGCCCAGTATAACTAACTAACTAACTTGTACGCGATGCAGGGACATACATTAAGGACAGACGGATCGAGAGGGAACTTAAGTAAGTCATTTGTCTCATGTAAAAAAAATCAAGTAGAAAATGTGGGTCACAATTCTTTGGACACAGTTTGTTGTTAAGGTGACTATAACTGCTACGTAAGCTACGGTAGCCCAGTGGTTCAGGCATGCGGCTGTCAAACGGCGGTCGTGGGTTCGAATCCCGGCTCGTACCAATGAGTTTTTCGGAACTTATGTACGGAATATGATATGATTTCATATTTACCGTTAGCTTTTCGGTGAAGGAAAAACATCGTGAGGAAACCTGCATACATCTGCGAAGAAATTCAAAGGTGTATGTGAAGCCCCAATCCGCACTGGGCCAGCGTGGGGACAACTGCCCGTTCCCTCTCATACATGAGAGGAGGCCTGTGCCCAGCAGTGGGACGTATATAGGCTGATGATGTGATGATGTGATTACGTCATACATGTACTTATATCTAATACTAGCTTCCCGGCCCGGCTTCGCACGGTTAGTTTTCCGTTTTTCCGTAGGGATGAAGCATAAAGCATAAAAAGTAGCCTATGTTCATCAGGGATAATGGTAAAAGAATTTTTCAAATCGGTCGAGTAGTTTCGGAGCCTATTCAATACAAACACACAAACAAACAATCAAATCTTTCCTCTTTATAATATTAGTGCAGATATAATCGAGACTGATGCTTATCTAATTATAGGTAACCACAACTTATCAACGCGAAATTATCTTAGGTGAAAAGTTTACTTTGTGTTTACTAAACATATCGAATGATATCGATTACTAACCTCATTGACACCCTCCATAAGCCGATGTATCGATATTAAACTCGCCCATATTCCCCCAGATCTCTAACCAAGCAACTGAAAGACAAGAAAGACCACGAGAACAAGCTCAGCGAGGACCTGCGCCACGACGGCGTCAAACTGACAGATCTGGAGAAGAAGATAGAAGATACTACGAAAGAGATGGAGCGACAGCGCGTGGCCATCGACGAGCACAACAAACAGTACTACGAGTGCAAGAAGCGAAAAGACCAGGAGCAAAGTGCAAGGAAGTAAGTTCTTATAGCCCATCATCATCTTGTAGTAAGTCCGTTCTTTGTCGGTTCATCAAGGCATAGTATGGGTCCTGCCTCTCCTTGTGCGATAAAATAAGGGAACTCTGCAAGAGAAAAGAGGTAACTCAAGACATCTGCCACGACGGGGTTAAACTGACAGATCTGGAGAAGAGTGCTAGGAAGTAAGGCCTTCATTCTCTTCTTAGTCTGTCCCTCTAGGTGCTGTTCTTCGCAGTTCTTCTCTATCTCTCTCCAAACACCTCTGTTTTGGACTAGTTGGATTGCCCCCTGGAAGACGGCCGTGTCATCTTTTAGGTCCCCTACGTCAATGGCGTTGTTATATGGTAAGTTGTTTTCGAGGCTCATGAAACGAGTAACTAAAGACATCTGTCACCGACGGCGTCAAACTGACAGATCTGGAGAAGAAGATAGAAGATACTACGAATGCGAGAATAGGAAAGACCCTATTTCACCAATGATGACAATTCTCCGCACATTGCTGGTTACACAAGTCACCTTGCAACCGCCTTAACTACTGAGTGCTAGGAAGTAAGTTCTTACAGCTATTCAAGAAAATCTCTTGATCAGTTCCTCAAGGCACAGTTCTTGACCGCATCTGTCGAAGGCCTTCTGTTTTGGGCTAGTTGGTTTACCCTTGGATGACGTCCGAGGCATTACGAAAGGCAACTATACATCTTGTAGGTGCTCTGTAGTGTTGGGTAGGACATGAAATTAAAATGAGTTTGTATTACCATTTCCAAAAATTAGGTGGTACAATATCCTATTTCACTTGAGGTGAGGTAACATCTAAAATTAGCATCTATCGGCAGTAAAAACAAAGTTTATTCAAGTGTAGTGTATATAACACCAATTCATCATTTCATGTTCAATATTCTTACTTACCTCCCTCCACTACATGCACATACAATATTGTATAGTAAATGGGGGAAAGTTAGGCACGAGTGGCGAGTCCGGAGCTCGAGGGGCGAGGCTTTGAGGTCTGAGGGATAAATGAAGCGTGAGGTGATGACTGAGCGAATGAGGAGCGAGTCGTTGATTCGTGAGGAATGAATTAGTACATTTTTCAAGCGTGAAGTGATGCGACAATTAAGTGAAATGAGAATGACAAATGAGGTGCCTCACGAGTGAGTAGTCCTCTTATTGGTTGCGTTATGCAGAGGCCTGCATAACGCAAAGGTTAAGGTTTGATCTGACTCTTTTGAATTCCTCCGATTAGGAGAAATTTCGCCAAGTCGGGAAGATACCTTCCATCAGTTCCAACACTCCTACAAAGTTGTATGTTTAATATTTTTAAACTGCACCGTTGTAGTTTCGTGATTTTCGTGTTTTTAATTTCAAGATTTTAAGAGTAGTCGTCCACCAGACACAGACAGAGGTCTGCGAGTGTGCGATAAATAAAAACCACCATACGAAGAGACACATGAGCGAAGCTAGTGGATTATATTCCCACAAAGTTTTCAAGGCGAGAGTAGCCATCTGCAGATCAAAATTATCTACATTAGTAAAATAATTGGATTATTTCAGCGAACTGTGGCGAAAGGAGACTACATTGACCCAGAACTTGTCATCACTAAAGGAGGACTTGGCTAAGGCCGATCAAGCTCTGCGCTCCATGGCGGGAAAGGTACTTTGAACCACGTTATCCACTTTAATCACCTGACCCCAATCACCCAGGGGAAATGGTGGCAATTATTTTATATTCAATGAGGAAAAAATGATCATGTTCCGTTATAGCGCTTCGCCGGACGCTGCCGCGTCACGCTCGCTTCGCTGGCTCGGCTCGCGCGCTGTAGAGTCGCAGTTCACTTAAGGGGGCGTTTCGGAGCAGCGCCGCGCGAAGTTTAGGTTTTTAGCGCTACTCACACAACGATAGAGGCTCGCGCACCGCACACGCACACATGCACGTATAAACAGTGGGGCGTCGGACTTTGACTCGCCAACAAAATTGTAACCTTGGATTTTGTTACCAAATATAAAAATTGTTATGTCAAATATAGGTATTTCATCTTAATACCTACCAACGTTCGCCCGAACCGAGCGCGCAGCCTATCTAACTATGTGGACAGTTGTTTTGTTCGACCTAACGGCTTATAGTTAAAGCAATGACGCGTAATTCAATGTTGGAGAGGCAACCAGATGGCTAGCGGTATTTGAGCTCCCGAAGTGTTGTGGAACCACCCCACCCTGTGCAACCCGAATTGAGCCAACTGTGACTGGTTCGGAAATAGGAGAAGGGTTGTAAAAAAAAAATGTTGCGTGGCAACCGATTGAAACGCGGTAGCCTGAAAGTGTGTACGCTGTCTATATAGTGGAATTTTTATGCCATCCCTCCTAGTGTGACCAGAGCCGAGTAAACGAGCGAAGAAAAAAAAATAAAAAATTGGCAGGCAACCGCTTGAATACAAACGCGAAATTCGACAAAATGGGAATACGCCAAGAATACGCGCAATAAAAGGTTTTGCAATCAATTGCCATGGACAATTTTTGCTTGGGAGGGACGGTTGCCTCTCCGACATTGAATTACGCGTCATTGCTCTGAATATTAGGCGAGGGCGATTTTTGCCATATGTATGTAGGAGGGTCGGGCGGAACTGGTGGAGATTCATTATTTTCCCCACTCTCGTTAACCATGATATTTCACGAAATTAAAGTCGATCTACACTCTATAGCACGAAATAATCATAAACCACTCGGATGAAAACAGATTACTAATTCTGTAACACGGAACGTGAGGAGATTCATTATTTTCCCCACTCTCGTTAACCATGATATTTCACGAAATAGAAGTCGATGTACACTCTTTACGTTTAATCAGATTGGTAAGAATTACAAATAGCGCGAAATAATCATAAACCACTCGGATGAAAACAGATTACTAATTCTGTAACACGGAACGTGATGAGATTCATTATTTTCCCCACTCTCGTTAACCATGATATTTCACGAAATAGAAGTCGATCTACACTCTTTAGGTTTAATGAGATTGATAAGAATTACAAATAGCGCGAAATAATCATAAACCACTCGGATGAAAACAGATTACTATTCTGTAACACGAAACGTGATGAAGTCGGCGGAAGGTTGGGAGCACAACCGCACTACAGCTCGCGTCTCATTCCAAAGTGAGTTGCTTGTCAACGTGTTTCCCACTCCACCTCCATGTGACAGCTGTCAGATTATATGATTATAATGTAAGTATGAGGAAAAAATTGTTCGTTTCCGGAACATCGCCGGCCGCTGCCGCTGCACGCTCGCTACGCTCGCTCGGCTCACACCCTGTAGGTTCGCGGTTCTTCCTAGCACTCCTCCTCGCTTCGCTCGTCGTGTACCTACACTGACCTGCCTCAGAATCCAACAAAAAATATTATGATAACTATACGTTACTAATAATAGTAATTATCATAATTCCAAAGCAATGTTTATATTTTCCCAAATGACATTTGACGGTTGGTTTTTTGCCTAAGCAAATCATTTACTTCATAATTATTTGCCACATAAAAGTTTGTTGTAGTATTGCATTATAAAAATGTTGCCAAATAAGCATAGTACGGAGTAAAGTTATACCAACGATTGATTTACCAAATGAAAATTCTGCGAAAATTTGGTTGCGAAGTGAAATTTAAAGAAACATATTTCGTCGAAAAGGCAGTAAACCATTTTGGCCCTATAGTTAAATATCGAACTCACTGACAAAATTTCACGAGAATCTGTTGAGAGATGCGACCTATAGAGTATAATTAGATGTCAATTACATCTAATTATACTCTATAGGTGCTAATTACTACCCAATCCTTTTTTATGATCAAACCGAGGAAGCATGTTGTTAAGTTCTACGTGATTTAAATATGTTAATCAATGAACACAAGAATAATTTTCGTTTGAACCACAGTGTTTTTCTGATTTTTTTTACACTTACCTGTAAGCATTATCTTAAATTCGAATGATTCAAGAGGAAGTAACATTCATTGGCTAGCTGTGTAATATTTTTCAAGGTTGTGGAACATCGTTTACTATATAATTCTCTTACATTCCCGACCCTCGATTGCCCCCTGCCGGCCCTTAACAACCTAACCGTTTTTCCCCTGGGGGATAAGGGTGGGGGATTAACGTGGAAAACAGCATTTTAACCTTGTATCTTTGCAATACAACTCTGGTTAGCTTATTTTCAATTAAGTATCTTGCCATGTTTACTAGCTTTGTTTTACTATGACAAATCTTTTGAGTTTCTACCTTTTTTACCCCCGAAGCGAATAGATAAATAATATAATACACTTTATTGCCAAAACATGAATGGAATAACAATAGGTAATAATAATCTTAGGTATTAACTAATCTAAGCTTAAGGAGGTAAGTATTATTATGATCTATAAACATTGAAATCATGTTGGCCAAAGGTAGCCGGGTTGCCCATCGCTGATTTTCAGTTTGGCCTTTTTTTTCTGGAGGTGTAAATATTGGTTCCCCTCCGTTAGCCCTAATAATTTCATACCTAATTTTACTAGCCCTAATTTCATTAACCCTAAAATCACAAACCCGAATTTTCATTGTTCCTAATTATTCATTAGCCCTAATTTCAGTATCCCGAATTTTCATAATATCTAATTTCTCATGACCGATTCTCACTAAGACTAATTTTATTTGACTGATTTTTTCCTAGGCCTAATATTGCAATGCCTAATAATGACTTCACCTTATTATCAATGTCTCTAAAATCACTAATCCGAATCTTCATTTTGCCTAAGTATTTTAGCCCTAATGTCATTATCCCGAATTGTCAGTAGTACTAATTTTATTTCAGTTTTTTTTCTCTTATAATGTCGGTTCTGGCGCTTCGCCGGCCGCTGCCGCGGCACGCTCGCTTCGCTCGTCGTCGTACCTACACTGACCTGCCTTAGGGTAGAATAGGTGGGTAATCCGATGTCTATCTAGCTCACTCTTATTAGACAGAGAAGTATCATGCGAGAAAAAATGAGAGAGCTCTTGCGCCGTCTTGTGATAGCCGTACAGCAAGTCGACGCCACCCCGCTGCGCGGGGTGTCTATTTCTGGTCTGAGGGACACAAGTGAACCCTAACCTAACCTAGATAGAGTTCGCTTATGACATGCCATTTTCGTCCGCCCTGATAATGCACGATCCAATAATCCACGTCCACGAAAACTGGACACGGATTATCGGGCCGTACATTATTTGGCCGTGCATTATTGGCTCCCATTTTGACGAGATTAGGACGTCTATCATGGGACGGCCGCGACATACTCCGCGGTAAATAGTAGCCTGTTCATCAGGGATGCATTAATTAGTACTAGTCAAACATTAGAGCAAAAGTTAATAGGTCAAGTGATAGTTAGGTGTGACGAAATTAGGTGTAGTGAACATTAAACATAGTGATCATTAGGCACATTAATCATTAGGCTTAGTAGTCATTAGGAAATATGATTATTAGTTTCCAATATATTAGCACACTTGATGTTTAGTATTAGGAATGATTAGGAGGTTTGAAATTAGGCGCAGCAAATAATTATGCCATATAAAATTAGTTATCCGAATATTAGGGCTAATGAAAATTATATCGAACGTTGTTAGGTGTAATGAAATTAGCACTAACGATATTAGTTTAAGTGGGGGTGACCCGTAAATATTAGGTTAATTCTGGATGCGCTGTGCAATTTGCCGTTAGGTTGGTACTAAGAAAAATAACATTCAAATAATGGAAAGAAGGATAAAGTGAAGTAAAGATGAACCGATATGAGCGCGGTTTCTATTAGTATTTGCTATTAGTGTTCCGTAGCAAAATTGGTCCAACGGAAAATGTACCCCGATAAATACTCATACAAAATATATGACAAATTGCCATTAAACAAATAAAAAAAATGTTGGTCCTTAACTATGCAGATTTTGTTTGCAATCCACCCTTATGCGATCACTCGGTGTCTATCCGCCTTGGTTTATAGGGTTCCGTACCCAAAGGGTAAAACGGGACCCTATTACTAAGACTCCGCTGTCCGTCCTTCTGTCTGTCTGTCCGTCTGTCACCAGGCTGCTCATGAACCGTAATAGTTAGACAGTTGAAATTTGCACACATGATGTATTTATGTTGCCACTATAACAACAAATACTAAAAAACAGCATAAAATAAATATTTAAGGGGGCTCCCATAAAACAAACGTGATTTTTTTGACGTTTGATAGATAATGCTACGGGATCCTTCGTGCGTGAGTTCGACTCGCAACTGTTTATTTTTTTGTTTTGACGAGGGCGTTTTGGTGTGTTATATCTTTTATTATTATGCAGAAAACAGCCATCTTAAACACTTGCAGGATAGTCCGATTTTTTTTACAGAAATATATACAACTACCAAATCACAAATACCCGCATCAGTCACCCAAATACCTAGTTCTGACGACACCCAATCCCAAAACATACAAGAAATGTGATACGCTGTATGAACATGGGATGCACTTGGCTTCGGTCCGTGCATTCCATTACACCAGTATTAAAATACTGAGAATAGAAAAGATTTTTTTTTCTTATAATTGAATTTTTTCCAGCCAATTCTCAATGGAAGGGACAGCGTCCGAAAAGTACTAGAAACATTCCAACAAAGAGGCGGAGAGTGGGCCAAAATAGCTACGCAGTATTTCGGACCGGTCATCGAGAATTTCAGTTGCGACAAGACCATTTATACTGCTGTTGAGGTATGTAACAAACTTACAATAAATTACTAGCGACCCGCCCCGGCTTCGCACGGGTACTGTATTATACATATAAAGCTTCCTCTTGAATCACTCTATTGAAAAAACCGCATCAAAATCCCTTGCGTAGTTTTAAAGATCTAAGCATACATAAGGACAGACAGCGGGAAACGACTCTGTTTTATACTATGTAGTGATGACGATCGTCACTGTTTAACAGTACGACCGATTAGCCTAGTGGGTAGTGACGCTGTTTACGAAGCTGAAGGCCCTGGTTTCGAATCCCGGTAAGGACAAATATTTGTGTGATGAGCATGAAAATTTGTTTCTGAGTCTTGGATGTTTTCCATGTATTTAAGTCATCCTCCTAGTGTATTTTTGAGCCTGACTAGACACAAGATTTATAACTATCCCCATTTATTTCATAATTGGGCCAGTACTTTTGGAATATCATTCTTACTTTTATAATTTTTTTTCATTTTATTAATTAAGTTTTGGTATATTCAAACAGCTTACTAAACAATTTGTACAAATTGGAGCATCGTCTGCACAAACCATTATGTGGTTTGGCAGAAGTATTGGATATAAGAAACACTGTAAGCTCTTAACTGAATAAACAATTTTTCAATTTCAATTTCAATATGGCCACTCCACTGGTGGCAACAACTCTATAGCTATTTTTGTGGCTATTATTTGTGTATGTATCATCAATATCATCATCATCATCATCATCATCATATCAACCGAAATCCGTCCACTGCTCGACAAAGGCCTCCCTGACAGAGTGCCACAATGTCCGGTCCTGCGCCACCCGCATCCAGCGGACTCCCGCGACCTTGACCAGGTCATCAGTCTACCTTGTGGTGCCTACCCACGCCGCGCCTTCCGGTACGCGGTCGCCTCTCGAGAACCTTTCCGCCCCAACGGCCATCGGTTCTACGTGCAATGTGCCCCGCCTACTGCCACTTAAGTTAAGCGATTCGGAGGGCTATGTATATTTAATGTAATTTTTGGGATAATCACTATTTTTAACCCCCAATTCAAAGAGAGGGTTGTTATAAGTTTAACGTAAGTTTAAGTACTGAGTATCTGTCTGTGGTATAGTAGCTCCCAAACGGATGGACCGATTTGAATGCGTTTTTTTTATCATAGATAATTTTATACATTACTTCTTTAGGTGACAGCAGGCAACAGACTGTTCCATCACATAGTGGAATCCGATACCGTTGGCACCAAGATCTTGAAGGAGATGAACCGACAGAGCTTACCCGGAGAGGTCACCTTCATGCCTCTGAACAGACTTCAAGTGCGCGACATGGTGTACCCCAATGACAATGTAAGTCAATTTGTGTATCAAAGGAGTGTATAGACTTTGGAAGGGTGTGACGCGCCCCTGGAATTGCGTCCGTAGGCTGCGGTGAACGTCGTACGCTAGTTTGTAGTAAAAACAAGTCGCTGTGTATTCTGTCACATAGTAACAGAAGTAGTCTTCACACGCAGACTCCAAAATCCTGAGGGATACCGACTGGGGAATCCCGCAATGGACCTAAGCTAACATAGTTTACTGGTAGCAGTTCGTTTCAGTTAACGCATCCTCTCCCCGTATATGTCTCAGTTGGCTCTCGCTGACACACATATGTGTCACTTAATTAAAACCCAAAATTTTAACAAAAAATGGAAACTTCCGGTGTAAAATACCCCGACCCATAGGTGGAGGGGTACGCACAGTTCTAACCTAACCTATGCCATATTCACTCAAAGTTTCATAAATATGTACACTACCTTATTGTTCCAGAAATAAGGTCTTCCTACATATTTTTGAGACTTGTGTATACATATTGGTGCCCTTGACTGTACGTATAATTCGTCTAGTACCCGTCGTTCCGTCGCTGGCATTACTATCTGCCATAATAAAGCTTGCAAAACATGTGACATGTAACGGCCCTAGAGAAGTGAATGTTTGTGATTGATTGCACAAGCTCTGCTTAGTCTGGGGCTAAGGCGAATAGGGGTGTAGACTCGAAAATTATTATTATTCCAAAAGAAAGAAGGCAAATAAAATATGCCTAGTGACGAACCCTTTGCGTTGATTTTTTCTCCATTTGACTACATTTTTAATCCTTTTTCGAGAAAATATGACATTATTGCTTATTTTATTTAGATTACTAGCTTCTGCCCGCGACTCCGTCCCCGTGGAACACGTTTATATCGCAGCTCTATACAAACTTTTACCCCCCCATTTCACCCCCTTAGGGGGTGATTTCGGGGATAAAAACTATCCTATGTCACTCTCCATCCCTTCAACTATCTTCTCTTAAAAAATCCCGTCTATTCGTCGCTCCGTTTTGCCGTGAAAGACGGACAAACAAACAAACCAACACACACTTACACTTTCCCATTTATTAGTATGGATAATGTCGGAGAGGAGAAAGTTGTATTCAGCGCCCTCTATTACATTCATTAGTACTTCATTTAGCTATCATTTATAATATTAGTATGGATTGCTTATTTTGTTTAGTGTTGTGTGAGGTTGAACATGAGGGTTCCATTTTATTTAAATAACATGAAAATACTCATGAACTCTATCTATTCCAGAACGCCATAGCCATGGTGCAGAAGCTGAAATACGACCAGAAGTACGCCAAGGCGATGAAGTACATCTTTGGCAAGACCCTCATCTGCAGGAACCTCGAGTGCGCCACGGAGCTGGGCAAGCAGTTCCACCTTGATTGCGTCACGCTGGAGGGTGACCAGGTACTGTAAATACACTTAAGAGCGTTAAACATGGCAATTTTTTGTAGCCATACAGAGGCGCGGTTCAGGGTACACACGGCAACTTTTTGTATCCACACAGACGCGCGTTTCACGGTACACACGGCCACTTTTTTTAGCTATACAGAGGCGCGTTTCAGGGTACACAGGGCAACTTTTTGCAGCCATACAGGGGCGCGTTTCACGGTACACACGGCCATTTTTTGTAGCCATACAGAGGCGCGATTCACGGTACACTCGGCCACTTTTTGTAGCCATGCAGAAGCGCGTTTCACGGTACACACGGCTACTTTTTGTAGCCATACAGAGGCGCGTTTCAGGGTAGACACGGCCACTTTTTGTAGCCATACAGAAGAGCGTTTCACGGTACACATGGTAACTTTTTGTAGCCATACAGAAGCGCGATTCACGGTACACTTGGCCACTTTTTGTATCCATACAGAGGCGCGATTCACGGTACACTTGGCCACTTTTTGTAGCCATACAGAGGCGCGTTTCAGGGTACACACGGCTACTTTTTGTAGCCATACAGAGACGCGTTTCAGGGTACACACGGCAACTTTTTGTAGCCATACAGAGGCGCGTTTCAGGGTACACACGACAACTTTTTGTAGCCATACAGAGGCGCGTTTCAGGGTAGAAACGGCCATTTTTTGTAGCCATACAGAGGCGCGTTTCAGGGTAGAAACGGCCACTTTTTGTAACCATACAGAAGAGCATTTCACGGTACACATGGTAACTTTTTGTAGCCATACTGAGGCGCGTTTCACGGTCCACACGGCCACTTTTTGTAGCCATACAGTGCCGCGTTTCACGGTCCACACGGCCACTTTTTGTAGCCATACAGTGGCGCGTTTCACGGTACACACGGCCACTTTTTGTAGCAATACTGACGCCCGTTTCACGAATGCGCGACTGTCACTCGACACTAGCCATAGCTCGCCTGTTAAAATCACTTGTATCGGTACTGTACTGAGTTTGTAGCGCTGAAAAAGTCGCTGTGTGTGACCACTCTTATTTATATCGGGTGGTCTTGTTTGGGTATCAATTATTCGCCTATTAAAATCTATCAAAGCTTCTTTCAGCCGTCAGTTGCGTCCACCCGGCCTGTCCTCGGCTTATTTTTCGTGGTCGCAACTATGAGGCCTGTGAAAGCTTTTTCGTCGATCGGCTAGGAAACCACCCACCATTATTTTGCAGCTTGAATGTCATAGACGACTTAACTATTATAATACAATTATTTATTAAAATTCCCAGGTATCATCAAAAGGCTCCCTCACCGGCGGTTACTTCAACCAGTCCCGCTCCCGTCTCGAGATGCAGAAGACCCGCTCAGAACTCATGGAACAGATCACGTCTCTGGAACAAGAGCTGAGCACACTCAGACTGGAGCTGAACAAGACTGAATCCAACATCAACACCATCGTGTCGGAGATGCAGAGGACGGAAACCAAACAGGGGAAGGCCAAGTGAGTGTTCCTAGTCCAGATTAGGTGATGGAAGAGATCACGTCTCTGGTACTAGAGCTGAGCACACTCAGACTGGAGCTGAACAAGACTGAATCCAACATCAACACAATCGTGTCGGAGATGCAGAGGACGGAGACCAAACAGGGGAAGGCCAAGTGAGTGTTCCTAGTCTAGATTAGCCGATGGAACAGATCACGTCTCTGGAACTAGAGCTGAGCACACTCAGACTGGAGCTAAACAAGACTGAATCCAACATCAACACCATCGTGTCGGAGATGCAGAGGATGGAGACCAAACAGGGGAAGGCCAAGTGAGTGTTCCTGGTCTAGGTTAGGTTAGGTCAGCAGTCATTTAGCTTGATGGGACAAGAGTGGAGAAAGAGCTTAGCTGATAATACTGAGCCAATAGCTGAATAAGATGCAGTTCAAACATTCACGCCATACAGAGGCAAAGCAAAGTGAGTATCAAATTCCTTCGCCGTAGTAGTTGTTCCTCGGATCAAATCAGCCAATTCCTTTAATAAAATGCACATTGGACAAAAATCTTTGACAGGTGGAATACCACCCTTAATTACTGTTTTCATCTGTGAACATAATCCTCTCCAATTCCAGAGACATATTCGACAAAGTGAAGGCGGACATCCGCCTGATGAAGGAAGAGTTGTCTTCCATCGAGAGGTTCCGAGGACCCAAGGAGCGCTCGTTGGCGCAGTGCCGCTCCAGCCTCGAGGCCATGCAGGCCACCAAGGAGGGACTCGAGTCAGAACTTCATCAGGTAACGATACACCTTCATCATATCAGTCAGAAGGCTTCCGCTGCTGGACATAGGCGCCAAAGAGTGCCAAAGTGACCGGCCCTGCGCCATCCGCACCCAGCGGACTTCCGTGACCTTTACCGTGGAATAGATGTTTTTTTTTTCTTTGTTTCTTTATCAGGGTCATCAGTCCACCTTGGTCTACCCACGCTACGTCACGTCTACGTACACAAATACATATATACAAATATACTAAGTGAAGATATCCTTCTAATGATGGAAGAGTGGTCGATCGAGAGGTTCATATGTTTTACTAAAGCGACTACCATCTGATCTTCCAACCCCCAGGGGAAACTAGATCTTAATGGGATTAGACCGTTTTCTCACGATGTTTTTTCACTGAAAAGCCGTAGACTAGTTTTCAAAGTTCCTTAAATTCTAACCACCGTAACTCGATCCTTAGGAACTGATGGAACAGCTGTCGATGGCGGACCAGGGCAAGGTGGACGAGCTGAACGACGCCATCCGGCGGCTGACGCAGGAGAACAAGGAGGCGTTCAGCGCCAGGATGAACCTCGAGGCCAACAAGAACAAGTTGGAGAACTTGCTCACCAACAACTTGATCAGGTTTGTTGTACAAGAGGTACTTTAACAGGCCTAAATATTTTTTTCTTAGAATTTAACCCTATCACGTGGAGATAGATTCAAAATCATCGTTAGAATATGCCTTAAATGTTTAGCCTTCAATTTCGTGTAGGCCTTTAGAACAGGTAAAGGTCTAATAAAAATTGAATATTCAATCATCATCATTGGCCACAGCATCTATGACAGATGATTGTTGCAGCGCTTAGGAGCCTATTGGATTGCCGCATCTACGTTGGTGGCTGTATAGTCTTAAGCAGCGCGACATTTCTTGCGACTTCGGCATCGATTGCAGACGAATTGTGAATCAGTAGGGGGTGTTACAGCACGGCGAAGTGTTTTTTTGCCTGAGGCTTATGAGCCTATCTTCGTCGTGTTTTGTTGTCCCGACTTTAATATCGTGCCGCCATTCAGGCCTCATGTTGGCGCGCTTTTCCCAGCCTTCTGTATTAGTCCCAAAACTGATCATATCCCGCTTGCAAGAGTCCCTGAATAATATTTAGGGACAAGAAGAACAATGAAAAGAAAACTAAACGGGAAAAAATATATAAAAAACTAGTAAGCGAACTAAACCGAATAGGGTGATTTCATCAAAAAAAGTTCCCAATAACACGATAAACGGATTGAAGTCACTTCATCGTATCAGCCGAAACACGCCCGCTACTGGACATAGGCCTCCCCCAAAGAGTGCCAAAGTGACCGGTCCCGCGCCACCCGCATCCAGCGGACTCCCGCGATCACTTCATAGTTTTTCATTTTATAATTATTTACAGACGTAAAGACGAACTTGTCCAAGCTCTCCAAGAAATATCAGTAGAAGACCGGAAGCGGCGGCTCGCCAACAGCGAGTCCGACCTCGCGGGCGCCGAGAAACGGATCAAACAGATCAACAAGGAGAATGAAGAAGTCGAGAGGAAGGTGCAGGCCGCGGTGAAGAATGAGAAGGCGCTGAAGATTGAGCTCGACAAGTGGAGGAATAAGGTTAGTAAAGAGGAAAATATTGGACTTTTTAGCGGGTAGCCTGCCTCTTTTCAAGCTCTTCCAGCTCTACTGTAGTTTCCCAGACACGGCTTTGTAGAGGGCTGTAAGGTATGTCTTAGGAAATGAAAAGGATCAACCAGATCAACAAGGGGAATGAAGAGGACAAGTGGAGAAATATGGTTAGTTATTATCCAGATTAACTGTAACTTGACCCAATTCACAGAGATTTGTAATGTGGTACATGTGAACTGTTTGTTAGATGAAATGGATCGAGCAAATCCACAAAGAGATTGCAACCCTGTAGTTGGTTTTTTTTATACAACGACGGTGGCAAACTACCGTACGGCCTGCCTGATGGTAAGCGGACACCGCAGCCTATAGACGCATGCAACTCCAAAAGGAGTAACATGGGCCGACGCTTGGTATGTTTGAGGATTCGCCGTGTTGACGGCTGAAGGAACAAGTTCCCTCGCTCTCAACACAACGCATCCTCGGGAGCCCTGGCGACCTTGCTCACCTCCAGGAACACAACACTACTACAGAGCAAGTAGTAGTGTTATTATGGCTGTGGTCTTCTGCAAGGCGGAGGTACTTCCCCAGTTGGGCTGCTCCAAATTCGAGCGGGATGACATTTCCCTGTGCTCTACCGCATTAGTTGGTAGATTGATGACTGTGAAGAAATAGTACAATAGTACACTACCCGCAAAATATTTACGGGGGCGTTGGTTTTTTTCGCAAAAAAAAATTTTTTTTATGAATTCGCACGTTTTCACTTCTGCCGGCACTCCCGGAGTGCAACCCGGTTTTTTTGTATAGCAACTTATGTTATGTATTATTTTGCACAGGAAAAAGAAGCGCAAGACAAAATGGAGGAGGACGCCAAAGGTCTGGAGAAGATGGCGTCGAAGGAAGTGCTGCTGCAGGAGAAGATACAAGAGTCCCTCGACAAGATCGCGGCGCTGGGGACGCTGCCCAACGCGCCCGAGTTGCACGCCAAGTACCAGAAGATGTCGCTCAAACAGGTACCACGGAATCAAGAGACAATCAAACGGAGCTACAGTCCGTGAGCCCTTAGGAAAGTATTTGGGTTCGGGTGAAATCGTTTATTCTTGTATATCAGCAAAGCCCGGACTTTTCACGGCAAAACAAAACACTATCGTAATCTAGCCAGTGGTAGAAACATTATTTTATCGATATCGAGTATTATTAGGTATAAAAATAACATGCTATTTATGCTTCTATGGTTTCTTCGGTCGCTAGTTTATACTATTTTAAATGCCCGAACAAACAAAACAAAAATGTATACAATTTAAGTGCAATATCTCATCACACAGCTATTCAAAGAGCTGGAAAAGGCAAACCAACACCTCAAGAAGTACAACCACGTGAACAAGAAGGCTTTGGACCAGTTCATCAGCTTCTCCGAACAGAAGGAGAAGCTATATAAGCGAAAGGAGGAACTCGATATTGGGTGAGTGATACAACTGTTGGAAATACTGTATTTTTATTAACATCACTACACTACATAACACCGAAGAGTAACTTGTCCAAAAGCACATTTTTTTCCGAAAACCATGTTCCGCTGATATTGTTTTTTGATCTTCACTACATAGTATTTAAAGCAAAGTCGCTTCCCGCTGTCTGTCCCCATGTATGCTTAGATCTTTAAAAGTACGCAACGGATTTTGATGCGGTTTTTTAATAGATAGATTCAAGAGGAAGGTTGATATGTATAATATAGTACCCGTGCGAAGCCGGGGCGGGTCGCTAGTTCAGGATGTAACACTGACCTAACCTAACCTTTTTATGTTAACCCCATGAACCTAGAATATTCTGGACAGGCTATGGTAATAATAATACCACGTGCGAGCGAGGTGGTAGCATACAAATCTCGATAAGTGTGACAGAAAGGGAAATATCATTCAACGTCCTTGTCATAGTTCCACTTTTTTTTATTTCCACAACTGATTTAGTATGAAGTTGTGGCACACAAACCATTACCCGTCCAAATTAACTAGGTTGTTTATGGCAAGTCATCAGCCATTTTAAGACGAGTTCTTAATTTAGCTGCATAAGAGCTTTTCCGTCCCTCACTGTGTGTATTCTAGGTTCATGATTTAACCCCGACGCAAAGAGAGGGGTGTTATAAGTTTAACGTGTCTTGTGTATCTGTCTGTGATATCGTAGCTCCCAAACGGATGAACCGATTTGAATGCGGTTTTATTTGTGTCATAGATAATTTTACCCCGAGTGTTCTTAGCCATGTTTCGTGACATTCTGTTCAGCCGTTTTTGAGATATTAGACTTTGAAATGAAAATGTCGGCGGTTTTTCTATTTATTAATATCGGGTACACTGCATAACACCGAAGAGGCATTTGTCCGAAAGCTAATTTTTCTTAATTTCATAATTCCGAAAACCATGTTCCGTTGATGTTTTTGTACACCATTTGATGTGTTAAACAAGGAACGAGAAACATTAAATTGAATAATTTTACGTCAAAAATAAAAGTACCGACCATTACCGACGACCGCTTTAGCCTAGTTGGTAGTGACCCTGCCTACGAAGCAAGAGGTCCTGGGTTCGAATCCCGGTAAGGGCATTTATTTGTGTGATGAGCACGAATATTTGTTCCTGAGTCATGGATGTTTTCTATGTATTTAAGCATTTATTTATCTATATAAGTATGTTTATCGTCGTCTAGTACCCATAGTACAAGCTTTGCTTAGTTTGGGACTAGGTCGATTTGTGTAAGATTGTCCCCTAATATTTTTTTAATTTTTTTATTTTTATTACATTTTAATTTTACTTAAGGCGAGACAAGTTGAATGAAGCTACATACGCGACACTAAAATAGCACTAGGCGGCGCAACATTATCGTAATTCTCCCCAGAAACACACACCACTACATTTCACGCACATTATCTCACTCTACTGTGATAGGTCACTGAACTCGGTTTTTTTTTTCTTTCGTGACATTGTAACTTTATTCAGTCACCGACCTCCATACCGAAAGTGAAATTGTCAAAACATATTGAAAAATGTCAGAGAGAGAGAGACTTGTATAGACATTTTCGTATTCTGCGTATGTTTCTTAGGTACATTTTGGTTAAGTATTATGAAATATGTACTATTGATAATGCAATAGTACGTTAGATTGGCAATGTTATAGCAACTCTATTCGGTTCTCGCTAAAGCGCAAAATTTCATGAAAATAAGCAATTCAGTTATTAACATTGCTTGAAAATGTTTGGGGTGTTTAACCTCGCTGAGGCTAGATTTTGGTAGGGACTCAGATCGAGCTGGCTTTTTGAGGGGGCGCTTGAGCCTGGATGGATACCTAAATTTGAAAATTTAATTTAATTCCAAAATGGAACTCATCCCAATAGAGGGGTCACTAAGCGATCACGTCAGTCTGAATTTATTTAAGGTTATTAATATTAGGTATAATCCTTATTTTCCTTTTTAGGTTTATGGTGTCGAATAGTCGAACAGTATAGTAGTATTATATAGACTATCAATAATATGAAAATACTAAGTATAAAATACCGTCCTAAAATATAATTATACATTCGGCTTCTACTGCTGTTGTAAGTATTATTACGAAATTGTAACACCAATGTATTTGGTATACCCGTAAACCAATACCAGGCCAAAATATATTTTTTCTCAAACATGCAATGAAATGTTTCATTGTGTACTAGATGTTTCAGAAAACTACTATTTTGCCTGACCGTGAAAGGTCTAAATATGTACACAGGTATTGTTTTGTGTCAAAACGTAAAAAAGTTACTTAAAGTAAGTTAAAAAAAAGGGATCTTTGAAATGAAAATGTAAAGATTGAATGATAAAATGATGTATAGTATGGGCAGTTATTACAAATATAAAACAATCGCAAATCCACAAGGCAAGGCAAGACTTATAAGACCCACGCTGCGTCTTGCGGTACGTTGTCGTCACTCGAGAACCTTTCCACCCCAACAGCCACTTAAGTTTAATGATTCAGAGGGCTTTTTAGGTTACCGTAGTGCTGCTGCGAATAGCTTAATTTCTGATGCGATCACCCAGAGAAACTCCCACTATAACCCTCTCCATTGCTGTTAGGGTTTGAGGCTACTTATGAGGACCATAGTAAGCGAAAACGTTTCTGTGTTATACCGCATACAGATTAAAGGCTCTAGTCAAGTAGTAGTAGAAACTGCAGAGTATTGGATAAAACATAATGCCGGCTGTACACTCTCGGCGAGACACCCAGAGAAAGACCGAGAACGAGAGTGTACATGAAGCTCTCGCCTTGTCTCGCCCGCTCGGGTCTCGCCTCGGTACATCTCGGTCGCGTGTCGGTTTTTGCGGCCGAGTCAAAGGGCTGTTCCGCGGTTCAAATGACGCAACAAGAGTGTACATGGTGTGCTCTCGTCGAGAACTTCTTCCCCGAGACTCTCGGCGAGAGGTCTCGGCCGAGAGTGTACAGCCGGCATAAAAATATATGTATGTGCGAGAGAAGCTGCCTGAACGCTGACCAGCCGAGTTGGATTCTATGATTGAATTCTTTCTTAAAGTTGGACGTGCCTAACTGTACAGTTTGTCCTCGGTAGGTATATATAACCGTCTACAACTTCGAGCGTAAAATATCCAATTGAAAGAAAGAAAGAAGAAGGTGTCTTCGCGGCAGTGAATCGGTCGCTGTCTCAGCATTATGCTGAGGTGTCAGACAGTGACGTGACCCACGGAACGCAACACATTTATTGACATTTATTATTGTTAACATAATATTTATCAATGTTATGAAATTAACTATTATTATAATTATTCTATTATGTTAATGAGTGTAATGAATGACGATCTTTTTCGGGAGGTAGAATAATATAATATTTTGTATTCGCAGTTAACTCATTAAGCTTTTATTATTAGAAATTACGAACATGTTAGAAGTTCTCGAAATCTTGACATTTTATGCAAATTGATATTGTAATTTTTAATGTGTAAAAAATAAATACAAATAATCTTGTCTAGATTAGATTAGATCTAGTCTTATCTAATTTACATAAGCAATTTACGTATAGGTAGTCATTGGTTAGAAACTAAAAACATAATAAAAGTATTTTTTTCTTAGTAAAAGGAAGTCATCAGTACATTCACGATGATTATAAATACTCTTTGGTGCTCCCCATTGCCACATCCAATGAATTTTGCTGATTTTGATACGATATCTACAAAATAATAATATCTGGTAAGCAACAATATATCGTCAACTCGTGAGGAATCGTGGAATCTGTAAGTTAATTCAAACTAACACTAAGAATCCTCAAAATCTTTGAATCAATAAAAGGTTGGCAACACGCTGGTGATCCTCTTTAGTAGCAACTAGCAAGCGTCCATATGCTTCGATATCTGCTTACCATCAGGCAAACCGTATGCTTGTTTGCCAACAACGTGGTACCAAAAAATATATAAAAGCTTTTAAAGACGTCAATTGCGCAGCTACTTTTGATACTGACTGTACCTACATAAATTCTTTGGTTATTGTACTGACTGCCGTGCTTCCTGGATGGCCCCTTGATTTAGATTCATGCTTGTAAGTAATGTATTTTACACGTATTTCTTTTCTAGGTATAAGATTACAAATTATATGCCATTTATATGTACTACTTGCTTCTGCCCGCGACTCCGTTCGCGTGGAATTCGTTTATACGCAGCTCCATACAAACTTTTACCCCCTCATTTCACCCCCTTAGGGGATGATTTCGGGAATAAAAAGTATCCTATGTCACTCTCCGTCCCTTCAACTATCTCCACTTAAAAAATCCCGTCAATTCATCGCTCCGTTTTACCGTGCAAGACGGACAAACAAACAAACAAGCACACACACTTTCCCATTTATGATATTTGTATGGATATGCATAAGTACCTAAATGACCGAGCTCTGCTCGGGTGAAAATAGAGAAAACTATAAGTATAACATTTATTTTTTCGCCTTATCACAAAGGAATACGGTGCCAAACTGTAAAAATAACTCTGAAGTCGATTTTAGCTAAGATCTAAATCAATCATAGTTAGCAAATTCCATTGATTTAGATCTTACATAATTGTATTCTCATTGGCAACCATAAAAACGGCCGTTGAGCTTGCGGGGTAGGCATCCCATCCCTAAATATCTTGCGAGTACGGCACGGAACCCTCGTGAATGAGTCTGACTCACACTTGACTGACGAGCAAGCAGAGTATAAAAGCAGCATAATATAAATATGTCTGGTCTAGTGAATTCCTTAGCCCTGAGGGAGTAGGTAAAAAACATGAAACAATTACTTCAATAGTAGGTGTATGTTTTATACCACAATAATAATATAAAAGTATAACATACAATGAAATCATCCAACTTGAATTATTTTATTTTTCTGGTTATTAAATGAAGATAGGCAACCAAATTATGCACATGTATATTATTATGTGCCATGGAATACTTCACTGTTTAGGCGCATTTATTTATTACAATTATTTGATACTTCTTCTTTTTCACTCTCACTCAGGTCTGCCATGAACACGCTTAGTGACTTTCCGCTACATACGGGGAAGACCACGGGATCGGCAACCAGCGTAGCACGTAGAGATTCTTGGCAATGAATGTGTTAAAAACTTGGGAGTTGAAGTGTAGTTAGGATGTATCTTGAAGAACAGTATTCAATCGGGTGACACTATTTCGTCTTGATTTGACCACAATAAACGCAATTGCATCATTCTTGCAAATTCCGAGTAGAGTATCAATATTCTGACACTGTTTTTCCACATTCAATTTGTTAACACTGCAGGGGATTTTACTGGACGGCGTCATTATTATGGCGGGATCACAATATATTATCATAAACGTTATAGTTCGTACACGATTCGATGCTCATTGTAGTTATTTATCATTATTTTATTGATGAAAATTATAAATGTGCTGCCTAAGAAAACCTAAATGACAAACAAATGTCAAATCCAAGTCAAATCTTCCTATATGACAGATGATGGTATGATAAATACACACGCGCGAATTAAAAAAAATACTCTACGTACTAAAGAAACGTATTTGAACTTTTTTCATTAAGAATCGTCTGCAAGAGGAATAATCGGGTTGTAATGGTTGGGATGTGAACGAAATTTTGAGTTTATATTAGCACAAATTGTAAATGTGCCAAATAAACTATTTGGAACGTTTATCCAACCACACGACATCGTATTAATTCTCCCTAAAAATGTATTATTATCAAATGGCTGGTATTAAATTAGCGAAGTATACAATTGTCAAAATGAAAAAATTGCTACAGACGTCCTTCCAGTCCGAGGCCGCACGGCCATCTGCCTACTAGAATGTCTAGAATTCAAGCGAGATGACTTACGCTCACCCGATGTCAGCGTGATTTTGTATTTATGTGCTTAATTTCACTAATTCACGATTATTAAAAATAAAATGAGCCCACTTGCTTGTCACATATATAATAAGGAATAAAAGGATACAAAAATAAATACTGAATATTGACTAGGAAAAAAATGGTACAGGTTATTAGTCAACTCGACCTACCGCAAAACGCAAATTCAGACCTGACTTTGCGATCCTAATCCATCGAGGCAAATGAATCAAATCGTGTTTTGGGCCTCATGTGCAGTAGAAAATATCTTCAAATATCATTTAAAGAAGAAACTGTCACATTTTATGTAGTTTTCGCGTAATAAACTACGAAATTCGAAGCCCCATTCTACACCCTTCCTCAAGATGCCTCACCTTAAACTAAATTGAATACATACACTTTAATTTAATTCTCATTTATCGTTAGCACAATTTTGTCGTAAACCTTATCTCTAGCGTTAGACGCATACAAATAATCCAAATGTGTAAATCCCTCCAAGAAATTATATCCGACCACATGTGGCAGCTTTCCTTTCAGTATATCCACATCAGCCACATCAGATAACATATCGTTGTCACTGTAAAACATTTCCACCGGCACCGTAACCCTTGTCACATCGTAATCAGGCGGCGAAGGCAGTCCATATTCAGCCATGTTCAGCTCTGTACCGAAATCGAACCTCGCAAACCGCCCAGAATTAACTAGTTGTCCGTAGTGAACGAACTGGGCGGCCGATGCTCCAGTAGGCATATGCCCTAATATAACTGGCAGAAAACTGCTGTTTATGTTCCTATGGTCGTTACCTTCTAACGTGTACAGCAAATTCTCGCAACCGTTTGGGAGGTAACTGCAAGATACTGCTGTGATCCTGTTTAGCAAATCCATGCTTGGCCATTTCGTCTTCAGATTGGATAGGAAATAACCCAATAGACTTACAGAGGAAGAGACTTTTCTTACGAAGGCACTTTTAACGTTTCGCATCCAAGCGATCGGTGATAGAGCAAACATGATCTTGATCTTCTGATTGTATTCTGGCTTCATTGAATTCATCACTAAGAAGCTTGTAGTTCCTTGCGAATGTCCTACATAATACAGCCTTTCCTCGCCGGTTACATTTAGCACAAAGTCTATCATCGCAGGCAGGTCATACAAGTAAACTCCCAGAAATCACTGTTTTTCACGTCTAGTTCTTTATGAGACATCGCATGCTTGTTCCCTCTAGCGTTCCCCATCCATACATCGAAGCCTTTATCCGCTAGAATGTATCCTAAAGCTTTATCAGGCCCTTGAAGAATCCAGCTATCAGAAGACTCTATAATCCCATGCATTAGGAACACCACCTTTCCGTTTAGAGTTGCATTTCTCCCTTGAAGTCTGTGCAGCGTCAGTATGTAACCATCTTCTGTCGTGACTTTATGCTCTTCCATGTTATATCCATATTTTGTTGACAGTTCCATAATGCTTAAAAACGAGTCTGGTGGTGCAGCCATGATTCCATTTGGGGTATTGCCATTTATAATATTGTCGACACCCCATAAAAACGTAGCGACACTCGACACACTTTCAGTTATATCTTTCCACGATCCGAAGAAACTTCGACCAGTTTGATTCTCGTATTCTTTACCAAAAACTAACGACAATAATGCAAATAAAATTAATAACTTGGAATGATCCATCATTTACAATAACGTTCGAAATCTTAATGATTCGAGTTGAGTGCTGTCGATATATTTAAAGTCCCATACGATGCCATTAGCCTGACTTTGGATACTTAAATGTTAATTATGGCGTTCTTGACACCTTTAGATTATGGACACCGATTTCTTTAAAGCCAGTTACCGTAATCTACATACCTAGTTTAACGTGGTAAACCTAGTAAAGTGGTTCATTTAATATGATGACTTATTTCATTAGTAATGCGACATCGTTTTGAATGGCTATGTTTTTAGATTTACTATGTTTGTCATTTGAGATATTTCGGCAATTAACTATGATTCCGTTTCTCATTGTATTAAGTTAACTAGTTTAATTAATGTATCATACTACTGTGTCTCTGATCTCATTGTTGTTACTTCAAAAACAATCATATGAGAATATTTGCATTTCAGAATGCTAACGAAAACTGTTTAGGCAATACGTAGTCTATCAAATTACATTATATTTAATAATTCAATAAAGAATATTGTTATTATTTGTATGTTTTTCCATATCTCGGGACTATGGGATCCCGGACTTTTGGAAGGCATGCGTGGGGCCGAAACCAGCAGCGTAGAAGCCCTTGCAAACAAAAATAATCTAAAGCTAGTTCTTATTATAACATTCCCACCCAAAGCAAAGTTGTCAGAGCTATGTTTCTGTTAGGCAGCATGGCAAGTCAACCAGTCAATAGGGAATGTGTCAAGGAAATCATGTCTTTCATTTGAACTTTCTTGTAGAATGCAATAATGTAAAATTATATTCTTTGCAGCGGTGAGAAAATCCGCGAGCTCATCGAAACACTAGAGCACAGGAAGCTGGAAGCCATACAGTTCACGTTCAAGCAAGTGAGCAAGAACTTCACGGAGGTGTTCAAGAAGCTAGTGCCGACGGGGCGCGGCAGCCTCATCATGCGCGTGGCTACTGACGACGGCCAGGAGGTCAACCCTGACGTGAGTGCATGTTCCACAGTTCACGACCACAAGTGAGCAAGAACTTCACGGAGGTGTTCAAGAAGCTAGTGCCGACGGGGCGCGGCAGCCTCATCATGCGCGTGGCTACTGACGACGGCCAGGAGGTCTGCCCTGACGTGAGTGCATGTTCCACAGTTCACGACCACAAGTGAGCAAGAACTTCACGGAGGTGTTCAAGAAGCTAGTGCCGACGGGGCGCGGCAGCCTCATCATGCACGTGGCTACTGACGACGGCCAGGAGGTCAACCCTGACGTGAGTGCATGTTCCACAGTTCACGACCACAAGTGAGCAAGAACTTCACGGAGGTGTTCAAGAAGCTAGTGCCGACGGGGCGCGGCAGCCTCATCATGCGCGTGGCTACTGACGACGGCCAGGAGGTCAACCCTGACGTGAGTGCATGTTCCACAGTTCACGACCACAAGTGAGCAAGAACTTCACGGAGGTGTTCAAGAAGCTAGTGCCGACGGGGCGCGGCAGCCTCATCATGCGCGTGGCTACTGACGACGGCCAGGAGGTCAACCCTGACGTGAGTGCATGTTCCACAGTTCACGACCACAAGTGAGCAAGAACTTCACGGAGGTGTTCAAGAAGCTAGTGCCGACGGGGCGCGGCAGCCTCATCATGCGCGTGGCTACTGACGACGGCCAGGAGGTCAACCCTGACGTGAGTGCATGTTCCACAGTTCACGACCACAAGTGAGCAAGAACTTCACGGAGGTGTTCAAGAAGCTAGTGCCGACGGGGCGCGGCAGCCTCATCATGCGCGTGGCTACTGACGACGGCCAGGAGGTCAACCCTGACGTGAGTGCATGTTCCACAGTTCACGACCACAAGTGAGCAAGAACTTCACGGAGGTGTTCAAGAAGCTAGTGCCGACGGGGCGCGGCAGCCTCATCATGCGCGTGGCTACTGACGACGGCCAGGAGGTCAACCCTGACGTGAGTGCATGTTCCACAGTTCACGACCACAAGTGAGCAAGAACTTCACGGAGGTGTTCAAGAAGCTAGTGCCGACGGGGCGCGGCAGCCTCATCATGCGCGTGGCTACTGACGACGGCCAGGAGGTCAACCCTGACGTGAGTGCATGTTCCACAGTTCACGACCACAAGTGAGCAAGAACTTCACGGAGGTGTTCAAGAAGCTAGTGCCGACGGGGCGCGGCAGCCTCATCATGCGCTTGGCTACTGACGACGGCCAGGAGGTCAACCCTGACGTGAGTGCATGTTCCACAGTTCACTAGTAAATTCATCATTCAGAGACAATTTCAATATGGCGGTTTGTGTACATAGCAAAGTCCATTGGCGGCGACTTTAGATGTGTGTGCCCATGTCGGTACCCAAGTACACTCCATAACAAGATTCACGAGAACTTTAAACTCCCTAAGGGTCTCACTCAGGGATGCCGCGGAAGCGATAATTTTGACATCCGCGGAAGCGGAGGCGGATGCGTATAATTGGGGGCACACACTAAAAAACGTAAATAAACGACGTCTATTTTATGATATCGAGTTCACTAAACACGTTGAGAATAAATTACAATATAGCGAACTAATCAAAATGCGTCTGCTCTTGGACAGAAACGAAAATAAGTGTTTTTGACTAATGACGAAAATGTTTTAAAAAACCGTACAAAATTAAGTATTCATTTCTTTCAAAATCCTGTAGACGAAAATGGAGATAAAAGATTGGCGAACCGTTAGCCGTATGACTTACAATTATATCAGTACATAAGTAGGAGATACGATTCAAAACTGGTCAAAAATCTATGAAAACCTCGGGTAGCCCCTTAAACGCGCGCGGTAAGCGCCGCTTGGGATCCATTCTGGTCGTAAATACTACATCCGCATCCACGAAAACTCCGCATCGATTTATTGCGGAGTGTGTAAAATTCTTCTTCAACACTTAGACATAAATACTTAATTTTAGTCAATCAGCACGGCAATCAAGAAAGTAACTTATCTCAAATGAGCCAAACATGTAGCACCAGATCCGTAGCTGCAGGTAAGTATGCTGTTCTCAGAGTAAGCAATTACTACGGGGATAGGCGCATCGAAAAACGCTTACCATATTTGCTTAAGACAAATGCGGCTATTAGACAAGAGAAAAACAAAAATAAAAAGAGCCCTGTTGAAACACTATCTCGACAGTATTTAAATACTTAAATACCTAAAATCTTATATCTAGTTACCTATCCACTTTATACAACATCATTTAAAGCTGTTCTTACTTCTCAAGACTTTACTAATAGATAGATAGATAGATAGATATAATTTATTGTCAAAACTGTGTACATTAGATCACATGTCATACATTAAAAGGTATCAACAGTTTGCCCATTTCGGACGTACAATATTATTGTTCTTAAAATTAAACTTAATCATTTGTAGATCTGTACGAAATATTCATTGAGATTGTAAAAGCATTTAATTGTCAGCCATTCCTTCAGTTCCTAATTATATATGTCGCAGTGAAATGGTCAAAACAGAGATTTGAACAAATCCCTAAGGGATATGATCAAATCACGCAGGATGTTAAAATGGAGAATCCGCGATAAAGATTTTTCCGCTCTTTTATAAAAAAAATAACCACGAAGACAGTGGCGGGAGCTCTGCTCCATCTTCTAACCTATCCGCCATCCGAGTCTAAGTCCCAGAACCGTTTAAATGACTAATGATTTAGGAGCCAATATCTGCGAGTTAGTTTCGTCAATTCACTGACGCGTTTCAGGGATTTATCAAATCACTAAACAAATCTAGTGAAATGAAAAAACGAGTTGCCTCTTTTGTCCGATTTCGTCATTTCACTAACAGATTCAGAGATTTGATCAAATGACTGATTTGTATCAGGTAAATGATAAAATGAATTGGCCATTTTAACATCTTGCGTGATTTGATCATATCCCTTAGAGATTTGATCAAATCTCTGTTTTGACCATTTCCCTGCAACATATAGACTGATTAGGACTTTATATAGACTCATTATCATTAAGACTACCTCAAATTATATAGACTCATGGATCCCGTAGTCAAACTGTGCACACAGTTTTGTGGGACGTTGTATTTAGTTTTAAGTCATTCTAAAGTGCTTTACTGAAATAATATAGTATTTTATGCAACTGTTGTATAAGTAGGGTCTTAAAACGCGAGTGTCGTGAGTTGCGATGCGAGCCTTGGCGAGCATCGCAATTAAAGACGCCACGAGCGTTTTAAGACCAAGTTATACACCGTTGCATACAATACTTTTTCTACGACTAATTTTAAATAAATAGCATTTGACTTTTTAGGCAGTAAGTTTTCCGTTAGTTCTATTACTACTCACACTATTTCTTCAGCGGTGCATTTATTTTCTTCTTCGTCCATTTTAAAAGGAACGTACCTACACATTTTTCTTCACTTCACAAACACGAATCAAATCTTAATTAAGTTATTTTGTTATTAATAACGAATAGTTGTCACATTTCGTCTTTTTATTTTGAACTGGTACTTTGGTGGGAAATTAGAAATATGACACATTGACACCTCTTGTTTATGGTCTGTTTTGTTTTTAATTTCCTTGCACTTGCCATCGAACCAAACTGAATCCGGATCCGAACCGAATCTGATCGGTTTATATTTATAAATAATACCAATAATTGGTAAAATATGTATATATTAACACACAATACATGATATTTATTTTTATTTTAGTAAATATTTTATGTTTTACAAATATTTGATAGTAAATAAAAACTCTTTATTTCGAAAAATTTGCTTATGAAGTTGGCACCACTGCAATATATTGGCTAATTAAAAAAAAGTTAGATGATTTGACATCGTGGTAAACAGTGCTTTTATGGAAAATGTATGAACCAAAAAAGTACACTAAAGTGTGCGGTTATGGGCCATAGAGCATAGAGTTTTTTGACGACTTATTATCGGTGTCATTGTATTTGAGCTAAAGCCTATATAAATGACAGATAACGGTACAGGAGTAGAAAAAATAAATAATAATAATAAATCCGTCTAATTGTCCTTAGGCCAATGCAGACCAGTTCACCGGCGTGGGCATCAAGGTGTCGTTCACGGGCGGCGAGGGCGACATGCGCGAGATGAACCAGCTCTCCGGCGGGCAGAAGTCGCTGGTGGCCTTGGCGCTCATCTTCGCCATACAGAAGTGTGATCCCGCACCGTTCTACCTCTTTGACGAGATCGATCAGGCAAGTTTAATAGGATCACTTAGAGAACGCTTGTTTTACTAATCGATTTGGTCCCATGATAAGCTCATTAAGGTTTTATGGGCAGAATATACATTAAAATTAAAATTATGCATGAACATAAATACGTCGAAATCATCCAAGGTAGGTTCACTAGTCTGTGGTCACTAATCTGTGCTAAATAGTCGTCAAAAGCACCTTCAGTTTTACTGTTTTTGTGACTGTTATGACTTATGGGTACCAAAGTGCCCAGGGTGATCATGTCTATCTTACTTTTTTTTTATACCACGTCGGTGGCAAGCAAGCTCACGGCCCACCTGATGGTAAGTGGTTACCGTAGCCTATGCGTCCATAGCAACTTCAGGGGTGTTACATGCGCGTTGCCGACCCTTTAAGAATTTATACATTCCTTTTTTGAAGAACCCCATACTGTAGTCCCTCGGGAAAACCTCGACAGGGAGCTCATTCTACAACCAGAGCGTCCGAGGGAGAAAATTTCTCTGAATCCGTACGGTACGCGAGCATTTAGGTGCCAGGGTGTGAGGACGAATGCCCTGCCGACGGCGAGCGGTGCGGTAGTAAAAAGCAGCCGTAGGCATCATGTCGAACAGTTCTTCGGAGCACAACCCGATACAAGCTATAGAACACGCACAAGGAGGCGAAGTCTCTCCTTAGACTCAACAGTTCAATATCGCTTGTGAGTTTGGGATCGTCCACGATTCGCACAGCGTCTTCTACTCTCTGTATATTGCTGTATCATCATGATCGTCCAAGCGTTATTCCCGGTTGTGAGCCCTTGAGGAGCCCGGGCACCGCATAGTCTCCGTATCTTGCTGTATAAGTACTTTTTTTTCTTGTATTAATTCTTGTATTGTCAGTCAGAGACCCAATGTTACCATGCCAAGAAAACCGTAACAGCCTGCAGTGCTTGCAGTGGAGGGCCACTGCATGCACTGATTATTTGCCAGGCGGAGCCGAATCGCAGTATATATCCGACCACAGGCTGATATTGCATTGCATGTATAGGCTACCTACAGAGTCCTAGAAACACGTCATATTGTCAGCGAGCGTTTTCATCGAGTTCATAGATGGCGCTATTAGTCTTTGCTACAAGAATTCTTCTTAATATTATTATTACAAGCTTTTAATTAACTTCCAATGTATGTTTGTCCGGGTAGAATCTTGCAACTGAATTTTGAAGCAGATATCTTCAACCAATAGAGCTGAAATTTTGGGTAAAGGTGTAGTTTGTTCAGGTATAGTTCATCGGCCTGATCTGATGATGGAGACAGAAGGTGTCTATGGGAAATCAGTACTTAACCGACGTAACCCCGTCGAGTTTGGGCTCGTTAGAATCGTCTCAATGAGTAGTTGGATACAGAAAAGTACAGTCGGTAATAAAAGCTTGTATCAAAAATGTATTTTTTTGCCAGAAACTTATGTATCTATCTTTCCAGGCTCTAGACGCGCAGCATCGGAAAGCCATCGCCAACATGATCCACTCCCTCTCCGACTCGGCGCAGTTCATCACGACCACCTTCCGGCCGGAGCTGCTGGAGCACGCGCACAAGTTCTACGGCGTCAAGTTCCGGAACAAGGTGTCCCACGTGGACTGCGTCACGCAGGACGAGGCGCGCGACTTCGTGGAGGACAGCGTCACGCACGCCTGAACACTATTAGTGAGTCCTACACACTAGTGTACAGGTCACTAGCCATCGCCAACATGATCCGGACGGAGGACGAGGCGCGCGACTTCGTGGAGGACAGCGTCACGCACGCCTGAACACTATTAGTGAGTCCTACACACTAGTGTACAGGTCACTAGCCATCGCCAACATGATCCGGACGGAGGACGAGGCGCGCGACTTCGTGGAGGACAGCGTCACGCACGCCTGAACACTATTAGTGAGTCCTACACACTAGTGTACAGGTCACTAGCCATCGCCAACATGATCCGGACGGAGGACGAGGCGCGCGACTTCGTGGAGGACAGCGTCACGCACGCCTGAACACTATTAGTGAGTCCTACACACTAGTGTACAGGTCACTAGCCATCGCCAACATGATCCGGACGGAGGACGAGGCGCGCGACTTCGTGGAGGACAGCGTCACGCACGCCTGAACACTATTAGTGAGTCCTACACACTAGTGTACAGGTCACTAGCCATCGCCAACATGATCCGGACGGAGGACGAGGCGCGCGACTTCGTGGAGGACAGCGTCACGCACGCCTGAACACTATTAGTGAGTCCTACACACTAGTGTACAGGTCACTAGCCATCGCCAACATGATCCGGACGGAGGACGAGGCGCGCGACTTCGTGGAGGACAGCGTCACGCACGCCTGAACACTATTAGTGAGTCCTACACACTAGTGTACAGGTCACTAGCCATCGCCAACATGATCCGGACGGAGGACGAGGCGCGCGACTTCGTGGAGGACAGCGTCACGCACGCCTGAACACTATTAGTGAGTCCTACACACTAGTGTACAGGTCACTAGCCATCGCCAACATGATCCGGACGGAGGACGAGGCGCGCGACTTCGTGGAGGACAGCGTCACGCACGCCTGAACACTATTAGTGAGTCCTACACACTAGTGTACAGGTCACTAGCCATCGCCAACATGATCCGGACGGAGGACGAGGCGCGCGACTTCGTGGAGGACAGCGTCACGCACGCCTGAACACTATTAGTGAGTCCTACACACTAGTGTACAGGTCACTAGCCATCGCCAACATGATCCGGACGGAGGACGAGGCGCGCGACTTCGTGGAGGACAGCGTCACGCACGCCTGAACACTATTAGTGAGTCCTACACACTAGTGTACAGGTCACGAGCCATCGCCAACATGATCCGGACGGAGGACGAGGCGCGCGACTTCGTGGAGGACAGCGTCACGCACGCCTGAACACTATTAGTGAGTCCTACACACTAGTGTACAGGTCACTAGCCATCGCCAACATGATCCGGACGGAGGACGAGGCGCGCGACTTCGTGGAGGACAGCGTCACGCACGCCTGAACACTATTAGTGAGTCCTACACACTAGTGTACAGGTCACTAGCCATCGCCAACATGATCCGGACGGAGGACGAGGCGCGCGACTTCGTGGAGGACAGCGTCACGCACGCCTGAACACTATTAGTGAGTCCTACACACTAGTGTACAGGTCACTAGCCATCGCCAACATGATCCGGACGGAGGACGAGGCGCGCGACTTCGTGGAGGACAGCGTCACGCACGCCTGAACACTATTAGTGAGTCCTACACACTAGTGTACAGGTCACTAGCCATCGCCAACATGATCCGGACGGAGGACGAGGCGCGCGACTTCGTGGAGGACAGCGTCACGCACGCCTGAACACTATTAGTGAGTCCTACACACTAGTGTACAGGTCACTAGCCATCGCCAACATGATCCGGACGGAGGACGAGGCGCGCGACTTCGTGGAGGACAGCGTCACGCACGCCTGAACACTATTAGTGAGTCCTACACACTAGTGTACAGGTCACTAGCCATCGCCAACATGATCCGGACGGAGGACGAGGCGCGCGACTTCGTGGAGGACAGCGTCACGCACGCCTGAACACTATTAGTGAGTCCTACACACTAGTGTTCAGGTCACTAGCCATCGCCAACATGATCCGGACGGAGGACGAGGCGCGCGACTTCGTGGAGGACAGCGTCACGCACGCCTGAACACTATTAGTGAGTCCTACACACTAGTGTACAGGTCACTAGCCATCGCCAACATGATCCGGACGGAGGACGAGGCGCGCGACTTCGTGGAGGACAGCGTCACGCACGCCTGAACACTATTAGTGAGTCCTACACACTAGTGTACAGGTCACTAGCCATCGCCAACATGATCCGGACGGAGGACGAGGCGCGCGACTTCGTGGAGGACAGCGTCACGCACGCCTGAACACTATTAGTGAGTCCTACACACTAGTGTACAGGTCACTAGCCATCGCCAACATGATCCGGACGGAGGACGAGGCGCGCGACTTCGTGGAGGACAGCGTCACGCACGCCTGAACACTATTAGTGAGTCCTATACACTAGTGTACAGGTCACTAGCCATCGCCAACATGATCCGGACGGAGGACGAGGCGCGCGACTTCGTGGAGGACAGCGTCACGCACGCCTGAACACTATTAGTGAGTCCTACACACTAGTGTACAGGTCACTAGCCATCGCCAACATGATCCGGACGGAGGACGAGGCGCGCGACTTCGTGGAGGACAGCGTCACGCACGCCTGAACACTATTAGTGAGTCCTATACACTAGTGTACAGGTCACTAGCCATCGCCAACATGATCCGGACGGAGGACGAGGCGCGCGACTTCGTGGAGGACAGCGTCACGCACGCCTGAACACTATTAGTGAGTCCTACACACTAGTGTACAGGTCACTAGCCATCGCCAACATGATCCGGACGGAGGACGAGGCGCGCGACTTCGTGGAGGACAGCGTCACGCACGCCTGAACACTATTAGTGAGTCCTACACACTAGTGTACAGGTCACTAGCCATCGCCAACATGATCCGGACGGAGGACGAGGCGCGCGACTTCGTGGAGGACAGCGTCACGCACGCCTGAACACTATTAGTGAGTCCTACACACTAGTGTACAGGTCACTAGCCATCGCCAACATGATCCGGACGGAGGACGAGGCGCGCGACTTCGTGGAGGACAGCGTCACGCACGCCTGAACACTATTAGTGAGTCCTACACACTAGTGTACAGGTCACTAGCCATCGCCAACATGATCCGGACGGAGGACGAGGCGCGCGACTTCGTGGAGGACAGCGTCACGCACGCCTGAACACTATTAGTGAGTCCTACACACTAGTGTACAGGTCACTAGCCATCGCCAACATGATCCGGACGGAGGACGAGGCGCGCGACTTCGTGGAGGACAGCGTCACGCACGCCTGAACACTATTAGTGAGTCCTACACACTAGTGTACAGGTCACTAGCCATCGCCAACATGATCCGGACGGAGGACGAGGCGCGCGACTTCGTGGAGGACAGCGTCACGCACGCCTGAACACTATTAGTGAGTCCTATACACTAGTGTACAGGTCACTAGCCATCGCCAACATGATCCGGACGGAGGACGAGGCGCGCGACTTCGTGGAGGACAGCGTCACGCACGCCTGAACACTATTAGTGAGTTCTACACACTAGTGTCACAGGGTACAGGTCACTAGGGGATCCTTCTAAGAGCCCGCCACAAAAGCATCTCAAGTCCTAACTCACTAGGACTCACCAGTTAGGACTATAATCTAACCACAATGGAGCCAAGCTTCTCCTCTTCTGCTTATTTAAGAGCTAAGCTCTTGTCGGTGTAGCTCAAAGTAGGCCCTCCATCTACTCCGATCCCAGGCAACCTATTTCACATCTCGATACGACCTAACATCAACTCTTTTTTTGAGAGTTCTATGTAGTTTATGAAGCTAAGCAACTAACTAAAATCCTGGAGGTACCTTTTCTTCGTATGCAACAATCTCGAGGGATGTCCCCGTCAGTTACCACGGGACGTCGTCAGGACAGCTCATTTTATGCTCTGCCAGCAAATATATCTTTGTAGTAAACCAATACAGCAAATACGCTGCTGTAGTGACCTAAATACACCGAATACACCGAGAGATACACTCCTACTTAATAGGTAGACACTCGGTCCTCGCCTGCTTGCGTTCGGGTGCAGGGGTAGAACGATAACGGAGTGCGGGCGACCTGCGGGAGGCAAAGCCCGGCGCCAGCACGCCGTACGCGCCCCATTATCGGCTACCTATAACTACTAATGTAGATACAGAGGGTATTTATGTGACCCCTGCAAAAATAATTTTATGTAATACTTAGTAATAATGTAAATCTTAGGTAGAAATTAACATTTGTAAATGAACAAAAAATTCTTTGTAATAGTAATATTGTAAATCTTAAGAAGAAATGAAATCATAATGTGTATCCGATTATGATATTATTGTATAATTTAACTAAGCTTCAATTTGGAAATTTGCATGCTTCTTCAAGTGAAATGTACGCATCCAAAATTATTGCCCACCTATGTTCATCACTACATTTGTGCAAATAAACATATCTTTATCTTATCTTTTGAAATAAGTCGAAAATATACTTAAATATCCGTGTCATATTCTGGAACTTTTCAATACAGCCAGATTTTTCTTCTGTCCACAGAAAGGATCAGCACAGGAATATAGAAGACATGGATGCTGATCGACATGATTACGCGTCATACATGACCCAGAAGATAATAGTATAGTGCGTTTCACAGTAAGCCGAGAAAGTGGTCTACCATTTTCTTTGCTAACTGTACTAGTGGGGCTATTATGCTCGCGTTTTTATCTTAGTTTTAGATAAAATTTGATTAATCATTTATCATTCTGACGCTATCTATTAGTACAGTCTAACTACATACAGTCTGCAAGCTACGCGGGAAGCGGGAGGCGAGGAAATGTAGCGCTAACTCAAACTATTCCGAAGGGGTGTCAAGTATGATAAAATTAGGTTTTATTTTAATAAAGTCACTTCAATTATGTTCGATATCGTTATCCGAGGGCTCGAGAGCTCTTTAATATGAATCCAATGGTACCAAAAAAGGTCGCCATCTTGAAATTCTATGAATACGGTCCGTGGAAGGAAATAAAAATATATGACCGCCATTTCTAAATCTATTGAAAAATCTGAGTGAATCAGAGTGTTTATAAAATAACTAAAAAAACCTATAAAATAACCTAGTTATGAAATGCTTGAAAATGAAACAAGACTAAGAAAATTTATATCTCTTCAAAACATATTTTGACAATCCTGACTCTTGAGCAGTTACGCTAAGCGGCTGCGTAAAGTCTAAAGATGACTGAAGCTTGCCTACTGGTTGTAGATTTTTGTACTGTGCTATTAGACAGTCTTGGCCGCGATAAACGCGACCATTATACGCCACATCACTGAGGGATAGGTTAGGTACTGTTGTAAATTGTAGCATTATAGATGTGATTGACACTGCTTTATTAAATGAAACGCTGAATTAATTTTAAATGGTCTTTTCTGTAAACCGTGTTTTGTTAAATTATCAGCTAAATTGTCTTAGACTAAACAGGAATAAAGACTAGATTTATTCGTAAACGCTCATCAAACCTATTTTAGCTAAAATGCCGTTTTTTAGTATGGTTTATCTGTGACTTTAATATTTGTTTTTGCGAGAAAGTGATAAAACACATTTTAGTTAACAGAGGTTTGTTAAGTGTTATGAATAAGGGGGTTTATTTAATATAAAACGGCGACTGTAGGTGTAGAAATATCGATACATTTTTGAGCAGTTCATGTTTCGACGGTTTCATGCACTTATAGATTTTTTTGACTATTTATGATACAGTCTATTGCAATATTGATTTAAACTTTCACGATTCTCTAACATTATTTTATACTAAACGGGACTTAATAAGTTTAATTTTATGCGATTAAATCCTGTTTAATTCAAAATAACAGTCTATTGCAGGCAAATACTTGACTAATGATATTTTTTTTAAATATTTTATTCATTTAATTTAAACACCTAAATATAAAATATAAATATTTTAGTAAGGATTGTAAAGTTTGGTACTCTTTTGGCAAGTCTCTAGAAATTATGACTTCTATGTTCTAGTTTTTTTCGTTACGTGACTGTTCGATTCTGCAGGCTTGTCAAGACTCTTTACCTACTGAGTTATTCCAATAATATTCGCTAGGCATCACATGTACAATGTGGTGTTGAAGTAAAATTTATTGTCGACGTTAGATTAAATAAGTTAAAAATACATTTCTATTTTTAAAAAGTACACCGTGTTTTATGTTACAATTGCCGATACAGCACCGACAGACAGAGGCGTAAATACGTCTGTTGTGATCTTTCTAAGTCACAAGCGTCCTCAGGCAACGATGTCCTCTTCCCGTCAGGTAGGCGGTAAGCTAGTTTGCCAGCATCGCGGTATAAAAAAAAGGCCCGGGTTGCACTCCGGGAGTGCCGGCAGAAGTGAAAACTCAATCCCATCACAAAAGTGCACAGCGTTGCTAAAGAAAGACTCCGCTCCTGTGTTATGCGCTCCTGGTATTTTGTTCATTGAACAATTAAACATAAACCCCCCCTCCTCGCCCCCGCCCCTCCCCCCAATCCACTATACATACAAACTACATTCCTACCGCCTCGATTTCTATGCGCTCCTGGTAATCCTACCATTACGAAGTTCTCGGTTTTAACTCTGATCCGAAAAGGGTCGAACAACGTACTACCTTGCATTATGTACTCCTAGTAGCAGCCATCATCGATTTGAAATACGACACACGAACATGAACGCATACTTACCACCTTGTTACTTATACACTCCTGGTTACACTCGCCTACTAAAAGAACGGCGCAGCCAGTCACACATCATCGGTATCTGTGGCTGTGAGTTTAACAATTTTTCCCCATCCTAAAAAGTGCACAGCGCCACTAAAGAAGTTTTCACTTCAAAAATGATCACTTTATGAGTAGGCCTAATTCCTACGGGTGTTTTTCGATGCAATTCTAACCAGTTTTTAAAGCGGATCAAATGTTTGTATGGGAGCAACTGCAATAGGGTATTATAAGGACGTTAGATTGTGGCGTCACAAGCAATTAATACTTGCAAATTCCATACTAACGGAGAGTTTTTGACGTTTCATAAAAAGAAGCTGATTTGACTTTTGTCAAATACCGTATAATGGTTTACTATCCATTTAGCAACACTACGTTATCAATTTTAACATGACGCAACTGCTACCCTACTGTACGCCCAATTTGCCATTATTTGGGCTATTCCCAGCGATTAGTAAGAGAGTTGAACCGTGTAATTATAAGCATTATTTCAACGTCTCACGAAAGTTTAAATACGCTTATAAACGTTTTCAACTACACTCCAAATCAACAGGACATTTAGTGCGGAGTTAAACCTTAAGTCAATGCAAGAAGGTTGCTATCACGCTGCGCTCCTTAACGCATATACAGTGTGTTGCCTGTAACAGGAGGAAATATTTAAAAAGACGCTTAGAGCATCTGCAGCAAAAAATTGGACGGGGTTATGTTGTCCAATTTTTTACTTATTTTAAATTAAAAATATATCTAAAATATCATTTGTTTTCAATTAAAACCACCTGGAAATAATTGCTCACAAGCTCAATAATCTACCGTTTATTTGCGCCTATTCCAGGCCACACCTTGTATGAGTCGTTACCGTTGAACCTGTGGATATAAACGTCGTTGGCGTCGAAAAGGTTGATACTAATGGTAGTTTATTACCACCGGGTTGCACCAAACAGTTTTTAATCGTTAGTGGTGTTCGTTAAAATCGGAATTTATAGAATGTTTTAAAAGCTTATGGCACAAGCAGACGGCGATATTTATAGCTCACCGCTGGGCGAGTAACTATAAATATCGCCGTGTCTCTTTTATTTACACGGGAGTGCTTATCTTTTGTTCGTGTTTATAGCCGATAGCTCATAGCTTACTAGCTCGCGGTGGGACCAGTGCCTATAGCTGCCGGTCCTGAAAGTTACAGCCCAGGGCCCAGTATCAAAGATAGTTATTGTAAAAATGAAACAAGGGTTAAGTAGAAGTATGTATTTACAAAAGTAACTGCCACATCACAACATATGGCCGACCTCGTCCTATTGCTTTCGGAGCCTTACTCTAGAATACATTCAATGAAATATTCATATATATTATTCATACATAGTCATATTTTTATAAACAGTTACATGTAATAACTATGATATGCATGGTGCAAAGTAAATAATACTGCGTTCGAATTATTATTCCGTCTTACGACGTTTCGCGTAATTCCATGTCCTGCCTTTTATAAGGTTTTGTTTTTTTTATATCGTTGAATATCGGTTTCACCTGACTATACTTATAGGTATGAATCTTAAGAAAAACTCCTCTAGTGATAAGTCGGAATAGGTACCTATTCCGTATCGGAAATTAGTAGTTAATTCAATTAGGAGTCCGCAGTAAGCTCGATTCTCCACACAAACGTAGTTAAGCTCTCATTTTAAAACTACGTGTTGGATTGTAACGAAACTTTGCATGTACAATGACATGAGGTATATCCAGGTCTGTAATTAGTTTATGTAGCTTCCAATACCATAGTTAAACATACAGCGAATTTAAGTTTTGGCATACTAAACTTGTTTTTGCTGTATTTCGTTTGTTTTATAAACTGGAACCATATAAACTTATTACAGACATAGATATGTCATTGTATATGTTAATAAGTTTCGTCACAATCCAACACGTGGTTTTAAATTGAGAACGAAACTCCGTTTGTATGGGAAGGTGAAATTCGACCGACTTACTGCGGACTCTTAAGGTACGGTTTGCGAACTCATTGGTTACATAACTAAGAAATTTAATTGTTCCTTCCAGTTAAGATAAAATATGAAATTATTGGCAATGTCAAGATATTATTATATAATACGTTTTTGTAAAGTGGACAACTACATGCGAGAGGGGTGTTACTTAAGTTTTTTACCTAGGTATATGCACATACTTAATGGGGACACTAACGAGCTATGTTTCGAATATGGCATATTCTTGCTAACATAAGGCGCGTCCACGCAGTCCTGTAAGTTAGGTAGAGCTTGTAAACCAAGCTCATTCGTATTTTGTATGTAATATACGTAACTTAAGAACTAATAGCTTGCAGGATCATATGGATGCGCCTAAGCACACAGAAGAGTTACATTGATAAGGTTTTCCGATTTCCTGTACATTCTAAAAAATATTAAATAGTTGAGCTGCTTATATTTTGACTGAAAATTTTATTCTTATACAAATCACTGAGTAAATCTAAAAATAATATCTAGAATTCTAGGCTTCTCATGGCAGATACCTAACCATGGCTCAAATAGCATTTGGAGTAATCGAAAAAATAATAACATGTTTGTTTATAAAAATGTTGAAAGCATGGACACATGACAATTATTTTACTAATGAATACTATTGAACACTACAATTATATAGCTTTATAGATTAACTCTGATTAGGTACAAGTTTACAATACATTATAATATATTGCCCTACAAGGATATAAAAATCTATTCTAACACTCGCACAGCTCCCATAGAATCATACGAAGGCACGCGGTCATACAAACTTTGGAAAAATGCAGTCTAACTATAAAACACAACACACAGAGACATTTTAAGTAAAAAACTATCAATACTGCAATATTTCTAATCTATGACTAATAAGGATAAAAAGTTTAAAAATCAAAATCAAAATCACAACCAAAACGTATACAGTAAAGGTATCGTTCCACCTGCGACCTCAGTAAATATAGTTGAAGTTAAGTCAGTGAAAACTACTAAGTAGCAAATCTAATGTGTTTATTTTTGAGCGGGAATGAGCTGATGTAATTTGAAATTAGAACTGGGTTGGTTATAGAGGATTTCCTTGATCGAACTTCGCTGTGGTCGACCGTGGAAAGATACCTTAAATAGAAAAAAAATACACATCGAGCTCTAGAACGAGCACAGAGACGATTCCTTTCAAAGGGTAGAAATCAACTATTAACTGTAAGAAGTAAAATCTTGAAATTTAAAAGGTCTCTGACCCTTTGACGTATTAGTCAGCCATTTTGCGAGATCTGTGTAGTCAACCAACTTTTATTACTTACATACATACGTATTTAAATGAAAGTCCTAGAATGAAACCAACTAGGGTTTAGACAAACCAATCATTGCATTGGAATTCGGCAGCTTTTTACCAGTTCCAACTTTGGCATTTTGTTCTATTCCGTGTATGTACGAGTCAGCGGCCGCATTAACCTTTCGTCTGTGGTTAGGTTCCTGCACATGTCTTTAGTCACCTTGTTGGCATTTCTTTTTAGAACAATTTTACATACATACATACATACATTCACGCCTTTATTCCCAAAAGGGGTAGGCAGAGCACATGAAACGTATGTTCCAGCGCCACTTTTAGCAATTTTACATGTTTATACTATTTTTAAATTGTTGGACCAAGCGGTTTGGTTAATCAAACTCTTTAGCTGACGCGATCGAGACAGTTTTTAGCTATATTTCAACAAAATCGGTTCAGGTTCTTACATTGAACTTTGAAAAGAAAACGGGTATTTACAACTTTGCTAAGTTGTTAATTTTGTTCAAAGGAGACAAATCAAAAGAAACTGTTCCACACATTCACTGCCAAAAATCTCGCTCGTAGCAGATTCCGCGGTTTAAGTATGTAGCAGAAAGTGACTACGGGGCTGTCCATATATTACGTCATATCAAAATAGGGGGGGTCCGGCCATAGGATGACGGTAGACATTTTATTAGACAGGGAGGGTCCATTCAAGGAATTAACAAGGGGGTGGGGGGTATGGTCAAAAATCGACAAAAACGATTACGTAATAATCGGTGAGATTTCCCAATCAGTTATATACATAATTTACGTCAAAGAAAATAATGCTCTAGTAATTACACATAAGGTATATGTTTCTTAATTCAAACCGTGCACATAACGGATTTGGCAATCTCACCGACGATATAGACAGTCCCTACGGCGTAGGCGCCGGCTAGGCGAGTTTCTAGCAGTGAAAGTGTTAAGTTTTAACTTACATTCTATTGATATATTCTGTGGGAGATGAACCCACACACGAAAGGTCAAGGCTGGGCAGTGCTAGGTCCTGGGTGTTGACTATAAGGTCCTGGGCGGGAGGCCGAGGGGCAGCGGCACGGCGTACGGCGAGCCCCAGTCGCGCGCGAACACGCCCGCCAGCTGCGCGCGCAGGTCTCGGCTCGCGTTGTGTGTGGAGCCGCGCGGCTCCTGCGACAACACAATTCATTCAACATTAGGTTTGGGCACATGCCGTCCCACTCGCAAAACGTCCCTCCACCAAAAATACATCCCATTCGCAAAACGTCCCTTTCTCAAAATGTCCCACCCCTTTCGCAAAACTTCCCTTCTGAGAAAGTCCCTTCCGCTGTAAGTCCCTACTGCATAACGCCCCTTTCGCAAAACGTCCCATCTGCGAAATAACCCATTCCCAAAATGACCCGTCTGGAAAAAAACTTGGCTTTGATATGGTCGATATGTATTGTGATTGGTGGTTTTAATATCGGGACCTTTTGTTACCTGCATTTTTTTTATCTTCATTTTTTTTCCGCAATATATTGTTCTTTATATGAAAGGGCCTTTTCTATATATTTTTATAACAATAACTAAGCTATTATAGGGAACATTTGCAAAAGGAACATTTTGCGAACAGGTCATTTTGCGAAAGGGACGTTTTGTGAACGGGTCATTTTGCAAAAGGGACGTTTTGTGAACGGGACGTTTTGCGAACTGGACTTTATTTATGTGAAGGGTTTTTTTGCGAACGGGACAAAGGGACATTCTGCGAGTGGGACGTTATGCGCCCTAACCATTAGAATTTAGACTAAGCATGCTGCATGTTACATTCTTCATGCCATTTGTGTAACTTCTGGTAAGGCATAGTGATACATATTTACCAAACTGTAATTCCTATTGTAACCCATGTCATACAAATAAATACTTTGACTTTGACAATACACATTCTCCAATTTATGGAAGTGTGTTTCTTAAAATATCAAGCCGTTACCCTGCGAATGTCAAATAACGATTGGTATGGAAATGGAACCACCAAGTTAGGTGTGTTGAGAAGTACCTGCAGCACGAATGCGACCCCGGCCGTGTCCACGAAGTAGTCCCCCGACCAGTTGGAGGTGCCGACGTAGGCCGCGCGCTCCGTCACCATGTACTTGTTGTGGTTCACGCGCGCGTACGGGATCTTCGCCTGCTCCGCCGTCGATGGCACTATGTAGCGTCTCTGAAGTACAAACGGTTCCACATGATATCAGCTACACGAAACAATTTAAAAAAAAAATATTCACACAATTCGACCTAGCCCCAAACTAAGCAGAGCTTGTACTATGGCTACTAGACGACGATAAACATACTAATACAAGGTGTTTTTGGCAAGTTCCGTTAGTTGCAAGGGGGCATAGGTTAGAGCAAATAAAGCTAATTTCTCCAAGACAGTAGTATCTTAAATCTTACGGTTATCAAGATATTGAATATTTTTTCTACTCCTATACTTTTATCTGTCATTTACATAGTCCCGAACACTAATATAAAGACATACAAAATAAGTCTGCAGAAAAGTCTATACTCTATTCCCCATAACAGTACGGCACAACCGTGCTGTTTTGTCGCCAAAACGATACGCTTAGCAGCCATACGCTTCTAAACCTGGGTAGTGCTACATTGTGCCACGGCCTACTAGACACGATCGAGTAGGCCGCGACGCGACTAATCTAGAGGGCCATGCCGAAACATAAAATACATTAGGTACTACCAACTTAACAAACCACTGAATGTATTTACTTCAAATAAATTATTGTACTAAAGGCATTGCTGCCAACTTAAGAAAAACCTTGGTCTTAATATGACAGTACTGGCAAGTTGAATTAAGAACAAAACAGACCATAAACAAGAGGTGTCAATGTGTCATGTTTCCAATTTCCCACCAAAGTTCCAGTTCAAAATTAAAAGACGAAATATGTCAAATATGATAACTATTCGTTATTAATAACTTCTTAAGATTTGATTCGTGTTTGTGAAGTGAAGAAAAATGTGTACGTTCCTTTTAAAATGGACGAAGAAGAAAATAACTGCACCGCTGATGAAATTGCGTGAGTAGTAATAGAACTAACGGAAAACTTACTGCCTGAAAAGTTAAATTAAAAGTTATTTATTTTAAATAGTCGTAGAAAAAATATTGTATGCAACGGTGTATAACTTGGTCTTAAAACGCTCGTGGCGTCTTTAATTGCGATGCTCGCCAAGGCTCGCATCGCAACTCACGACACTCGCGTTTTAAGACCCTACTTATACAACAGTTGCATAAAATACTATTAATTTAATTCGATTTGCAGATTTAATCAGTGTAAAGGCTCTTAACTGTGGTGTCATCACAGCTTTTTAAATGTTGTAAGGTTTCTATACACTACAAGAAGGTTTACCAAGTGAGTTCGTTCGATATTAGGCAAAAACTGCGTCGGAGGTACATTTTTTTTACTTTATGTGTCTTTTTGGACCTTCCGATCTCGAACCCTTGCACAATAAGACAATAACTGTTAATGCTACATTATTAATTTATTATTTATTATTTTGTGCAAAAAAAGAAAAATATTTTTTTTTTCACGAAATTATTATGCTAATTGGTTTCTGTGAATGTATTCTGCAATATACCGAAGTTATTATTATTTCTTGTAGCGGCTTCCCGACCGTGAGAGCCCTTATATCACTGCGACCATTGCTGATCTATTGTGATCGCCATACCGAAGTTAACGGAAATCGGAAGTTCCGCGACTCAGGAACAAAATATTCGTGCTCATCACACAAATAAATGCCTTACCGGGATTGGAACCCTGGACGTCTTGCTTCACTCATCTAATGATAGTTTTGTTAATTAACTGCACTCGCACTAAGACGCATTTATGTAGCACGTAAGATCCTTGTGAACGTATTCTGGCAAATAAAGTATTCTTATTCTTATTCGTCACAGGGAATGTCACAAAAGGGGCAGGGTCACTACCAACTGAATGTGTGAAGTGACAATACGAGTTACCCACCACTTGCACGTCAACGCGAGGATAGGCCGCAGTCAAGGAGGCCAGCGACCTCAGGAAGTTCTCCTCCGAAGGCGCGGAGTGTTGCCACCAGCTGATGAGCATCTTCACCTTGACGCGGTGCTCGAGCGCCGCGCGACGGATCGCGTCGTCTATCTTCGGCCAAAACCTGCCACAAAGAGAGACTATGTACAACTATAGTACATTGTTGGAAAGGCTAGTAAGTAGGCAATAGACGGACGAGTGGGTTCGAGGTCCGAGCCACTAGGTGAGTCTTCATCATCAAATAACTATTTTTGTAGCGCTCCCCTGGGTTGACCTGCGAAGGGGTATGGAACATAAATGACTTGTACTCACGTCAACTTGGTCGTGTACTCGAGCACGGGCGTTTAGTACATGATGGAGTTGTGCACCAACTGTTACGCGTCTTCGTTGATGCGCTCGCCCAGGTTGACCTGTGGTGGACTATGGAACGTAAATTACGTGGACTCACGTCAGCTTAGCCGTATATTCAAGTACAGGCGCGTAATCCATGACGAAGATGAGCACCAAATGTTACGCGTCTTCGTTGTTGCGCTCGCCTGGGTTGAACTGTGGAGGACTATGGAACGTAAATTACGTGGACTCACGTCAGCTTGGCCGTATATTCGAGTACAGGCGCGTAGTCCATGACGGAGATGTGCACGAACTGTTCCGCGGACTCGATGATGGAGACGATGGCGTCGTCGTCATTGCTGCGGCCGTGCGGGCTGAAGGGCGGCGGGGAGCTCTGGAATAACCGAATTCCATATACACTCGCGGTCAAAAATTTTGGGTCACCCTAAATTAAATAACCGCAACAGTTTTTTTTTGAGTATTTAACTTTAGTTTTATTTACATAATATACACATACATACTATACATAATATATATTCTTCATAATACCCAACTGTAGTAGCAATTTCCGTGATCCTATCATAAAAATATCAATATCCAAAAATTACGACTTTTGCGATATCTCGCTCCATTAACGTTGTTTTTTTCATGGATTTTTGCGAGTCCGACGTAAACCTGTCACGTTATTTTATTACTTACTGTTATTTTTGCAGTTTAGACCATGACAGGATTAAAAAACTATACAACTTTGCACTATTTTAGGAAATATGACGGTATTTTACCGACCCGTATTATTTGTCCGCGAGTGTATAATCTTGTCCTGAATTCGTGCAAACTCACAAAATAAATACAAGTGTAAGGCTCGGCCACTCGCTTCGCTGTGTCTTTACACTCTTATATTGGAACGCCCGGTGGTCACCCAGGGCAAGAAATCTCGTGAGGTAAGTCTGGTGACATTCAAAAGAAATGCCGTAAAGCTCTATTCCCACTGGTTCTATTACCTGTTCTATTGAAGAAAGAAAGAAAGAAAGAAAACATTTATTCGTGGCAATGGCTACAATACAAATTGTGGACACATACGCACATACACATTTGCCACGAAATGGTCACAACTCAGCGTAATGCTGGCAACGCCAGCGCTGGTCTTCCGTTGTGACCATTTGGTGAGGCACGGAACAATGACGCCACGATCACACACAAGGACAAATTACAAAAACATTAAAAATAACGAAGAACACAAACTCATTAAAAACAAAAAACGAATATATACAAACACAAAAAGACACTTATAAATTACAATAAAATGAACGCTACTTAATTTTAACAAGAAAAAGAAAAAAGGTATTAAAACTATGGCTTGTCTATGGTAAATTTGACATTCATTCATTACTACTTGATTACTACATTTACATTTACTATGGGTAAAAACTAACTAACGCGTGCTGATGCTGATGCCTAAAACTAAAACTATACTATGAGACTTACTGCTATTGATATAACTAATAGGACTTTTTTTCCCTGTTGTCGTGAAAGTTTCGGGAAAATTTTGCGAATTTTCCGATATTTTGAGAATGTTCTTCTGCAGCTATTAAATAACTTCCTATTTGATATTGTCCCGGGTCTTTATTTTACGGTGCCGAGATCTATAATTTTCATTATATTCACATTGATGCGTGAGAATGGAAACTACGTCCATTTTTTTATTTCGATTATAATATTACTCGAGTACAAGAAATCGTTAAGGTTAATAGCGTTGAACCTAAAGTGGGGTCAAAAAGTTTGACATGATCATTGCTGTAATAATGACCGTGTTCATATATTTTTTTAACCATTTTTAGGTAGGTGACCTCTACACCTGAAGGCGTAGCACGGTTGTCATTTTATCACTTATCGCTGCCGATAAGACATCCGTCACGTTCTGACAAGTATGCGAGTGCGAGAGTGACGGATCGCTTATCCACACTCATTTTGTTAACAAATAAGTTATTAATCATTGTTACGTGTACATAACGAGTACGGACGTTTTAAAATAAAGGATGATTTGCTAGAAATTTGGAAATTTTGGGGTTTCCTACTCAGACCTGATTGTGATGAAGAAAAAGTGTCCCCATTTTTACAAGCTTTTATTTAACTTGCCCTGTCAGTTTGTATGTATTTTAGTATGGGACAAATCTCGCGAGTTAAATTTGACCCACTTCCCGGTGACCGATTGAGCTGAAATTTTGGGTATAAGAATAGTTTGGATGACAATTCAATATTATGGTACCATCGAGCTGATCTGATGATGGAGACAGAAGGTGGCCATGTGAATTCAGTACTTAACCGACGTAACCCCGTTGACTTTGGTCTCATTAGAATCGTCTTAATGAGTAGTTGATGATGGTATACAGAAAATCACAGTCAGCAATAAAAGCTTGTACCAAACATGAAATTATTGCCAGAAACTTGTTTTAACTCCGCTATGTCGCATGCCAATTTTTACGGCCCGTCACATGTGGAAACCTTAATCCGAGTTGGAATCCGGCTCGGAGCATTTTTTTAATTTGGAACCGTTTCCTTTATTACCCATAACTCATAAGTTTGACAAAGACGAAGTAAGAGATTATTATTTATTTTGATAAAATTATACTGAAAAATACGGACGCCCGCCATGATATGTTAAACACCAATCAGAGCGCATGACGTCACGTTTGTATAAACAAATACCCATAACAGCCATTACCACAGATTACAGAGAAAACTTACGTACTGAACGAATAGTAAGACAGGGATAGAACCATGTTATCTGTCAGATCTTCATACGTCATTGTCCCGCTGTCTCGCTCGCACGGCCGTGCAAGACTTGTAAACTTTTTAATTTATGTTCATTCAATGAGCAATTGAGCGATCTAGGTAGCAAACGTCAAAGGTTTGCGTTCTATTTATACAAACGTGACGTCACTCGGGACGCCATGACACTGACAAGCGTTTTAGCGCCAATTTGAATTTTAAAAACTAAAATGCATTTTTTCCTACTTAACTGTTATATTCTCTTGAAAAATCTTATTCGTTGTACATAATAAATGTTTCTAAACATTAAAGAACGGTTTTTCAAAATGTGTCATCATGCCTATTACATTACTCGTAAATTATTATCACTGCCAGCGTCGCCAAGTCGCCATGTGGGACCCTTAATAAGGCTAAGTGTGTGACATTTCACAACGCCCTAGAGGTGAGCTGGATGCCAAAGGTCAGGGCAATTTGCAACGCTTACCGACCTGTAGGTGAACCAGTACATATGGCATCTGATTACGTGGAGATGGATGTTACATAAATATAAATTAGATTAGGGATGACAGACGGGACAGGCAAGGCTCACATGCTTCACACTGCATAGAGGTTGCCGTTCGCGTTGTTTTTTAATAAAAATGTTGTTCATTGTGACCCAGACGTATAGTTTGTAGGCAGTTTGTATGGAGCTACGGTAAAAACGAGTTCCACGCGGACGGAGTCGCCGGCAGAAGGTAGTAAAACAATATTTCTTAAAATTAATTCATTTACATTGTAAATGTCAGTCTAATTAAGGGTATTAGTGGCGATTCTAGAAATATACCACATCATTTTATTAAAAAGGGTATTACTTCTAAGTGGGTCAATGATACTTAATAATGAAATTCGTCAATGGCGTAGCACGCTATGTCCAATAAAATCTTTTTTTAGGTTGCCTCTGAAAATGGCGTCAGTCGATGAGTTTTTCAATTCAGTTGGAAAAGAGTGATATTTTTTTTACGTCACACCTGGCCGTAATGCGAGTTTTACTGCACGCTGCGCGTACAGGAAAACTCGCATTGTGGCCAGGTGAAGATGTAAAATTTTATACTCAACACGGGCGGTAGTTCGTAAAGCCCCAGAGCGCATATTTATGGCCCTCACCTTCGGTTCGGGGCACAAACACCTGCGATCTGGGGCATTCACGAATTCACCGCTCTAGTTACGTAGGTAATGTACTAATGTAAAAGTACGTTTCACCGGACGCTTAACACCTGGATGTACGTTTATTTTTTTAATAAGGACTGCTAGTTTCATAGGGCTACGAACAAAAGTTCAATAGTAAGATAGATAAATTTGCCATTATTTAAATGTACCTAGAAATTAATAACATACTTATAGATATGCTTAAAATATTTTTTAAGTTATTTGGGTCAGTTTCCGTGGTTTGTACCATTTACCGGACTAAGAAACGTGATTTGCACATATTACCGAATCGGCGTGCCGTTTCACCGGACTAGGGAAGAAATGTATGGGATTTGGGCGCTGCGTGGTGCTCAAATTTTAGTTGGTAAACAGTTGATTGAGATTATTTTTTTGAGACTTCAAAAATCTTAGCGGGATGTTAAACTTGGAAATAAAATTGTAGTTCAGATAACACATAAGCTATATACATATAAAATAATAAGGTATACTAATATTTTTAATTTGCCTTTGTGAGCTGTGGCTACAGCACAAAAAATGACGAAAACTCAATTAATATGTTATAAATAAACATGGATTATTATTTATTAATAAATCGGCTCATTCGTCTACTTTTTTGTATATACTTGGTGTTTCTGATGGTTATTATATACCTAAGTAGAATAAAATTATAACGATAAAAATACTTTTCTCCATCATAAATATTTAGTTGAGGGGTAAGCCCGAAATACGTTAGCATAAATAAATAAACGTGACGTTACCATAAAGATAACTGAAATAGAAAAAATGCAAGTTATGAAATAAAATCAAGTTTTTATCGACTAAAAGTCTAAAACAAACAAAAAAGTATTTTGACGTAACCTTCAAATTAATAGAATAGAGAAGTTAATTTCGAGTTGTCATAATTTTCGATTAAATTCGAGTTGAATTTTAACAATGGCTTATTAATTGAATAAAGAAATATATATTATAATTATAAATAAATTCTGTTTTCATGTTTATATATAATCATAATATTTTTTATTTATCAGCATTATAAATTTGAAACGACTAAATTGGCCAAAATTCGGGGTTTTTCAACTTTCGAAAAACCCCCATTTTCATTTCAAAGTTCAACACTTATCTCACATCTGGCAGAACCGATTTTGTTGAAACGTATGTTCGTTAACAACCACCAATCACGTCAGCTTTCGGACAAAACCGCATTCAAATCGATCCATTAATTTAGGAGCTACAATGCCACAGGCAGACACACAGGTGCACACACAAAGACAGAGATGTCAAACTTATAATTGTGTCAGGGTTTAAATATTTAGAATTTGAATTTAATTTAAAAATATAGTAAATGTATAAAAAAAACTTATAACTGAATATATAATAAGCATCAAATTAACAATAATTAATCATATTGTTATTGTACTAAATATGTTGTTTCAAAATAAAATAAAAAAACCGTACATGTATATTTAGTATCGTACAAGTTTGTTCCAAGCCCCGTAGCTGGGCGTCAAATGTTTGGAGCCGCTGGCCTTTACAAGGACGTTAGAAAAATAATACACATTAATATCGACCTAGTTTATAACGAAATAAGGTTGGTATTTCAATAAAACACTAAATAATAGCATGGCTGAGGCAAACGTGGATTCGGTAGCAGGCACTATGGGTACGTTTAACCGGACGCCCGTCCGGTGAATTAGACGAGCAGATTATGTGGAACCTATCACGCGAACAGAATTTTAAAAATAGTGTTTATACCATAGTAATTATGTTATAATTACAAACCTTACATTTTTACAAGGAATTAGAACTTGTTGCGAAACCATAAATACATACGACTCTTTATATTATTAGTGTGATATAAGTGTTATTTTTTTTTTAAATCGCCTTGCCTAAAAGCTTATTTTTACGTCAAAAAGTCTTGAAAATGATTAATTTCAAACACAGTTTTACAGAAATCTTTTTAGATTATCAATGTTCGGTAAATGCTCATACAATTCCCTATACTTTTAGTTACAGAAATGCGAAATAGTTTATATAAATAAATAAATATTTGGGGACAATCTGACACAAATCGACCTAGTCCCAAACTAAGCAACGCTTGTACTATGGGTACTAGACGACGATAAACATACTTATATAGATAAATAAATACTTAAATACATAGAAAACATCCATGACTCAGGAACAAATATTCGTGCTCATCACACAAATAAATGCCCCTTACCGGGATTCGAACCCAGGACCTCTTGCTTCGTAGGCAGGGTCACTACCAACTAGGCTAAAGCGGTCGTCCCACCCACAATATAAATAGTTTATGTTCAACCTATAAATAAATAATTTAAAAAAGCATACGGTTTCCCTGATTCCGGACGCTGTTCGTAGAAACCTTCAAGTCAAAACGAGGGTTGACCCATCACCGAATCCACATTTTAGTTAAATTTTCAAATATAACTGCACTAAATGAACTTGTTTGTACAAATAACTAAAACCAATTAAATATTGACCCCGCAAAACCCAATTTTCATTCATAAATATGCTTCGTAAAGGTTTTTTCTGGTCGTTATGACCTTAAGAAATTCACTCAATTTCTTAACGATTTCCGTAAGGAGTCCCATACAAAAAGGCGATCGACTGGCTCGATCAATTATCGTGGCTCGAATGAGGTTCGAAAAGGCCGTTTCTGCCGCGTAGTGGAAGGCATAGGTATGTAGCTAGCGAGGAAAAAAATCACAACGTAATATTAGCCGTAACTACTCGACGTATAGCTACGGCACATCTTTTCGTCCAACATTCCGCAGTGTCTCAAGACGAGCGTCTTTGACCAGTGTGTGTTGCCAGTGATGAAATGTGGCACTGAAACGTGGTCGCTTACTATGGGCCTGATAAGAAAGCCCGTAAGCTCAAAGTCACGCAAAGGGCAATGGAGAGGGCCATGTTGGGAGTTTCTCTCCGTGATCGCATCAGAAATGAGGCTATTCGCAGCAGAACCAAGGTAACCGATATAGCCCTCCGAATCGCTAAACTTAAGTGGCAGTGGGCAGGGCACATAGCACGTAGAACCGATGGCCGTTGGGGCGGAAAGGTTCTCGAGTGGCGACCGCGTACCGGAAGGGGCGGCGTAGATAGGCCCCCCACAAGGTGGACTGATGACCTGGTAAAGGTTGCGGGAGTCTACTGGATGCGGGTGGCGCAGGACCGGTCACTTTGGCATTCTTTGGGGGAGACCTATGTCCAGCAGTGGACGTCTTTCGGCTGATATGATGATGATGACTCGACTTATAGCTTAAAATAGGGGAAATCCGCCGATACGGCAGATCCGGTGAAGGGTACCTTAATTCCTATTACATCAACTGATTTTCGAGCCTTTGCTAGCCTCCGCACCGGCGCGCGTTACTATATATGTAATCGTTTTCACTAGTGCTGCTACGCAAAGGTTAATAACGATATCCTAATCTAATCCCTACAATGTCTTTTTTCGCGTATCTCACTAATCTTCTAAGCCCAATTAATTTGAGATTAGGGTCATCGTCAGGTCGCGGGTCAAGGCAGGGTAGTCTTGTTAGCATATTGCCGGATTCAGGCCGTTAGATTAGCTAGACCTAAGCCGTAGATTGCTGAATGTGATAGCAGCGGATTGTATTACCGTCTACCTATTAAGGTAAAGGTTTTCGAATGTATGTACAGTACATATTAGGCACGTATTGAAATGTTGTCACCCGGCATTTCTGGCTCTGTCTTATTTAAGACTTTCTACTCTACTATGTCCTCGTGGTGTGTGGTGTTTTATACCCGTTGTTGTTTGACGACCTCTGTAGCCTAGTTGGTAGTGACCCTTCCTAAGAAGCCGGAGTTCCCGGGATCGAATTCGGTATTCAGCTATTTAAGTATGTATATCGTCATCTAGTACCCGTAAGTACAAGCTTTGTTTAGTTTAGAACTAGGTCGAATTTTGTAAGATTATCCGCAAATATTTATATTTATTTATTTACTCTTTACTGCACAGTAACAAGTTACAAATACAAACGGCGAACTTAATGCCATAAGGCATTATGCAGATAAAGAAGATATATATATCTAAAATAAAGGCTTTCAAATGTAATGTACAGTTACACGTATAAATATACGTTAAAAACAAGGGCATAAATATCCTGTACACGCCTATATGACATACGTATAATACTACCCCTGACTGTATACTATATGGCGTGTATTAAAACATGATTGACGATCCTTTGGGAGGCGATTCTGATAGCTCCCGTGTTTGTAGAGAAATCTGCTGTTGTGTTCAAAGGGCGGCCGGTGAATTAAATTCAGGATTACTTTCACTGGATACGAACTATACAGGGTGTCCCGCAAGACACTTCAAGCCGCAAACGGGTGACAACAGTCAAAAATAAAATACCAAGTCACATAAAAAAAAATACAAGATGAAAATTGAACTTCGAATCCAATGGAGAGGGATATGTTGGGAGTTTATTTGCGTGATCGCATCAGAAATGAGGCTATAACATATTACGAGTAAATCAAGCTTAGGACATTTTTCCTTATGACAACTTGTCAAAAGTCTTCGTATGTAAAGCTCGGGTATTTGTTCATAAGTTTTAGTAGTAAGTACTCTATTTATTTCATCGTTAGAAAATAGCATGTAAATTGTACACATACTGACATTTTAGTAATAAATCATGTTATCTAGCAGGCCGCAATTTACCCGATCGACAAACATAAACAACCCGCGACCTCGGCTTTAATGCGCTCATTAAGTTATTTGACGGCTTTGCCCGTCAGGGTCGAGCTATCACCTGACATGAGTCAACTTTCAAATAAACCCTGAATAAAGTTCACAGAGTGAACCGTGTCTGTGTCCGACACTTCTGGCCACGAAAGCCTGTTAATCTAATGAAAACATTCAAGTTATTAACACAGCGCAGCACATGCATTTATTTACCTGCTGAAACTATCAACGCAACTATCGACTGCTGCTGCTGTACAACTGTTTAGTCAGCACTCGAAGTAGCTACGCAATTATACATTGTTTAACGAGGGGCATAAGTGGAATATTGTAGGAGTCTATCAGAACCCGACGCCGAAGGCGGAGGACTTTTGATGACTCGAGTTTGCAATATTCTTACGCCCGTGTTATACACAATCTTTCTCATCACATTTGCGAGGAAATATTAGCTACAAAAGACAGAAAAATCTGTTTCATACAACCGCACCAATCAAACATTGACGAAATTGACAACTTCACTTCCAGATGAGTGCGAGTGCGCAGCTTCAATATTTCAACCAATCACAGACCAGTACAGTAGTATTCTTGCAGCGCATGGCCAACCAGATTGTTTTCAACCAATCACAGAGCAGAATTCTGGTGGCGCGCGGCCAACTATATAGATTTGCTTAAACCAATGGTCAGGTAGTATGGCTGCAGCCATGGCCAGTAGGACGGTATAGAATAGCAAAATATAAAAGGTTAGTGACAGACTCCTAGTGGCTTTCGAGAGGACAACTAATTGCTGTTCTTAAGTTGCTGTTCGACGTCTATTGTAAGCGATAAAACAAACGACTATCTACTCATACTTCACCGCGGATGGTATGAAATGTCTCGCCGCTTCTTCCCGCTCGAAAACCAGCAATACAGGTTTAATTCTTCCTCCCTATAGATGCAATACTTTCAATGTAAAACATACAATAAACTACATGACCATTTTAAAGTTACATTACGGAGGTAGCTCAAGATAAGACCAGTATTGCACCGCAAACATCGTAAAAGCTTTAGTACGCCAATCCACTTCAACGCTGCAACAACCTACAGAATACAGAACCTTTGAAATTGACTGAACGTCTCTCGTATCTCGTTATATTCCTTACTAAGTTTTTTAGGTTTAGAATGAAAAAAATGTACACTCGCGTCAGTTGGCGTTGAATTACATTTAGAATACTAAATAATATCTAAATAATCCTCTATCGAACAAGCTGTTGGTACTTGAAAACGGGAAGTATTAGTACACAAAAACTGAACTAGGTTTCATTTGTCTAGACTATGTTTTCTATTGTTGCAAATGCATCACGCAATACGGCACAACACGCAAACACGTGAGTGAGAGCATGGCTTGAGGATAGCATATTAGAAGAATGTGTTATTTTGAAACGAGACAACGTGATCAATTTATGTGCACGCAATTTGCGCGCATTCCGGATCGTGAAACATTCTGGAAACTTTTTACTAGGAAGTTAGCCCTTTGTACCACTTACAGCGAACGAAAAAACCCTTTGAACGGGTTACTCGTTCGTTTAATAGCCCAAACCACTTGCTGTCCTTTATTGATTGAAAACTCACTTAGCCGTATGAAGGGGTTTTCCTTACGGGGCGCTACCGCTACTGATAGAAAAACCCTTTCGAAAGGCTTTTTTAAGCGCTTTTTAAAGGGTTGAAGCGTTTCCTCGTGTTGAATACCCATTCATTGTGCTTTAAAAGCCAAATGAATGGGTATTGAGGAGCATCGGCTCTGGTAAGCAAACCCTTTCAAAAACCCTTTGAAGGGGATACCGTATTGGAGCGCTTTAAGAGCGTAGTCGGTCTGCGACAAAATTGAGAAATAGGTATTTGTACAAACTATTGCCGTCGCGTTGCGCCCAAGCGATTCCCCGTAATGTGCGATAGGGACAACTGCAGCTCAGACCGATTTTCACTACAAAATCTTGACCAGATCGATGCTTTGTATTCCCCTGTTTTCTCCGCCAAACCTGCGCCGATTCAATTATGTTTGGTGTCGAAATTTAGAGGAAGAGCAGATCTATGTTTCTATTATTTTATTTTAACGTAAAATCTTTTCATATTTGTCTGGTAGTCATCTAAATATGACAGTAAAAATGGGGTATTTTTTAGGTTTTCGAAAATTCGTATCTGTTTTGGTAATTATTTTTTGGGAAAAAGTAAATGACAGGGGCATACATACAGTAGACCTAGATTTTATAAAAAACAACGAGTCCTCTAGAGGGATAAACCAGGAAGGAAATAGGGGAATACGTTTGTATGGAAAAATGCTGCTAGGATACCCTCTTAATAGCCAAATGAATGGGTTTTGAGGAGCATCGGCTTTGGTAAGCAAAGCATTACGAAAAACCCTTTCAAAAACCTTCGAAGGGGATACCGGGCGGGTCTCTGCATAGAATGCGCGCTCCTTACAAACTACCCAAACACGTGACTAAAACCCGGTTTGATCATGTTCGTACTAAACGGCTGCCTGGCATCGTTTTGACACCCCGCCCCCAACCCCGCATGGCAAAGGCACCCATTCTGTGGGGCCATTTTCCGCACTACTTAGACTTATACGGAACTACTTAGAGTATGGTTTTATCGTTCGCTGGCCACTTACTATACTTTTTATAACATGCCGACTGTAATCTTAGTGACATGAGCATAACAGTTTTGCACAACTCTCCAAAAGAACATTAGAACACCTAATGGGGGCATGTGTTATATCCTGCTATACTCTCAACGCTACGCCCTAAGCCCTAAGCTACGGTAGCCCAGTGGTTTAGGCATGCGGCTGTCAAACGGCGGTCGTGGGTTCGAATCCCGGCTCGTACCAATGAGTTTTTCGGAACTTATGTACGGAATATGATTTCATATTTACCGTTAGCTTTTCGGTGAAGGAAAAATATCGTGAGGAAACCTGCATACATCTGCGAAGAAATTCAAAGGTGTATGTGAAGTCCCCAATCCGCACTGGGCAAGCGTGGGGACTACTGCCCGTTCCCTCTCATACATGAGAGGAGGCCTGTGCCCAGCAGTGGGACGTATATAGGCTGATGATGATGATGATGATACTCTCAACAAGATCGAACTCCAGATCGAACAACTGTATTTTTCAAAGAACGTATGTACGAAATATCATTTGATATTTAAAAAAAGCTTTTCGGTGGAGTAAAACATCGTGAGGAAACCGGTCTAATCCCCAAAAGGTCTAGATTTCCCTCTGGGTTGAAGGTCAGATGGCAGCCGCTTTCCTAAAACGCCTACTCCAATCTTGGGATTATAGGTGCCAATGCGGACCCTGGGTGCCTAGGGTACGAATGGAAAACGCTAGAAGCATGATGATGAATATGATGCGGGTGGTGCAGGACCGGTCACTTTGGCACTCTTTGGGGGAGGCCTATGTCCAGCAGTGGACGTCTTTCGGCTGATATGTTGATGATGAGATAACAATATGCTGTTACCAAGTCAAACGGATGTTCGATAACTCTGGAACAATTACACCGAAAGGCCACCACTTCACCATATTGCCAATTTAAAGTCAGGCTAGCCTTTACGAGCTCTGTTATGGCATATTCCGACAAGGAACATTAACCCTATGACGTCCTTTATAGCGGTCGTTACTTTTCATATTAACTACATACACTCGTAAAAGATTGTAAACGTTGACGGGATTAGTATAATAATGGTTATAGGTAAACTTGGCGAGCATTTGATGGTGATCATAACTATGTATGTAGTAAAGATTAGGGAAGCGTCGTTAACTTTTGCCGTCGCGTTGTCACAACTGTATCTAATATTTTATTACAAACTACAGTAAACTTATTAATGTTTTTAATGTTTAGGTTTAAATATTCCGATTAAGTCCATAATTTAGTATTTTTTACTGTGTCAAATGTATCTAAAATAAATAAAAATTAAGGCTTGCGCTATGGGTTCCATGGGTAATAAAGCATCAAAAACATATTCACGCTCATCATACAAAGATTTGCCCTTACCTGGATTTGAAGCCAGGACCGACCTTCCAACCCAGAGGCAAAACTAGACCTTCCGAAATCCTCAATCCATCCGAAAACCAAACAAGCAGGATGAACAACCAGCGTGCTTTGTTAAAGCATGAGAGAAATCTTACCCGGATGTTATGCCCGAGAAGACAATAAAACGAAACTCGGACATATACAAAGTGTAACAAAAATAACGTAAAACCGTTTTTTAGGGTTCCGTACCCAAAGGGTAAAAACGGGACCCTATTAAAAAGACGTCGCTGTCCGTCTGTCTGTCTGTCACCAGGCTGTAACTCAAGAACCGTGATAGCTAGACAGTTGAAATGTTCACAGATTATGTATTTCTGTTGCCGCTATAATAAATAATAAAAACAAAATAAAATAAATATTTAAGGGGGGCTCCCATACAACAAACTTTTTTCTTACTGTTTTTATAGATAATAGTACGGAACCCTACGTGCGCGAGTCCGACTCGCACTTGGCCGGTTTTTTATTTATTAGTATAGGTACGCATTTGACCACTACCTCGCCTGATGCTAAGTGATGATGTGGTCGAGGGTGTTACACGCATACCTAGATAGTGCCTACTCACTCTCGTCTTGAAAAGATCCAAGTTATATGTAACTGGGAAAAGGTTTGCCGGAAGCGAGTTCCACTCTTTGACTGTCCTCGCGAGAGAAATGGAAGCAAAGCACTTCGTGCGAATCACTATTGTTTAACGGCATAACAGGTATCGAGTTCTGATAGAAAATAGTAAGAGATTTTTTTGCCCTTAAACGGTTTTGCCTTATTTTTCCTACACGTTGTACAGGTTCCCCGTGACGTATTTCATACAACAAGTCATAACATAGTCAAGTCTAAAACTTACTGTAAGGTAGGCCCCGAAGCTGTGGTACTGGTCGCTGATGTTGATGGGGTTTTCCAGATTGATGTCCGTGCTGACATTCGCCGGCCAGTGGTCTGGTATCACCGCGTCGGGCGCGCCCAGACTCCAGTACACCTGACCACACAAAGGTTTGTACTTTAATTACCAGACAATTTTACTGCAGCAAAAACCATGTGTAAAATACATAAGTACCCATTAAAAACCATTCGTCCTTTACTAATACCTAAGTTCGAGACGTTGCTTATGGTGCGGCCACTGATAAGGCCAATCAGGGGGGCTCACAGCACTGCATTATCATATAGTGTCTATCAATCAGGGAGGTGAGCCCCCCTGGGGGGGTGAGTGCTGTGAGCAGCACTGCATTATCATATAGTGTCTATCTATCTGTGAGTTCCTTTAATTGGCTTTGTATTACTATATCAGATTTATATCATGTTTTTGTAGCTGTTGGTACTCCTTAAGTAAAAATAAATATAGACCCTCTCCCCTGTTTCGAGGAACAAACGAAACTTTTTTTTATTATTGCTTTGCCAGGTTTTTTGCAGCACCGCCATTTCGTGTTCATCAATGATGTGGTTAATTATACAGGCTGTAATTTAATTCGTGATACAAAATAGCAAAATGTGAATCTATCCATGATTCTGAACAACTTTTACTACGAGACCAACTTTGTGGTTATGCCAAAAAAATGCAACTATTTCATTAACTTTACTCATTTTAAACTGACGAAAATATATGAACAGGCGTTTTTTTTAATGATTAATAACTAAATGTTGGTCCCATAGTAGAAGTTGTTCAGAATCATGGATAGATTCAAATTTTGCTATTTTGTATCACTTATTAAATTACACCCTGTATGTCGCAGTAATTACGTGTTTTGTAGTTATTCATTAGTTTATATTGATATGCATGTTAGTCTTTAAGGTATTTGTAATATGGGACTTGTTGCCTGATTTAAATAAATAAATAAAATAAATATATATCACCTGTAGTCTTATCGAACTGGGTTTAGCGTCGTGGGCTCTTGGACTAAATGCTTTGTGTCCGACACACATATGATCGTATCAGTAAGTATTGAGTGTTTACTGCTTGGTCTGGGATGCACAGAAGCGAGGCGGTACGAATGCGGTGCTAACAGTTACGTTTTTATCTTTCAATAGCTGACATAGATAACAATGTACCTACATATTATATAATTAATTAGACTATATCACAGACTATATTCAAAATTGAAAATTGCTAGTTATATAAAACCCGTGTGGTGTCGGGTTAGAATAGCACCACCCCATTTCTTCCCGTGAAGAGTCGTCTAAGGGAACAGGGTTGAAGTGTGTTGTGCGCGACGGGGTAGCAACCTATCACTGCGACATCACATTTAGTCGAGAACTATTATACCCATATTTATGCTAAAAGTGGCAGTGGAACATAAGTTTCATGTGCCCTGCCTACCCCTTTTGGGAATAAAGGCGTGAATCTATGTATGTATGTATATTAAAAAATAATACAATAAAAAACACCAACCCATTACTTCCATACAGCAATAATTACATTTCCTCATAAACGTACGTACAATACAGTATATGGAAAGCCTTGACCCCAGATCATTCCGCCCTAACTAGGTGAGCCAAGGTTAAGGTTATGCGGATGGGGATCGTCTGATGCGTGTCTGTTAACATCGATGTCTTGTTTTCACCATGTGTTATAGCTATTCAATTTGCCGTTGGAAAAAAAAAGTTAAGGAATTTATGTGAATTCATATTTACCCACGGCAGGGTACGAAAGGATAATTATCAATGATAATTATCGCTTGATATTTATCGTGATAATAACAAAAGAATGCGCTCGTGAAAGATAACTTTATTCGTATTCGATCGTGTATTTCCGCACTTGCGTCTATCCGAACGCGCGAAGTGTTAACCCTTTTCTTGGCAAATAACAAAAAAATTGTGAGTTCGAGCCTCATTTGCGCCTTGTAGAGCCAAAAAAATTGTCTGTTACAAAAATACAAAAAGAACACCAAAAATTGTGTATCTTATAAGATACAATGTTAAGAAAAGGGTTGACGTGCCGCGCCGTGGGGTGATAATTATCCGATAATTATCGGATGATTATCAAGAAGCGTTAATATCTTGATAATTTCGAACCCTGACTCACGGGTAAAGAAGGTTGATGGTCATGTCTGCCGCATGCCGAGTGAGCTGTGGGCCAAGATCGCCACTGAATGGCAGCCCAACAGCTTCCGGAGACGTGTAAGACTCCGTCGGCGTTGGCGAGACTGGACTCCTTTTTAAACGAATGTCCGGAGACTGCTCGAAATCGAGGGAGGAAAAAGCCCAGCAGTGGGACACCACAGGCTTATAAATAAGAGAAAATATAATTGAATAGCTGCCCGTGCCGCTCTGCCCGACGGTTCACTGTACCTTTTTGGAGACACCCAAGCATCCAAAGCTACAAACTCATAAACGATACATCTTTATAACTGTGCATACCTCTGGCACAAATGGGGATGGAGCGAGTCACCGGCGACTGGAAACCCGGAACAAACAATACACCATATAGTATTCGAGTGCCCCAACACCAGATACAAAGGATCAGCTGAGGACTTTAAACGCCTGACTAAGGAAGCGAGCTTTAATCTGCAGAATTGTAAATTTAAATTTTTAATTCCAAATGTATATGTGTAAAACCAGTGTACGATATACGATAAATAAATAATAGTGCATTTCAATGCTAGTGCGGAAAGTATGTTATTACGTTTCCGTGGTCAGTAGGTACCGAGATATCGGGACGAGTGAGGAATGACATTTCCGCACGTGTATCGAACGACGAAAAGTTGCGAAAAAATAAGAAAAACAACAAGTACTTAAGGAATTCGAAACTTTTATATTATTAATTCTGTAACATCATTGAGTTGAAAAATAATGAAGTTGTTCAAAAATCAATTGTTTTAATACAGTTCTATCTTATTTATTTTTTATAGACATAATAATTAATGGCACAATTTGTACAATTATTCAGTCGGAAAAGTGAAAAGCACTTGTTCGCGAAAACCAACTTTCCGCACGCTAAACAGCTACGTAAAGTTGCACTTTTTGAGCAAACTGTATAAAAAAATAATATTAGTGCCCATGGCTCTCTGTATATGATTTAAATACTTAACTATAAACAGTGAGTTGCAGAAAATCGTGACCCTGTCGCTGCTGTATATGGTTTTAACTCTCTGGAAGTACATCGTTAATGCATATGATGTGTATGATATAATTAACAGCAAGCATATAATCATAAATAGTTAACAAAATCGACACATTGAAGCAAAGAGAAATAGATACACGGAAATAACTAGACTAGCTCATTAATTAATGATGATAGAGAATGATTTATTGCGTTTACTGGAAATCAGTTTACACTTCGGCAAATGCATTAGCCGTTGCATTTTCACCGTATCCGTACAATTTGTTTAGAGTTGCTAAAAAATATATCCGTTTTCATTAATAATGTAATTAGTAAGTAATCTACTTATAGTAACAGTCTGGCCGACTAACCCAATTAGGTTGGCCACTTAGTTCAAAATTAAACTCATTTGCAATTCACCTAGATACATTATTGTACAAGCTTTAGTTTTACCGTTGAACACTGAAGTACCCGGAAAACCGAACGATTAGAAATAATCCTAGTCTAAAAACAAGAATTCCTCTACATACTATTAATTAAATAAGAATGGACCTGGGCCCGTAGACAAGGTTACAATCGACAAGCGCTAACGCCAATAGAAAATAATAAAATGTATGAGAATGACAGATGTCGACGAAACACTTCTCGTTAACATCTGTCATATTATTAGCCCGTGTGGTATCGGGTTAGAATACACCCCCTTCTTCCTGTGGCTGACGTTAAGAGTCGTACTAAGGGAACAGTGTTGAAATGTGTTGAAATGGCCTTGCACCCTATCACTGCGATGTCACATTTTGTCGATCTTTAATACCCACCTAAATTGCTAAAAGTGGCACTGGAACATGAGTTTCATGTGCTCTGTCTACCCCTTTTAGGGAGAAAAATCTATGTATGTGTTTTCTGTAAGATGGAGGTACTACCCTGCTAGGGCTGCTTGCTCCGAATAAGAGCAAGGCAAAATTCTGCTGGGCTGCGAAACCTTCCTCCGACAGTCGTTTCTTCGAAGGACTGATCACCGGCAGAACGTTTCGCTTATGTTTTGTTCACCGAAAGAACTTTTCGTCTACGCATGTTTCATACATGAACTGTACAACTACGAACGTTTCGCCGACAGATTGAAAAAAGTGTTCGGTAAAATATCCATTTTAAGTGAAGTTCAAAGTAGTTTCATAGAGACCCTAAGGCTGGTCGGTGTCGGTACGACGACGAGCGAAGCTAGGAGGAGTGTTAGGCTGAACCGCGACCCTACAGCGCGCGAGCCGAGCGAGCGAAGCGAGCGTGTCGCGGTAGCGGCCGGCTAAGCGCCAGATCCGAACACTTTAATCAATCTGTCGGCGAAACGTTCGTACTAACTTGTACAGTTCATGTATGAAACATGCGTAGACGAAAAGTTGTTTCGGTGAACAAACCATAAGCGAAACGTTCATCCGGTGATCAGTCCATCGAAGAAACGACTGTCGGAGGACGGTTTCACAATCATTCTGCTGTGCCCTTGCCCTACCTAGACTAAGACCATAAGACCGGATCCTATTATTTTGGATTACAAGCAGTGCTGTCGGTTATAGAGCTTTGAGTCGTAAAGTAACCTACAATCATCGCGTCACACCTGCTAAACTCTGCAAGCTGCAGCTCAAAAGCATCGCGGCGTTCGATATTAAAAAGCTCTGAAGACCTTTAAGGCTCTAACCTTTAATTTTCACTGCCAGGAACCCGCCTAGCGGGCGCCTACGCCGCCGTCGCTTTCCGCTACATACGAGGAAAACCACGGGATCGGCTACGAGCGTAGCGCGTAGCGATTCTTGGCAGCGAATGTCTAGTGTCGAGCCTTAACACAAGAATCGCTACTCGCTACGCGCTACGCTCGTAGCCGATCCTGTGGTGTTCCTCGTATGTAGCGGAAAGCGACTACAGCGTAGCGTAGCTAAGCGGCGCTAAGCATTACACGATGCCACAAAAACTTTCGAAAAGACTCAAAAACTATTTTTTTTTTTAACAGTGTATTTACTATCGAACCAACAGAATCATGCATGACCCACCATAGAACCTTGTTACAATTTACGAACATACGTACGATCATATGACGTTAATATGTCAGTTAATTGCAACAAGGTTCCATGGTGGGTCAGGGTCAATTTTGTCGATAGTACCTATGAGTAGCATTGATTTAACAGTTTCAACGTTAGGAACTGGCTAGATGAGCGCTGTGCTCTGCTACAAACGATCTTTTACATTTTCTCAACTACGAGCGTAGCGCAGCGAAACCATTGACACTGAATGTGTTAATTTTTATTAGGACTGAATAACAAAGTTAGCATTTTTGTAGTCCCAACTGAAGGCGAGTGCCATGCCAACCTAAGTTCAGTTAAGACTAAAATTCTACCATAATTTAGGTAAATTCTTGTAAATGTTAGTTAAACTTTGCGGTTACGTCAACTGTTGGCTCAGTCGCGTGACTGAAGGAATTCCTAATCAACGAAAACGATCCGTAATTTCAAGAAATTCTCCATTCCATGTCCTTACTGACTAAAGTAATTACATTAATTCTTGGATTAAAGACTATTAAAGGATTTGAACCAGTAAAATCTGGTACTAATCTTTGTAGGATTATGTTTTAAAGGATTTAATGATCATTATTCGTGAGACGTAATTACCATTCACGTAAGTAGGTACGTACAGTCCTCAAACACATCGTAATATTGATGAATGCTGCTAATTTAAAAAGATAGTACCTAATCATCTATAATCTATAAAATGAAAGAAGCGATTTTTAGACGGTTCCCCATTGTATAGTTCCAATATTGTATACTTGTAGTTGAAACGCGCACTTTAATGTACGAGTCCCACTGAACGGGCCGGGCCGGGTCGCCTGGCGCCGCGTCGCAACGGATGCGCTAGCGCGTTTTAATACAGTGCAGCAGACAAAAGCCGGACGGAGCCGGTCCACAGCAGTCCACGTCCGCGTGGAGCCGACCCGCCGAAAGTACATTCAAATATGAAATGTAACGTCTATATTAAAGCTTCAAATTCCTTTGGCAACTTGTAAAAAGCGCTCAGGCGGGCTCGGGCCCGGCCCTGTCGGTGAGAATCGTACATTAAGGAGGCGGCGATATCTGTAGATAAAACTTATTTATCTCTTCAATCGTTCCCTCATTGCGACGACGGATCGTGACATAGCCGTGACGTGTAGAAGTTACCTTGTCAAGTGACACCGCTGCTATTTATAGTGCAATGCAATTAATTATGCATCCGCGACCTCGGCTCGTTATATCGAAACATATATTTTTACAGTACATATGGTGGAGCACTTTCCGTGCATATGTCGAAACTTTAAAGAGCCATATGTACAGTAAAACGTTGTACGATACTAATATCTGTTCTATTGCTCAGTTCTGTCATTATACGTTTTATAAATATTACTTAATAAAACTTTATTATACTTACAAGAACGGTTAAATACCAATACACATTACTTAGATATAACAACACAATAACAAATACAGCAATGAAAACCTAAGCTAAGCTTAAGCCTAAACTTGAAACCATAATTAGATACCAAAAAAAAAATACCTTAAAATTGCCATTAAAATGAAAAAAAAAACGACACTGGAAAACTTACACGCTTCCAAATGATGGACTTAGCTAGTTTTTATCTAAGGTTTCAAGTGTACGAACCAGTGCGGGCGTCAGTAGAGATGGGTAGGGGTGCACCCGGTAAATACCCGTATCTACCCAAATTGGTGGGTATAAACTATTTCGAATGGATTTTTTCAAAAAGTGACATTTTAGGGCCGAGTTTTTTTAAATGAAATGTTTAAAGCCTTCTGAACAACTTTTGTTATTGCAAAATATCCATTATGATGCATAGTTTATGAGAAAAAAAATGTTTGTTATTAAAAATAACACATGTATTATTTTACGAAATAAGATCAAGTTAAAACGGGAGCCACTACCAGAATAGTTACTATAAGCCTTAACAAAATGTAAGAAAAATGTTGAAATAGTGTTGCCTTCTACTTATTGGACAAGAAATCATCATCTTGCTAGGCCTTTTTCCCATTTACTTGGGTCGGCCTTCCCTGTTCTTTTCTCCATTCTGCACGATTGAGTGCAAGGTCGGCGTCTATATTAAGATCTTTCAGGTCTCGCTGAACCGTCGTCAACCAGGTGGCAGGTGGACTTCCGCGTCCTAGCTTCGTCGTTGGAATATCGAGCGCTACCTTAACCATGTAGTCTACTGGGCGCCCCTGTACATGACCGTACCACCTCAGACGTTTTTCCGTCAGCTTTTCTGTTATTGGCGCTGCTTTAAAACTACCCCGGATATACACGTTTCTTATCTTGTCCATCATGGTGACACCCGCTGACCAGCGTAACATGCGCATCTCAGTGGTGTGGAGCTTGTTCAGGTGGGGTTTATTTGTAGCCCATTACTCGGATCCGTACAACATCGCTGGTCTTACTACTGTCTTATATACATGACCCTTCACCTTTAGAGGCATTTTTCTATCGCATAGGATGCCTGTGAGTTCTTGCCATTTCATCCAGTCTGTCTGAGTTCTATGGACTACATCGCTGTCAATCTTTCCGTCGTTGCTGAGTACAGAGCTTAAACTTTGTAACAGTTGGCAGGCGATCATAACCTATATAGAATTTGTCATTTTCTGGGTTATTAGCCGTTTTGTCGAACAGAAAGAACATGTGTTCGGTCTTCTTCCGACTGATTTTTAGGCCATCCTTCTAGCGCTTCCATCCAGCTATTCAAAGCGCGTTGAAGGTCAGTCTCAGTCTCAGTCTCTGCTATTAAGGCCACATTATCGGCATATAGAAGGTGCCAGGGTACAGCCCGTTGGCATTTTCGTGTGAGGTAATCCATCGTGACATTAAAGAGAAGTGGACTAAGTGTGGACCCTGGTGTACACCGACCTTGAGCTTGAAGCTGTCACTCGCACCTGATGAGCAAATCACCTGTGTAGAGACGTCTGTGTACATGACCATAATAAGATCTATATACGACTCTGGGATAAGCTGGGCGCGAAGAGCCTCCCATATAAGGTCGCGTGGTACATGGTCAAACGCCTTCTCAAGGTCGATGAATATCATATACAGGTTTGTGTTGTTGACTTTGGCTTTCTCAATGAGGATTCTTATAGCCTGAGTAGCGTCAGAGGTGCCCTTTCCATTTACAAACCCTCACTGATTGGGTATGAGCTTCACGATACCATTAAGTCTGCTGTTGATTATCCTCTCCCATAGTTTAAAGGTATGATCCATGAGCTTTATTGCTCGGTAATTTCCACAGTCACGTACGTCGCCTTTTCCTTTGTAAAACGGTATTAAATGGCATCTTTTCCAAGCATCTGGTATTTTCTGTCCTGCCAAAAGTCTGATAAACAACTCGCTTAGCCAGCCGATGCCAGAGTGCCCTATTATGTTTCCAGATCTATTGGAATCTCGAATGGACCTTGGGCTTTGTTGTTTTTCATCTTTCTGATCTCTTTGATGATTTCCTCCGTTGTAACTGCTGTTATTGCTTGGTTTAACTTTCGGGGATTCTTAACATTAAGCAAATGGCGGTAGGACTCTGCCCATTTTTTTCTTATATCATTGTCTTCTGTTAATAGTTTATTGTTTTTATTTGTGATATATTTGGCTGAAGTTATATCTTTGCTGTTATTTTTTCGAGCTTTTGCGACTTGATGGATATTGATTTCTGTAGTGGAAGATTCTAATTCTTTGTAAAAGTTAGCATTGGCTTTGGCTCGTGCGCTTGCCACTTCACTTTTTGCGTTGGATTTCTCTCTGTTGTAGTCTGCTTTATCCGCATCATTACCGGTTTCTTTGTGTTTTCTTAAATGCAAACTTCTTGACCTGTACAACATCCAACATCCACCATTTAGTCTCTTTAAAGAAAGAAAGAAAGAAAGAAAGAAAGAAAGAAAGAAAGACATTTATTTATGACAAACACATATAACAACAGAGAAATACAAAAAATAGGACGAACACTGCTTGTCACAAAAGCAGCAAACAGCGTGAAGGGGGCTCTCTTACTCCTGGTTCTCCCTAAATGTGTTTCTGCGGATTTTCTACAGAATGTTTCTAAATCGTTCCACATATCGTTTTCGGTTTCTACCTTTGAAGTGTCTTTTGTGCCAAAGTACGTTTCTATGTTTTGAACGAATCTTGATCCCGCGGTGGTTTTCAGGGATTTTAACCTAATTTTAGGTATCTGCTTGTTGCTGCACTTAACAGGTTTGGGCAATTCAACAACCAATTAGATCAGCCCTAACTGGCAGGTAGCGACGTCGCGATCGTGCCATCTGCGACGCGCGAATATTACACCGCGTCCTACCCGGCCGATTAATGTTTATCAGTTGCCTGGTTGAGACGGCTATTGTGCGTTAAGTGCCACGTGTGGATATTTGATCAATGCTTTAAATATCGATTTTGTTTTGTTTGAGGTAAAAGCTCACGTTATTGAATTTTGTTTGGATTGGCGGTACAAAAATAATATAATATACTTACCTACCTTTCATTTTTCCATCCTAAAGTTATATATAAACTCACTAAGTAATTAATACACTTCTCTCTGAGCTCGGATGATTGTAAATACAAACATTTAATTAAATTTTTATTTATTTTATTAACAGCATGCATCATAATGTCCATGAGAACGACGTTTATACATTCCTGCATAACTTGAAAACATTTTCATTATAATATTTGACTTAAAAAACGCATCAAAAGAGTTTATACCCACCTTTTTGGGAAGAAACGGGTAAATACGGGTAGATTGGGTAAATACCGGGTAAATACCCGGTATTTACCCATGGGTTTTTACCCACTACCCATCTCTAGGCGTCAGACGCCCTCTGCGTAATTCGACGTCCCACTTCCCTAACGAAAGCAATAACCTATAATATAAACGAAATTACACCTGGACATATCTACTTATAGTTACTAATATTATAAAGTGTTGCGACTAAAGGCGGGTTGAACCTACCTACATACGATTAGTCGATTACAGGCCGCCCAACGTTAAAATATAGCGCCGGCATTCGGCGTTACGCACAACGTTAAAATATGGGGCCCTAAAAGAACCCATGCTTTCCTTTGTCACCCAATCTTCCCTAGAATAGAAATAGGCACTAGTTGCTCAGGCGACTGCTATATTTGATATTTTTACCGAGAAGGAAACTATTTATTAAAATTAGGCTTGGTTAAGTGATTTGGAGCTCTTCATTCAATGTTTGTCCGAATAAAATATTTAAATTCAACAGGTTCAGTCAGACAGTCCCCCGTTCGGAGCGGTGTCGATTTCCCGGCCATCTTTGAATATTTCAGGAGCCATGAAACATTCACGGCCGTTGTTTAGCGAGGTCAGTTTTAAAAGCCGATTATAATTTTCCACTTCCGACTGAACATAGTAATTTTAATAGAAGGGGTTTAACAGAGGTTTTCGCTTGTATTAACTATTAAAGTAACCATAACCTAACATATAAAATAAACCACCCGGGGTTGCACCACGTCCGTAGGAATTACCCATCGCTACCCTACCACGAGACCCCTGGGTGGTGCTAAAAGTGCAACAACCTGGCAACCGTACTGTCTTTTCCAAGATCTCACGGTTCTAAATACTGATTTGCCATACTATAAATAATAATGACTAAAGCAGCAAGTCACTTGTGTTTTGGTAAGTTGTATGGTTACAACGATTGGTAATCGGCTGAACTTGGACGCTAAGTATACGGTAGCAATACTCGTATCTGAATTTGACCCTAATTTTTATTTTTACCCGACTGCCTGAAGAGGAGGAAGGTTATGTTTTTCGAGCGTATGTATGTATGTATGTATGTATGTGTGTGGCTTATTCTTTTGCCCACCCTGCAGCCTAAACCGTTTGACGGATTTCGACATATGAGGTGTCGTTGGATTCCTCTTAATCGTGCGAGTGACATAGGCTATAAATTTTTAAAAAGCAGTTGGGTTTTCTGAAAAATCTTTTGAATTAACAAAAATAGGCCACTAACCTACTACCAAGTTTCACGAAAGTTACTACAACGCCTGAACGCATGTAATAGACCAGCTCGTTCTACAAACTTTCCCATTATCACTAAAAATAAACTTTAAAGTGGCGCAACGGGTCGGGTTTCTTGAAAAGCGAGCGTAATGAGGCTTCACCCGTGCAGCGAGCTAATTACACCAGAGGCAAGCACGTTCTCCACTGCAACTTTAGACTATACCTAGTGCTTATACTCTTGGTAGACGTTTCTTGTGACCTAATTACCTATTGGAACAGAAACAATTTAAAACGAAAACTATCACGGCTAATTAGACATAACTAGTTACCGAGTAATAGTCGAACTTAATGTACTTAGAAAGGCCAACTTTCTTACAAATTCGGCCGACGCAGCCGTACTATTTAGTTGGTGCGCGCGTGTCGATGTAACTAAGACAAACAGGCAACTACGGATCCCTACACTGCGCGTGACCCGACACGCAATTGGCCGATTTTGTGTAGTGTCTACACCCCCTATTCAGTGTCGTTTAGATAGGTCAAGCATTTTTGTCCAACTTGCTTACTTAACCGGCTAAATAACACCGTTTTTGACATTTTCTAATATAAAAACGTGCGAAAAGTATCCAAAAGCTATGTCATATAATCGAGGAACTTGTGTGCTGCGGGCCTTAGGAAACAAGTGAAAATATAATTGTTTGAGTACTCACATCAAAAATCTTGCTCAAATCGGTGGCGAGACACGAACAGTTGTAAGCCACGATGCCCAACTCTTTCACCTGCAAATAAATATTTATTAAGCACTATTCAACACTAGTAGTTAAATCCATGACGCAATGATTCAGTGTCACGATTTAGACCAGCATTTCATTGTATCAACAGCGTACAACTTTCAGGCAACACTCGACTGTCTCACGACAAAAACATATCTTTTATTTTTTTGCAATTTCCGCCCCAATCCAAGTTGGCTCTGTTCGGGTAGCACAAGGCGGGTCCACAACACTTCGGGAGCTCAAATACCGCGAGACATCCGGCTGTGTCTTGGACACTGCATATATACACTTAATATAAATACCTATTAATACGGTAAAAACATTTGAAAATAACGAAAACCAGCAAACGCTTACATTATGATTCGGACCGTTCCACTTAGATCGTACGATATCAACGCGGCGCGGCGTACTAAGGTCGTCAATAGTCTTATTTAGGCATAAAAAAATCATCTTAATTTCAAATACAGAATCATTTTAATCATGCTTTTTCCCGGAGATAAGCAGAGATCAGATTGACTTTTATTAATGAATAGGTTAGGAAGGAGTTTCCAGGAAAAAAAAACATTGCTTCGAGCTGGATCTGATTCAGCGAACGCCATATGTAGGTACCTACGATTCTCACCGAACGGGCCGGGCCGGAGCGCATTCTATTACATGCAAAGGAATTTGAACCGTATAAACAGTAGTTACATTTCATATTTGAATGCATCGTGCACCCACTGCGAGGCGGCAGCTACCAACGAGGTCGGTGGGGATTGTAATCAAATATGAATTGCATCTGCTGTATAGACGGTTCAAATTCCTTTGCATGTAATAGAATGCGCTCCAGCCAGGCCCGTTCGGTGACAATCGTACAATACGCGGAAAGTCGCTCTGAACCAACTGAGCTATCGGAACCGTTGCTCGGTTCAACGAATCTTTAGTCATGTTCCTTCTTATTAAGCCTTAAGCTGCGTTTAAATACATAAATAATAGCTCGGGGCAAAAATAAAAATATAACGAGTGGCTGTGCATAGAGGAGTGTTGGCGCTCACACTTATGTATGGTAGTGAAAGTTGAGTTTGGCAGGAAAGACATCCAAATCGAGTGAATGCAGTAGAAATTACAGCGTTGAGAAGTATAATAAATAAATAATAAATAATAAATAAATAAATATAAGGGGACAATCTTACACAAATCGACCTAGTCCCATAGTAAGCTCAGTAAGGCTTGTGTTATGGGTACTAGACGACGATATATATAATACATATAAATACTTAAATACATAGAAAATATCCATGACGCAGAAACAAATATTCATGCTCATCACATAAATGTTTGCCCTTACCGGGATTCGAACCCAGGACCTCTTGCTTCGTAGGCAGGGTCACTACCAACTAGGCTAAAGCGGTCGTCAAGTATGTGTGGAGTGAAATTGAGTGATAGTCAGAAACAGTTTTATAAGAGATGTGTGTAATGGATGGAGATATAGTCAAGGAAATTGAGAAGGGTATGTTAAGGTGGTTTAGGCATGTAGAGAGGATGGATGAAAGAAGATTAACGAAGAGAGTGTATATAAAAAGAGTGAAAGGGCAAGTTGGAAGGGGAAGACCTAGGCGAACTTTTTCCGATCAAATTGGAAAAATCTTACTAAAAAGCCAGGACAAAAGTACCCTAAACCGACGAGCATGTATGAGAAATGTTATGAAAGCGAGTGAAGCGAAAGTGGTTTGTGAGGATCGTAGTAAATGGAGATATTGGAGATCCGTGATCTCTGCCTACCCCTCCGGGTAAGAGGCGTGATTATATGTATGTATGTATATATGTATGTATGTATGTATGTATGTATGTATGTATGTATCCATACTAATATTATAAATGGAAAAGTGTGTGTTTGTTTGTCCGTCTCTCACGGCGAAACGGAGCGACGTTTTTGACGTGATTTTTTAAGTGGAGATAGTTGAAAGGATGGACAGTGACATAGGATAGTTTTTATCCCCGAAATCATCACCTAAGGGGGTGAAATGAGGGGGTAAAAGTTTGTATCGAGCTGCGATATAAACAGAGTTCCACGCGGACGGAGTCGCGGGCAGAAGCTAGTAATATTATAAATGGATAAAAACTTTTTAACAAAAAAAATAAACCGCCGAAAAAAACTGAAAAGCTAAAAATAATAAACCTTTTTATTTTTTTAATTAATAACTAAGTTCTTAAATTAATCTAAGTGTACCTAAGTAATTTTGAGTCGGCGCCAAACAAGCATACCAATATTAAACCTTTTTTATTAACCTTAATAATTAATTATGTCCTTAAATTAATCTAAGTGTACCTAAGTAATTTTGAGTTGGCGCCGACTCAAAATTACTTAGGTACACTAAGATTAATTTCAGAACTTAGTTATTAATTAAAAAATGTGTGTTTGTTTGTCCGTCTTTCAAGGCAAAACGGAGCGACGAATTGACGTGTTTTTTTAAGTGGAGATACTTGGAAGGATAATTTTTATCCCCGAAATCATCCCCTAAGGGGGTGAAATGGGGGGGGTAAAAGTTTATATGGAGCTGCGATATAAACAGAGTTCCACGCAGACGGAGTCGCGGGCAGAAGCTAGTGTGAAAATAAAACCTGGTTACCTGCGTGAGCGACCGCCAGTCCATATTGGCGCTGCCGATGTAGAAGTGCTGCCGATCCACGATCCAGAATTTCGTGTGGAGCACACCGTTGCCTAGCAACTTGGAGAAGTTCAGGCTTCGCACCTGAAGAGAGTACACGTGGTAATGGCGAAGTTACTGCCCTGTTATTGGCTTTAGTACAAGGAGGAAACTGCGATGCTACTAATAGAATCGAAGTCGTATCGCTACAGCACTGCTATCATGAAACAACCCGCGAGCTCTCTCGATTTTTCACACACTATCCGTCTCACTCACTTTTTCACACACTCTTTATTGCACACCTCAAAACATGAAACAAATAGACATAACAACTTATTACAAAATAGATGTTTATTAAACGATTTGTTTATTATAAATAGATGTTCCCAAGAATTGTCCCTAACGGGCTTCGCCCGCGTATAACCCAGAATGCGAGGAAAGCCGCGGCGTAAAATATCCGAAGGTCCAATCTAGAATTCTAGATACTGTGATACTGCGATTTTTTGACATTCGATGAGTAGTTCCGGAGATTACCCCCTACATACAACTATAAGGGGGTGCAGTACCGGTACCACTCCAAGAACTGGGACTGAGATTTCCGGTACTGTGACAGTACGGGGAATTCCCGGTACTTCGGTACTTTACGGTACCTACTGAGTATTTTACATGTCGCCCGTAGTGACATTTAATACGTGAGTTGAACCGTGAAATTATTTTCAACAATGACAATGTCTCATGAAAGTTAAATTCGACTGAGTATTTTAGAATGACAATTTCTTAAAATTGAAATTTAAATACAAAGAATACTCAGTGCCGAAACGAACCGAAGAACCGGCATTTTCACCCGCCAAAACCAGTGCTGGGTTCTTTGAAAATTCCGGGAGCATGCCCTACAAACTATCAAAGTTACACTCACTTTGCCTCTTTTATGATAAAAGTAGATAATAATGTAAACCTTACCTGCGCTGCTTTCTTCTTAACTAAATAGTCGGTATCTACATTAGGATATAACTTAGTGGGCCAGTTTTGAGCAATCTTCAATTGTATATGTCGTTTTGACCCGGCGGCGTATAACGCCTGGAACACTTGTTCACCCTACAACAAAACACATACAACTCATTAAGATATCTATTCGAAGTTTTACAAAGATCTGTTAGACATAGTCGGTCAGTAACGTGCAATATTTACTGAGTTACTAAAATTTGAACTGACATTTGGTATAACGCATCTTTATAAGTTTATAACACATAAAAAACATACAACTTAATGTAAGTAAACTAAACAAAAAAGGAAACATTTTCAACTTTGGGGGCATTCCCATGGGCCCGTGTCACGGTGACACAATTTCCTGATCATTTACATTAGAAAGTACAAAGTAATAATGTAGAGCGGGATGGGGGATTTGAAACCAAGATCTTCTCAAGATCTGTTTCACTCTATCTTATCAGGTTCGTACTTCAGTGCTTCAATCAATGTTGCCAGATTTATAGGCTCATAAAATTGTGGCGCTATGCCATTGTAACGCCTAGCTACAAAAGGAATAATTTATTACGTTAAAATAAAAATAAAACTCATTTTGTAAACTTACCTCAATCGAGGAATTATATGGATAATCTTCATTAAACCTAAGAGACCAGTAAAAAGACGCTATTTCTATGGATGTTTGAGCTTCATCTATTAAATCTAACCACACATTTTTTGTGGGTGTATGAGTCATGTTTAAGGGGTACATGTGTCCCTCTGGAATAGTTTCTACTAAAGATAACCTGGAACAAAAAATATGTAATTAAAGCGTAGTTATGTATATATCTAACAAGACATACCAAAAAGACAAATGCCACGCGATAAATTAGATCAAACAATAGGGCCAAATTGGTAAGTTTCTTACACCTCTTTTTCTCACCAAAAGTGAGTTTTCTCTATAAAGCAACACGAAAGCGACGGTTTCAGGCTTACGCCATGGAAGCTATGAGAGAGAGAGTCTGAAAGCACCTAGTAGAGAATGTTAACCGGTTGTAACCTAATCGAAGAAACCGGTTATAGCCCATTATATCGACAATATTTCAAAACCGGGTTATGGAATTTTGAAAAGTCTGGTTACAGTTGTTTTCGGTTATACATTTAGTTACTTAAATTATCGATATAAATCAAGTTTCTTGCATTATTTCTGTGATTTTGACATATAAGTGTAGCTTTGGTGCTGAATGATTGGATAATTACTTAAAAAACCGGCGAAGTGCGTGGCAGTGTAGGGTTTCGTAGTTGCCGTTCTGTCTTTGTTACATCGACACGCGCGCGCCAACTAAATGGTGCGTACATTTTAAGTTGAACGACATAGTTATGCCCATCTAACGACAAAACCATAGAATGGGAGCTCCTTATAAATTTCTACCCGAATACGGTGCCTCAGAACCGGTTAACGCATTCTCAACTGTGCATCCAATCACAGCTACCCAAAATATCGAGCGTATATTTTAGTGTGTATAGAGTTGCTATACAACGTGTTTTTTTAACCGTCTTAGAGCCGAAGCCCACTGAAAGTATCCAAAATGTACTATCCATTCGTGAAAAAAAAAAAATTTTTAGTTGTTTTTAGTAATAAAAGGTAATTAAGTTTGAAAAATTCTCTATGGCGCACGGAGCGAAGTTCATTCACCGGGTTAGAGTTCGTACCTATCTACATAAGATGGCGGCTAGCGGACACTGCGGTCACTCAGCTGGATGATTAAAATTAATATTAATAAAAAAAAAACAATATTCTATGCATTTAAAAAAAACTTTAAAAAATAAAAACAAAAAAACATTTTTTTAAGTTCTTTGTAATGTATACATTAACTGGGCTTCGGCTCTAAGACGGTTAAAAAAACACCGTGTATTTTGTTCGAAAGGTCAGTAGATATTACTTATCTGGTGTTTAACGGATAATTTCCTTGTTTATAACATTAAATAACCGTAACCGATTATAATTATAACCGAAATCATAACCGGTTATTATGAAATATGATCGGTTATTGCATTCCCTGCCAAGTGCATTTGACTAATGAAATAAAGCCTTATTTGATGTTTCAAGTCGTTCAAAACTGGAACTGTAGGACTAAAATTATTGTGACCTACTAATATTATAAATGCGAAAGTTCGGATGTTTAGATGTTTTTTACTCAATCACGCTTAAACGGCTCAACCGATTTGGATGACATTTATAGCCTGGATTAAAATATAGGATAGTAAAACGTATCATGGTGCTGGCCTGCACGATAATAGGGGTGTAAAATCGACATTTATTATTACTTCAAAAGAGAGAGGCAGATAAATATCCCTCACGATAATGACGAAAATCCCATCCATCTATCTGAAAAATTACGAAGTTACAACCCACGTATTCAATGTCACTCTGGGCATCATGTTTTGAACTCTTCGGAAGTTCTTCTTCAGGATGAGTTTCATGTCGCCCGGATCGACATTGAATACGTGAGTTGAACCGTGTAATTAAAAGTATTATTATAACATGTCTCACGAAAGTTCAAATTCGAAGTTACAACCGTTATAATGTTGCTTGTTAGAAAGAGAAAACGATAGCAGATCATGACGTCACCATCCTCGAGCATCATAGTATATGACAATTGTTATATATGACGGTACGTTTTGCGCAAAAGAGACAGACCACTAAAACTTTGGACACTTATAACGTGCGTTGCTTTTTTTTTATTTGACTACATATTTGATTCTTTTTCAGGAAAATACATCATTATTCATTGGCATAAATATGAAGTGTCTACACCCCTATTTTGATCCGATAATAATTCACGGATCACTAAAGTGTGGGCGAAACACAAAGTGCGAGTGACCGCCTGATTTAATTTTATAAGTAGTGTAAATGACCATACCTACACTCGTCTGAGCAGTGGCGAGGCGTTGGTACGCTCGACAGTGGCGACTGCGCCACGTTGGGCTGGTCCAACAGTGGAACAAGCACGACAAGCACTATTAGCACTAGCACTATCGATACTGGGATGCAGGATGGCCGGCACCATATGCTCTTCTTCTTTCTTCTGAAAAGAAAATGTTTTAATAAGGTCATAAAGCCAACGCTTGTTGCAGCGCTGGTACTAGTGTCAAAAATCAGCTCGCATTGGGACTGAACAATCCTCTATGTTGCATTCAGTGGGATTGACACCTGACATCAAAGGGTGACCACTGGGTGACACCCAATAATTCCGCACCTGGTGCCAGCCATACGAGCTACGCCACTGAGTGCATTCGATATCGTAAGCCAGGAATAGAGGCAAGACTACTTTTCCCAGCTGTGTGATACATTCATTCATTCATAGATTCACGCCTTTATTCCCTAAAGTGATAGGCAGAGCACATGAAACTTATGTTCCAGTGCCACTTTTAGCATAAATGTGGGTATAAAAGATCGGAAAAACGTGATATCGCAGTGATAGGTTGCGAGCCCATCGCCCACAACACACTTCAACCCTGATCCCTTAGTCGACTTTTACAACACCCGCGGGAAGAAAGGGGGTGGTGAAATTCTAACCTGACACCATGGCTGTGATATAGGGAAAAAATATATAATTGGCGAGGGCTATTATAGTGCGGATTCTTTTTCTAGACTGGATACCCTTCTCTTTGTGCCTAGTAAACAATGTGATAACTTCAATTATTAAATTGCAAACAAAGCGATTATATTTTATTGTTAAGAGTAATCACTTATTACAATACTCAAATAAGTATACAACGTGTTTTTTTAACCGTCTTATAGCCGAAACCCACTTAAAGTATCCAAAACGTACTAATCATACGTGAAAAAAAATGTATTAGTCAAGTTTTTAGTAATTATTTATTTATTTATTTATTTAAGCCTTTATTGATTCCCTATTATAATATAATGATTGCTTGTTAAGTGTTTCAGGTTAGGGTAGGGACCCCTGACGGGTATAGGCCTCCTCCATGTCTTTCCATTTTTCTCTGTCCTTAGCGTTATTAATCCAGTTAGGTCCAGCTACAGCTATTATGTCATCAGACCATCTTGCTTTGGGCCTTCCCACTCGTCTTTTTCCCAATGGCCCTGGCCATTTAGTGGTTTCGTTAGTCCATCTCTTGTCGGTGATTCTTGCTATATGGCCAGCCCATCTCCATTTTTGTTTTAGTATGAAGTCGAGTGCGTCTGTAAGTTTTGTCTGTGACCTGATGCTTTTACTGTTTATTTTGTCCTTCTTTTTGACATTCAGTATGCTCCTCTCCATTGCTCTCTGACATGTCCGAATTTTTGATTTTATTTTGTTGGTGTGAACCCAAGTTTGGCATCCATATGTAAGGCTTGGTAAGATGCACGTGTCCATCACTGTTTTCTTGAGGCGTAGATTGAAGTTGCCTTTTAAGAGTTCCTTGTAACTCCAGTATTTTTTCCAGCTGAGAGCGATCCTGCGTTCTATTTCTTCTATGTGGCTATCTGTGCCAAATGATATTTGTTTGCCTATATGTATTGATCTACATATTCTATCTCTTTGTTGTCTATGAGAATTTTAGATTTCACGCTGTTTGTCATAATTTTTGTTTTGGTGTAGTTCATCTCTAGTCCTACTTTTCGGCAAGTTTTTAGTAATAAACGGTAGTTAAGTTTGAAAAATCCTGTATGGCGCGCGGTGCGAAGTTCATTCGACCGGTTAGAGTTCGTACCTATCTATATAAGATGGCGAAAAAAAGTCTGTTTTAAGTTCTTTGTAATGTATATCGTATGTACATTAACTGGGCTTTGGCTGTAAGACGGTTAAAAAAACATCCTGTATCTATGATAATGTTGATAATGATGATATACTTACTTATCATTGTAACTATTGCCGTTCTCGTCTCTCATCATGAAGATCTGCTCCCACTGCTCCAATTCCTCATCAGACGATGAAGCGTTCCCCACACTCCCGGACTCTAGCACAGTCTGCCAACAACACAATATTTACATCATCATTATTAAAGACCTTTAAAACGTTATGAAAATAACTACAACTAAGAAAAGTTGAAATAGCCCCGACATTTTCATTTTATTTATCTATTTATTTATTTAGGATCACCAACAATTGTTTACAATGTTTACACTTACAAAATTATATTAACTAGGTACTATTGTTAAGTGTAACGATCACTTAAAGGTAAACACCGCATGCATTATATAAAAAATATTTCAAAGTGCAATATCTCAAAAACGGCTGAACAAATTTTGATGAAACATGGCTAAGAACACTTGGGATAAAACTATCTATGACACAAAAAAACCGCATTCTAATCGGTCCATCCGTTTGGGAGCTACGATACCAGAGACATATACACAGACACACCTCTCTTTTTGTGTCGGAGGTTAAAAACTGAGGAAATATACAGAGCTATAGCCACGAACTTCGAAACTCGAAGTTCAAATTGAAATTTCATAAGGAAATCACGGAATGAATGTGTTTATTTTTAATTAATTGCCTGAGCTAGACCTGAACCAGCGATCTTCTGAGTGTTTGGAGCTGATAGTTGGTACAACAAATGTAGGTAACCAATCTACCCTAACACTAGCTGCCCACGCGGCATAGCTAATTACGAAGAATGCAGGCAAACCCACAGAATGAAATATAGCCTATAATAATCCAAAAAGTCCATTCTACAGGCAGGTAGATAAACAAGTTTCTGTCAAAAATTAAATTTTAAGCACAAGCTTTTATTGCCAACTGTACTTTTCTGTATACCATCATCAACTACTCATTGAGATGATTCTAGCGAGCGAAACTCGATGGGCTTGCGTCGTTTAATTACGGAGTTCCTATGGCCACCTTCCAGCTCCATCATGGGATCAGCTCTATGTCATAATAATATTGCATTGTCATCTGATTTATACATGCATGCAAAATTTCAGCTCAATCGGAAACCGGGAAGTGGATCAAATTTAACTTGCAAGATTTGATTACAGACAACAGGACAGGTGGAACTAAATAAGAGCTTGTAAAAACCATTGATCTTGAAATAAATATTAGGATATAGAGTAGACAGATAAATATTAGGAAACAAATGCAACTCTGTTCCAATTTAGAATAGAATAGTTTAATTAGACAGAATACTAATATATCAGGTATATAGTTGTTGAAGGACATGCAAAATAATAAACAGGCCAAGTGCAAGTTGGACTCGCGCACTAAGGGGTCTGTACCACTATCTCTAAAAACAGCAAAAAATCATGTTTTTTTGTATGTGAGCCCCCTTATTTATTTATTTTTTTTGTATTTTTGTTATAGCAAGAACAGAACATCAGTGAAAATTTCAACTGTCTATCACGGTTCGTGAGATATAGCCTGGTGACAGACTGCGGAGCCTTAGTATTTAGGGTCCCATATTTACCCTTTGAAACCCTAAAGATTGAATAAAAGACAGGCTAGCTAATTCTACAGCTCACAGGGACACTAAGTAGTTAACCTTCGGTTAAGTACGAAAATTATCTAAATAAAGTTTTCAGCCTGATGGCTACTTAAAAGGATTTTGAATCTTTAGTTAGAGCAACAGAGTTGTCAATTTTTTTTGTGCTAGTTTTTTTTTTCAAACAATGGCATGCATCAACCACATAATAGCATTGTTTGGATTCAAAGGCTTTGTTTTGACGATAAGAGGAAATGGCTTCCAATGTTAAAGACTATTTATAATAAAATAGAATTTCCTATATAAAATATTTGTCTACATTCAGCTGAATATGTTTATTCTTGTTTAATTAAAACTGTATAAATAACAGTACCTAAAGGCGGTTGTTACAGTTTACAGAAAGCGTATATGATGGCATTCTAAGTTTTCTTTTGTTTTCGTTCTAGAAAATGTCTTTGTTTGTAAGGTATTTCTACTAACCTTAAACGTTTCCAATACAGTCTTAATCATCATAAAAATATATCCCATCTTGCGGTCTTAAATAATAAAATTGTGTAAATGACTAAAATACTTTAAAATATTGTATGTTTGCGATAACCCAAATACATAATAATTACGATATTTACGATACGTAGCGTTGTTTTGTTTTAAAATGACAACATTGACAACCGGCTGAATCGGCAGTTTGACAGTAGTAGTGATGTGACATTTCGTTTCAATTGAATAGAAACAAAACCGCAAGATTAACTAGTGAGGTCTACATACATACGTTACGCTTAAAATGTAATCGATTCAAAATATTCACTTAATATTTTTAATTTAATAATCACCACATCCACTGTTTTATAATTATAATTGAAAATTAAAATTGTGTGGCATCACTGAGTACTAACCATTTATTGGAAATGTCCAGTTCCCAGCTAGGTAACCAACGATTTATGATTTATTATTAAACTAAATAAATCACTGGACAAACTTCCTAAAATGCAATCACGAACACAACGCTTATTAAACTGCATTTTTGTTAATCCTTGCGTCCTTTACGAACCGTGTTGGCGCATTAGTGGCAAAAATATTACTGCAAAGTAAATGACGTCGGCAACCTCTGCATTGTGCATGTGCATTCTAAATACTAGGTTAGTTGAAACTGTAACTATTCAGGGCAACGATTCTGACAATGCTATTGTACTATAGTAGATATATTATTTAGATTGTAAGGCCTAATTATCGTTATGCTATTATTGTTTTAAAACGTCATAGCTTACTAGGTATTTGGTTATTACGGTCGTTACGTCAATTTATTTATCTACCTAAAGAGAAGTAAAAAACAGCTGGATAAGTGTGACTGACTCACGCACCGAGGGTTCCGTAAAACTTGAAAATTAATTAGTTTGTCTTATCCATTCTGTCGCCACACTAAAAGCAGTATCTAAGGCATATTGGCAATATTTAGTGTCAGGCCAATCGGTGCGACTCCATCCGGTGCGCCCAGGTTTCTTCTCCTCTCACACTCCCAGGCAGGCAGGCCTAGTTACAATGGGCAGACGACATCAAAACGTTCAGGTCAGGAGAAGCAGCTATTTCAAATGGGGGTGTATGAAAGGAGAGACGTAGAGGGTGTACGTATACGCGCTGAAGAAGAAGTCCAATATTTAATATAGACACTATGTACAGTCACCAGTATTTTTATCTGCCGGAAAAAAGCCGGCAAATATCTGACACGTCCTAACCGGCCCTAGAAATAAGATTCGTGCCAAATATGTATGCGAACTTTCGTGTGGCAGATATTATTACTGGTGCTAACAGTGTCCCTTCCATTAAAAAAAATAGCTTATTGAGCTTTGTTTTAATGTTTTTAGAATGTCAAAAAATAGTAATTATATATACTTCGTATATATACAATAGGTACCTACTACAATGTCATAGATATCTACCTCCACATAAACTCAACAACAAAATTTATGCGTGATCACACTGGGTGCGTCCCACGAGATATAACAACAATATATATAATTTCATATTAATAACGTTCACAAGATATACTGAACGTTAGCTATAAAAACAAAACCAATACTTTTATAATGAATAGCGGTCAATTGCCATAATAATCATATTATATAACATTTTTTTCTACAACACTCAAATTGACTAATTTCATTTTGTACATACATAACGTATGACGATCATAATGCATAGTATATTTTCGTATAAGGTTTATAATACAGATAATTAGGTTAGGACAGCCAGAAAAAAGGAGGACGGTGGGCGGAGCCCCCCCACAAAGGGGGCAGTGAAAAAACAACAAATAGTCTTAACAATGGTATTACTTGTAGGTAAGGTTAGGGTTGCCCTGTGTCCCTTAGAGCGGAAATAGATACCCCGAGTAGCGGAGTGACGTCGACACGCTGGCGGTTAGGTTAGGTTAAAATATAATACACAACACATAAAACAGCACAAATCAATTGTGTTAACCGACTTGGATGACCAATAAATCATATTACGTTTATATCCCTACCCACGTTGTTTTAATACAACAATGTTTCCTTCATACGGCATTGCTATTAAAATAACTGTAGGCGATTATACTATACGAGCATTATACTTTTTGATGTTAGATAAATTGAATAATATATGTCATTAACCTTAGGTGTTATGAATATTATACGCTTTTTTATTATATCTAAAGTACGTTATACTTTACGAAATTATATATTTTGATATATACCTTTCGTTCGTTATGTGCAACGAACGTTATACTGAACAAACTTATACACAGTGAGCGTATTGTATTATGACCGTTATATGATAAGTTGTTATACCTTGTATTACTTACCCGATCACGCTGACATACTATTAGGCCTGAATCACAGTGGCGCGGCTTGCGGTAGCGGTTAGGCATGCAATAGTGAGAATAGCAGTCTACATTACTATTGACCGCCACCGCAAGCCGCACCAGTTTCCTTCAAACGTTCCGTGCACTGAAACAAATCTTTTTTTTTAATTAGGTAATTCGCTAACTTCCGGGAAATGCGATGCCGGAAATTATCATCCTCCCTTGGGCCAATTAACTTTCGTAATTGTGCAAGCACTGTAAACAACATTCACCTGCGATAAGTCGCCGCCAGGCCGGGCGCTCGCGTGTCCCCCCACTATTACGCTGTAGACCATAAACAACACTTTTTTATATGATTAGTTATTTTCCCGCGTCGGAACTGTCAAAATTAAAACGTAAAACGTCGTGCAAAAATTCCCGCGCTTGTTGATATCGTGTGGACAAGCCAACGGTTGAAATAACACTGTGTGACAAAACTTTCGCTTTTATTAAACAAAATGTATTCCATGAACTCGTTGCTACGACATGTTTAGGTACCGTGATGTCTTTATTGAGCGCACAAAAGCCACACTGGATTACTGTTTTTCAATATACAAAAGATTGATGGTTCCGCCATATAGATAATGGTTTCATGATACTGAAAGGTAATTTCGTGAAAACCTTGATTTTAATCCATATAAAATCATTTTTTGTGTAGTTCTTTGTTATTAACTAGGAGGTAGATATGATATCCCATAGCAGGTATAAGTATCTACCTATACTATATAAGTAATTAATTTTGAATTGAGTCTCACTATCGCATATCCTAGTTCATCAATCAGCACAGGGCCCCTCGTAAGTTATGTCTTACATTCGCTTTCCATAGTCTTCCATAGCTAATATTCATAATTCGATTTGTTTTCACATAGGTACCTAAAACTTTCTACATCTGCCAAAGTCGCGAATTAATTAAGTAGAAAATCTGTTATAGTTTCAGTTGTTTGTGATCACTTCACAAGTAAATAAGTAAAAGAAAACAAGATATTTATAAAGGTCAACGCACCCCAGTGTTGACTTAACGTATAACTCATCGAATTTATTGGTAATAAAATAGTCAGTGAGCAAATAAAAGCATTCAATATTCAGTTAGTTTTAATGTGGGTAGCTGTGTTAAGTTTCAGTAGGGGTAAAAGATTACGTTGTCCCTACTTAATTTTTTTCTTACATGATTGAGAACCGAGTACGAAAGTACTAATGCCAAGCAATACCTACCTACTGCTACGTAACGGTTGTAGTATTCATAAAGTTATACAAGCCTATTTTAACTAAAATGGCGTTAAAATTAGTTTGTCCTTATGCGTCAGTTTGACATTTGTGTTCGTTAGAAAGGGACAAAGCACATTTTTTTGCAGAGGAATTTTAACTTATTATGAATAGGGAGGTAATCAAGGGGTAATAGATTAAGTAATATGTAAAAATAAACGTATATTTTATGAATGGTATTTGAAGAACAGCTTTGTCTTATACTTCTGCGGACGTACATACTTAGTCTTATTCTTGTCAAGAGAGCTAGCACAACATAGGTACCTACTATTAGCGTTTCGCGCGGCTCGACGACTTCTGTCTCACTCGCGCTATACACATAAATAAGGAGGGGATTTTCTCGTCTCGCGGTGTCTTATGCTAGCCCCACGGTGCGGCTATCCAGGATGGCCCACGAGCTGTATCGCGGCGAGATAGACCATCCATCTCTTTCTAATTAGAACGCTTAGGAAGAGACCGATAGTCTATGTAGCCCCGACATAACTCGCGGGCCGCCTTGTGATAGCTGTGCTGAAGAGCCACTAGTGTTATACTACGATACAGTATGTTTCTATGTGACTAATGACCGTTTCCAAGAATCGGGTGTGCCAGACGTACGGGCGCAGGGTCACGTTAGTGGAAGCCCCACAAGCCCAATTTCATAAGAAAACCGCAAATCGATGTACAGTTTAGCCGTTTGGCACACGCATACTAGAGGTCAAAACAATTTTTTTTGACCCGCAGTTCCTAAAAAAATTTCCCTGGGAGAGTGCCGAAACATTTTTCTTTTTGTATGGAAAAAAAAATTGTTTTTTCAGAAACCTATCGTGTGTCGTATCATATGAAAGGGCTTTTTGAGGCGATTCTAAAAATATACCACATCATTACATTTTAGCCATTTTTTTTAAATTAAAACAAAAATAATTTTCGAAACATACCAAGTTTGGGCTCCTCCAGACACGATATGGCTGATTTTTTTTAAATTCAATATACCACAAGTGATACGTAATATCCTCATATCTAACCTCAAAAAAGCAATTTTGAAAATAATTGCATCAAGTATTTTTTTTTAATTTTTCAATATTACCAAGTGACACAGTTCTACTTCAATACCTATTTTACGTGACTTATGGAACTGTACTGCAGATACGGTCCATATTAATCATAAAATGATACGAAGTATCCATATATCCAACGGGAAATACCTCTTTAACCCTTTAACTGCTCCTTTTCATCAGTTGGTATAGTTTGTTTAGTTTTTGTCACAAAATATCAAGGTTGGACTCTTGCAGATACGATATACCCAACTAATTAGGTTAAATATCAAGATATATTATAACGTATCACAAATGATCCGTTATATCTTGATATCTAACCCCATGAAAGTAATTTTGAAAATAATGTCATTTAGTTTTTTTTTCGTTTTTTTTTATGTGGAGGAGGAACTGCGGGTCAAAAAAATTGTTTTGCTCTCTAGTATGTGTGTGCCAAACGGCTAAACTGTAAGTACATCGATTTGCGGTTTTTTTAAGCGTAGGGCTACCACTACGTCAGTGATATTATTGTTATAGTTTGGTCAGCTAATCGTAACAGCAAAAAAAACATAGATATCCCTAAACTGTGTAATGAAATTAAAGATAAAAAATGTAAACAAAGAACTGTCAACGTCAAAGTGACGTCTCAGGGGCAATCAACCAGGTTTTGGTTTTAAATAATGAATATATCGTCACTACTTTTAAAACAATCCTATATTTTACTATGATCACTTTAATGTCGTAGGTTGGTATGAATAGGTACTTAGTAGGTGACGATCGTCCGGGTACGATATACAGCAAAAGCCTATTGCCTGCAGCCACTAGAAGTGGCCAAGCAATCGAAGCAAGACGTGCCATTATTATATGTCTTATTAGGACAGGAAACACAAAGGAAAATAACACTAGATTTTTATTTTTTTATTTATTCACTTCCACTCTCGCTTTCTCCTCAGTTACATTTATCATTAATGTCTCTGTTACATTGTCTATTAGGTGGTCGAGTTTGCACATTTTTGTTTTACACACTTCGATCACGACAAACGTCAGAAAACGAATGCGATTCAGATTTCAGAAAATGGCAGCCTCAGCTCGGGGCAAAGATATTAAAGCGGTCTACGAACGATCAGACAAGTCGATTCAGTATAAATGGAACTTGAATTAATTTTTCGGTTTTACTAAAAAATTAAGAATAAGGAATAGGAATATCCAGGTAGGTATATTAATTAAATTACGAACCAAAGGTTTACAATTCCTAACCATTGCCAGTGGCGTAAATATAAACTGCACATATTTATGAATATAAAATAATTACGTTTTCATTTTGCTTATTTAAATATTTACGAATATTTTCCAGGCATTTTGTTACGTATAAATTAGTTGCATTATTTTTTATCCCGCCTATTTAACGAATTTTAAGTTTCCACTTCTTGGGATTGATTTTATTGCAGTGGCAACACATTTGTTTACATTTTTTTATCTTTAATTTCATTACACACCTTAGCTTCTTTCTAAGGGCACAACTGGCTGGTCAGACAGTCTAACTCAGACTCCCACATGAGAGGTGTCAATGTTTTTAACTTTAAGGATACGCTACACGAGTGAAATCGGCCGGACTGCCAAGCAAGGTCCCCGAAAATTGCAGTCCTGCCGATATCTGGCCCGTGTAGCGTCTTCTATAGGGCCACTATACACCTAGCAATTTTTTTTATTAGGAAAAATATACATATCACTGAGTGACTAGTCCAACACATGAAACATGATATGAACAACAAAAAGACATTAAGATTAAAACAAAAAATAATACATCAATAAAACTTTATAATAAGGTTACCTATCTACACATATGCGAATATTTAAGAAAATTGTCACAATATAATAATAATAATAATAAAAAACTATAGTTGGAAAGAGATGTCTCTTACAGTGTGTCTATTACCTTCCAATCTAACTACATATAGCAAGTTGGTGTGACAAATTGCATGGATTGTAGCTGGTAAAGCTAACGAAAGCATTAGGAATCTAGCTACGAAAATACACCTCGTTGCATCACACTGGCGCGGCCAGCCGGGGCGGACAATAGTATACTTGTCATTAGCTGTCAAATTTACTGTTGTCCGCAACCGCAGGCCGCGCCAGTGTGTTGCAGGCCTAATGAACACAATGCCAGCTTGTTGGCATATTGACAAGAGAAGTTATGACAAGAAACGAGGCTAAATGGAAGGTCGTTAGCATTTACTGGAAGTGTAAACAAAAACAGACAATCACGTTTCGGTGTGATGAAGGGATCGACGAACCTTAACATAACTTTTGTAGTTGATGCAAGATATAGGTATACTAGTTTATTTGAGATAAATACCAGCAACATGCGAAATCGGCAGGACTACCAAGCAAGGTCACAGAAAATCTAGTATAGAGTGACCTTGATGTGTAGCCGATCCCGTGGTTTTCCTCGTATTGGAAAGCGACTAGGGCGTAGGCGCCCGCTAGGCAGGTTCCTGGCAGCGAAAGTGTTAACTTGCCGTATAGGATAGTGATTCCTAATGTGGATTAGCTAGTAGAAGGTACGGAACCCTTCATCGTGCGTGGTCCAACACGCACTTGGCCGGTTTTTTTCTTCACATCGTGAATCGCTGGTCTGTTACGACATTCACTGCCAAGAACACTACGCACTACGCTCGTAGCCGATCTCGTGGTTTTCTCTGTGTGAAAGTGTTATTCAAAACGCTAGTGATTAATATACTCTTTGCGCTTACCTACCAAGCATATTTCAACATGGTGTCCACTATAAGTCTGTGACCTGTGCGATCACATGTAGTTGATGTAGGTGGTTATTAATTTTTTTGTAAGAATGTCCGGGAAGAAATATATTACAGAAAGCTTACGGACGAATAAAAACCACTCTGTGAATAGATACCCGTAGAACAAAACAAGGTAAGTTATTCCCGGCGATGTATGTTGCCTACGTCACATACATCTTGCCATTGTGCAAAGTCACAGAATAAGTAATACATAGTACAAGCAAAGTTAGCACACAAATGCACAATGACTGACATGTTCCATAAAAAAAAAATACTATTTAAATCGGGTGTGTAATGATTGGTATAACAACTTTGGATTTATTTTCACTGGATATAACAACATTTAATATAATTTCATTGGATATAATCACTCCAGGGACATGTTAAACTTTTGGTATAACAACAATCAGTATAATTTCATGGCGTATAATGTTCAAATAGTATAATATTGTGAAAAGTGCATTATATCCTTTCATCGTTATATCCAGTGAAAATATATCAAAAGTTATTATATCGATCGTTACGCACCCATTTAAATCGGTCGCGTGCTAAATCTCTCGCTGCTTTCAAAGCCTACCGAACCCGAAACCGACCTTCCGAGTTCTACACCGGACTTGACGACGAAACAGCGTGGCTCCGTTATTTTTTGTTGCAATTTCCTCGCTACCTGAAGGTTGTCTGGAGGAGATCTTTAGCGGTCTTATCCGCCTGTTGTTAACCTCTTTTTTACAGTTGTAATGTCTATTTGATTCATGTTTTGAGGTGTGTAAAAACAGTATTTGTATTCTATTGTATTGTATTTAAGTATCTGGGGTGAATAGAGAACTGTAGGTACCTATACAATTAGTAGTTCAACGTAAATATCGATTGAATAAAGCACGTAACTAAGTAAGTGTAGTAATACAATTTACTCGGGTAATTTATTACGAGTATCACACAAAGGCAATACTTACACTGACAGTTCGCCATTTTAAAACTGCTGATGACGTGGTTCAGATAGCTACGCCGACGTCACGGGAATGTCATACCTTGTTTTATTGTACCATGTAGATACCTAGATTGTGTAGATACTCTTAAATGGGTGGCACGGAATCATCAGTGATCCGTATCTATTATATTTGTCTTGTTGCCGTGACTTTGGGGTAGGGTTGCCAACTTTTTTTGGGGGAGATGAGAGTATTTTCCAGAAAAAAAACGCAAAAAATATAGTACACTGTAAAAAAATATAGTAAGTACTTGGCTGGGCAATGTTGCTATTTAGTAAAATTTAAATGAAACTTGGGCAATTTGAAGCACTTCGTGAGGCCTTCCAAAATATAGTATTTTTGCGTACTATATATTTCTTCAACAGTATATAGTACAAAGAGACGAAATATAGTACAATACTATATAATTTAGTACGGTTGGCAACCCTACTTCGGGGCCAGCGAACTTTTAGGCGGACCTGTTTGAATAACCTCTGTAACATGGGAGGGTGTATTTATCCTGTTAAATCAATATGTGAATTTGAATTGAATTAGGTTTTGGTTAAAGGTGATCATTTAGGTACAGTCCTAACACCAAATATCTGGCTTTTAATAGGCCCGCATTCGTACAAATATCTTACTGGCTTTGTTGCACCATATGTTATTCCATCCTAAAGTACCTTGGACACAGAAAAAATGGTAATCTCCTAATGTTCCATTAGGAAACCTTTGTCCTTAAGTAAAGAGATGACTAAAATACTTGTCAAGGCAACAGGCTTAGATTCAGCCAAGCGTAGGTAGTCTGCAGTGAGATTCACAACATGTCGCGACTGAACTCGCCACTATTGACATGACCCTGTTGGCCAACCACGATGCGTAATTGGAAATTGCTCTAAAACCGGTACTCTTGAGGCGCTGTTGGTTAGCATTGTGAATATCAGCACTGAAACGTGCATATTGGACGATGTTTGAGATGACTATGTCCATAGAACTTCGCGGGGTCAGCACTTTGACTTTCTTTTATCAAGAGCTTTAAGAATTGTTTGGAAAAGGTCTTGTGAATAAATTACGTTAGTGAGCGACTTTTACTGTAACGGGTTACATCAGATTATAATATTCATTACTTGGTGTCCACGCAGTACGAGTTTTGTAAGTTTGTATTTAGAGGGGTACTACGCATCCATAGCATAGGACATCCCACGACTCCGTCCGCGTGAAACTTTCACCCTCTTAGGGACTGATATCCGGGATATCTATAACATTTCACCCGTACAATAAAAATAAATACAAAATCTTAAGTCTACTGTGCACCTATAGTTATATTCCACTACATTCTCTATACCGATCGAACAAACAAGAATATCCAAGTTTCTTTACCGTATCCTTCAAACTTTCTTAATTAAAGTCGCTTCAGACGTGCTTGTTTAAGATTACCTACAAACGCCAACACAGTTAACTGACCATCCCGTATTTATATTGAACCTTATTACAATGAGCATAAAGTGCACGAATGGCAGATAACTGTGTTGGCGATACCACGTTTCTAAAGTCTTTAGGTCTGTAGCTCGTCTCCAAAGCACTTTACATCGGCTAGAAAGTTAATGGGTACTGCCACGTTTGATATGCATAGTTTTAGGACTTTATACATGGGACACAAGATTCAAAGTTGTGTGTATATGTACATATGGAGGTGTGCATTATTAATTAAATCCTAAGTGGAAGCTGTCCCGCATGGTAGCCTCCGATCCTATGACAAAGGTTCTGAGGGACTTCTTAATGCACCCTTATAATCTAACTAGCTTCTGCTCGCGTGTCCGTCCGCGTGGAACTCGTTTATATCGTAGCTCCATACTATTTTTCACCCCCCAGTAACCCCCTTAGGGGATGAGTTCTGGGACGAAAACTATTCTATGTCGTTTCCCGGGATTCAAACTATATCTATACCAAATTTCATCTTAATGGGTTCAGCGGTTTAAGCGTGACGAGGTAACAGACAGATGTTAGTGTGGATTAGCCTGGATAATATGGATAATGTAAGTATAGGACTGTGTCCTTTTCTGAATCTTGGGTGATCCTTAATACAGTATTTGACTGATATTTAAATACTTATTACCTAGTTACTGTATTTTTCGGAATGTTAGTCCATTCTGTTACGAGAACATTATTCCTTTGCTTAAAATGAGATGCGTATTTTTGCATTGATCGCATGCAAAAATACGCTGGCAAGCGGATGACCAGGCGTTTTTGGCCTCCATCAAGCCAGCAGTCTCATAGTGTGAAGGGGGACACCCTAGGATTTTGCCTATGAGACTAGCTGAACTGTGTATGGAAGATAGGAACGCTGGCAGAGAAACACTTGAAATTTTTCTTATCCCTAGCCCACCATGTCTAATGGGGAGGGATGCCTGGGTCCAAGACTGGTCGCTGAGCTGTATGTTCAAAATGGATTCTAAATTTGATTTTATAAGGTCGTCCAGTGGTGCCAAAATACTTTGAAATTTGTAAAATGGGCTGCAGCGAAGTACGTACGTTAATTTGGGTACGAAAAGGCAGAATTTTAGCAATGTTAAAGCGAAATGGGGGCTTATTTCGAGAAGACGGTTGGCATAGATTTGGAATTTGGAAATTGAACTTTGTATATAATCTTGAAAAGAGTCTTTGAAAATGGGAGACCCTAGGAGGCAAAGTGTTTTTGTATCTACAATTTTTATGTTAGGCGTCAGTGTGTTAAATTTTTGTTGAATATCGAATACATTTAAGCTGGGATTTTGGACATATAGTTCGCATTTGGTATAATTCAAATCTAAGCCAATATTTTTAAATTTCGACTTGATCGTTGCTAGGTCAGAAGCAACGGTACCCACATCGCCTCCTAAGGTTCCATCGTCCAGATACCAGACGTTAAATTTTTACATTATTGACAATTTAGTGTGCAAAACCACCTTTTTATATTTTTTAATAAAAACCTAGAAGTGTATTTAATAAATTTGCTCCCTTGACGTCAAGTGAAGTTGAACGTACATTTAGTATACATAAATGGCTATATAGTGATAAACGAAACTGTTTACTCCCAGATAATGTTGAAAAACGAATGATATTAATCTACTCCTATGTCATGTGCTGCTGTGTATTCTGACGTAGATTCCGAAGAAGAAATTGCATCTGTTTCTAATATATAATTTCATACAAACCGCACGTAATTTTTTTATTAAATATTTATTTTATTTGGTGACGTTTTTTCTTCTACTACAAAAATATCGATATCGATAAAATAATGTTTCTGCCACTGGCTAGATTACGATGGTGTTTTATTTTGCCGTGAGAAATCCGGGCTCTGCACATAGGTATCTATACTTTTAACGCGTGGGACAATAAGTCCGTCTACCCAATTACTAACTGTTAAAGTATTTATAAAACCGCGAACAGACAAATACGAAGTAAGTAATATTTTTTTTTAACCTGTAATTGCTTAATACGATACAAGGTCAATTACACAAAATTGTAATAACTGAAATTGTATTACTGAATCATTTTTTAACCGACTTCAAAAAAAAGGAGGAGTTTCTCAATTCAGTTGTATTATTATTATGATTATTTTTTTTCAATGTTTGTTACCTTAGCACTCTGTCATTGATGAGCCGATTTGTTTTTTTTTGTTTGTATGTATATGCTTCCAGGTGGGTCCCATTTTAAAAAAAATCAGTTAGACGATGGGATCCATGAGGAATTGAGGGAACTCCTCAATTTTATTAGGCACGCGTGTAGTTATTTTGGTATTTTCTATTATAACTCGTGTATTTACATCCGGAAACCATAAATTTGGTGGCGAGGAATTGACGATGAAGACCACAGATGACTTATCGAATTCCTCAATTATGTACTTAAAAGTGCAAAAGCACGTCACTTGTTCTGATAAGCTTCCGTTGAAATAGGAACTAATGAAGTGCCATTGGTGGTGATCTTGGGGAATCGACGGAATTCCTCAAATATTATCGGCCCACATACAGCGATTCGGTTTTTTTCTATATAAATCAATGCATTTGCTATCGGAAATCAGTTCATGTGGTAAATTGTAAAAAAAAAATGGAAATGTCCTCGTGGCTTGGCGGAGTATTAAATTGAAGTCGGTTAAAACTTTGTATTTAAAGTAAATTATCTACAAAGAATACATTACTAAAGCGTTGTTTTCCTCATTTTGACACAGCCCAAAAGCCTTCAAAGTAGTAATAGACAAGGCGACCTTGTGTCTTCGATTTTCCCGGAATCAAACCATTCAGTGCTAATGACAAAGGGTGTTAACAATTTATTTTATAACCTTCGATGCGTGACAATCTATGGTTAAAATATCATGACGGGTCGGTTCAAGGTATGATACGCATTGGAATTTGATTTTGGTTTGATTGAAAACTATACCCACAAATTCGTCTACGTTTTTTTTTTTCTAGGATATCAAAGATAAATGTTCTACTAGTTTTAAGTACTTCTATCGACAATTTAGTGATTTTTAAACATAACACTGTAAATGTTTTCGTGTTCCGAAATAGTTTTCCCTGAAATCGAATTACGATTAACGCACGATTTTTGTAATCTTAAATGGAATAGGGTTGTTTTTCATGTAACAGGACTACAAAGTTTAGGTCAGGTACATATGAATGTACCGATCAGACCAGTCTTAAGTCGTAGAAGCGCATTTCATACCTACATGAGTAGCCCCAAAACTAGGTCTTAAAACGTTTGATGTGTCCTTTTGACACAGGAAAGACTGAACACTATAATTACGAACTACGTTTGACTTCGGAATGCGTACAAGAGGTCCAAAATCAACACCGAGCTTGTGTGTGTCCAACCATATATATCATCAGCCTATATACGTCCCACTGCTGGGCACAGGCCTCCTCTCATGTATGAGAGGGAGTGGGCAGTAGTCCCCACGCTGGCCCAGTGCGGATTGGGGACTTCACATACACCTTTGAATTTCTTCACAGATGTATGCAGGTTTCCTCACGATGTTTTTCCTTCACCGAAAAGCTAAAGGTAAATATGAAGTCATATTCCGTACATAAGTTCCGAAATACTCATTGGTACGAGCCGGGATTCGAACCCACGACCGCCGTTTGACAGCCGCATGCCTGAACCACTCGTAGCTTATTACACCCATATTACAACTCAATTTCTTTATTTGTTTTATGTGATAGGAGGCAAACGAGCAGACGGATCACCTGATGGTAAGCGATTACCGCCGCCCATGGACACCTGCAACACCAGAGGTGTTGTGAGTGCGTTGCCGGCCTTTAAGATGGGAGTACGCTCTTTTCTTGAAGGTTTGAAGGTCGTATCGGTCCGGAAATACCGCAGGCGACAATCCATTCCACAGATTAGCTGTGCGAGGCAGCCACAATAAGGCCTCTGTTACTCTAATTTGACATTTATACTCATCAGCGCAAAGTCCACACTGCCCGCAAACATTGCATAGTGAAGATAAACATTCAACACAACGACTATCGATTGCTGAACGCGTCTAGATAGAGTCTTTACTGCTATTCGATTTACCTGCCCCACTATTCTGTAACTGGTTTTAAGCTCACCTCAACGCTCAACCACAAATATATCCTGACGCCGCGATTCGTAGTAACTAAGCGTAGGTAGAGGTCTAGTTTCGTAAGGCGTGACGGGTGGGGTCAGGGGTGCTTAACACATTCATTGCCCAGAATCGCTACGCGCCACGCTCGTAGCCGATCCCGTGGTTTTCCTCGTATGTAGCGGAAAGTGACTACGGCGGTCTGACGCATATGTGTCGTTATGGGCCCTGAATGGGTTAAAGGTCCATGGACCTTAGGAAGTTAAAACTTGATCCCTTGATTCGTAACTGTTCGAAATCGGAGATCAATCTTACATTGGATCGCTTCAGGGCTGTCTATATAGTTGAGATATTATGAGTTGGCCGGATTGCATCAAAGAAGTCAATTCAAAAAGCAACTCTACGTCCAAGGTACAAGATTCAAATTCCAATGACAAGTTTCATAAAAAGTTTCGTTAAATAATGTCATCTAAAAATGTTGTGAAAACCAGGAAATTACCTATTGTAATGATACGCCATTACCAGCTGGAATCAAAGAAAGCAAGTCAAGGTTCAGTGAGACGACACTGTCTATTTTCATCGATGAAAGCTTACTATATAATAGGTTTGCCTATTTCCTGATGGAAACCTGATACAATTTTTATTCGTAATACATTCTTTTTTGTTCGTCGCATGTTATTTGAAGCTTAGGTGGCCTAGTGGTTCAGGCATGCGGCTGTCAAGCGGCGGTCGTGGGTTCGAATACCGGCTCGTACCAAAGAGTTTTTCGGAACTTTTTGGTACGGAATATTTACCGATGGCTTTTCGGTGGACACCGTTAGGAAACCGGTCTAATCTCAATAAGGTCTAGTTTTCTCTCTGGGTTGGAAGGTCAGATGGCAGTCGCTTTCGTAAAACTAGTGCCTATGTCAACTCTTGAGATTAGGTGTCAAAGCGGACCCCGGGCACCTTTAGGAGCACAACCGGGAATAACGCTAGGAGGATGATGATGCGTCGCATGTCATTTAGTTAAAATGTGTCGAGTAGTAAACCTGCTAGATCGAGCGCGAAACACATTGATATCACATTGCGAAGAAGATAAATTCACATTTCTGGGAAAATGGGTCTTGACAGACAGACGGATTGACAACGAAGTGATAAGGGTTCCTTTTTTTTTTTAGCTGTAAGAGGAAACTTTTTGACAAATGTAAAAAATATGACGTCAACGTAAGCTTTATCACGAGTGACCATTGATCAATGATCACTGGCCATCTATAATAAAATATTTAAAACCGCTAAATTACATAACTTGTTGTAATTTGAATGGAGGATTCCAAATTGCATGTGAAGAATAGAATGTGAATGCTTCAAGATTGTAATCGAACATTGCATTGCAATTTATGACACTTTCGTTTTAAAGATGTGATTTATTATTAGCTAATACCTTGATACCCTGCAATAAGTGCTATATTGGCAGTAAAAGCGTTTGCCAATAAAATGCAAACGTAGCAGGCAAACAAAGTTATGTACTCACTCAGCGTCGTAGCCGTGTCAATTCGCACGTAGCACCGCTACGTTACTACGCTACGAGCTACGAGACGCTACGCGACAGTTTCGATAGCGTAATGTACAGTTGGAACAGGTAAATTTTGGAACTTATGTCTAGAGAGTAAGGTTCGAAATCGTATGCATAATATCATTTAACCGTTCGTTAGGGTACTATTGCTGAGTAGTGATGTCTAGACTTTCGATCGATAAATGATATTGGCAGTTTTTAAAATGTAACTATACATATAGCATGTGCACACAAACTCACGGAAATACTCGGAACACAACACGCTTCCACTTTTTTGCGGTAGTATTTTTTTTAAATATGTAGACAATATCACTTAAACTAAATAAAGGTGTATGGTTATGGATTGTAATGTCTTCTAGCAATGAAAACATCCGCCATTTTTAGAATATATTTCGATGCAGTTAAGGTCCAAAATGAATTTACATGTGCAATATGAAACGATAACGATATGTCTGGCATGTGTTGTATACAATCCACATACATACAGACGGTATAGCCATAGCGTTCCACATATGTGATATTCTAATTGATGTAAATTGAAACATCGATCCGATAAGGCTTGTATTTACATAAAAGGTAGGTGGCCAAATGGCCGGCAAACACACGCCGTGTGTACATAGCCGCCTAACGTATAGGTTCAAGCCTCGGCTCATATGAGGCTAAAAAGTGTATGAGAATTAAAAGTACCTAAATTTACGGAAGGTCTAACTGCCTAAGTGCATGATGACGTTAGCAATTTTTTTTTGGAATAGACTATCATAGAGTGAGCTTAATTAAACATAACTGAACATCCAAAACATACTTTACTATTTTAAATTAAAGAAAAATGCTTCCAGCCGGATTGAAACCGGCGCCCACAGAACACACAAAATTTATTTAGTATGGGGTGGCGCGTCGTTACTGACGATTTCTCAATATAATTAGAGTCGTTAGTCCCGTTAAGGCGCCGTAGGTTCATGGTCTTCTCTCCCTCTCACTGAGCATAAGCGTGAGCGAGATGGAAGTGCGTGCTCGGAAGCGCGGAAATCATGTTTTTGAATTTTAATTTTTTGGTCGTTTAAATAAATAAAAAAGTAAACACTGATTTCCCTCAAACATGATATTGCCGATTTTTAGAATCCATTTTAATATTTTTAGCTTTTGTTCGTAATTTGTAACAAATATTTTAAGTGTATTTTAGACCCTTTTAGACCTATGTTCGTGATTTTTTTCTATCGAGCGAAAAATGCTTAATCATGTTTCTAAACACTGATTTCCCTGCAGAAAAGCCTCAAGATTACTATTCGTATTTTTTTAAACCATATTATTATAAACAGACGCATTATATTGTTTCAAAAACACTGTTCGCTTAACTTCGCTGAACCTACGGCGCCTTAAGATTCTTTAGTATTCTAGGTAAATGTCGCCACATTCCTCCCTATGGCGTTGTGGGAAGGAACTGATTGAAAGATTTAGTGGCCGAGACAGATTTTTCCGAAAGCTCAGTTGGTTAGTAGACGGTTTTTTTAAAAAAAAATCTTTTAACTTGAAATATTAAATTAATGTATAACTATTTTACTTCTTATGTTTGTTAGGTATCGAAAATAATAATATACGAAATACATAACGCAGGATTGAAGACACAATACAAGATCGGCGCTTTCGGCTTTTCTGTTAGTAAACAATCTGTATTATGAATTTTATAATTTTGTTAAAGTTGACATTCAACTAATACTTTATAATTTTGTTAAAGTTGATATTCAACTAATACTTTATAATTTTGTTAAAGTTGACATTCAACTAATACTTTGCTACGCCCTAAGAAGGAGTAGTAGACTCTTCGCGAAGAAAATACTTATTTTAATATTTGAATCAATTCATTATTATTTCATTATGCATTGTTTTCATCGGCACCTATTTCGTCAACGGACTTACAATCAATGTCAATCTTGAATCTTTTTTTAACGCCCTTCAGGGGTCTGGAAGAAACCTAATCTAAATATGGAGGATACCCCACCTATTTTAACTTGTTCCCGTATGACAGAGACGGTAACAATTCTAAATTGAAACACTGCTAACCTGCTAGTTTAGGCTAGCTTGGACTTTAAAGGTTAGTACGAGTACGCATCTGGGGACCGATTTTTGACTTTCGAGCGCTCGATAATCAAACAAAAGTAAATACGTTTTTAGTGTCAAAATGGCCGGCTCGTACTTTCTACCGTTAGAATTGAATACGAGTGGTCAATACCACTCGTTTTTCAATTTTCTATTGCTACTTCAAAATAGCATTTCATAATTTTTGTCGGTTTTCGAGTGAAAGAGTCGAGCGCTCGAAAGTCAAAAATCGGTCCCCTGACCTGACTGCTTACGTTTCGTTGCAGCTAATTTGACTGTATCTTGGTGACCGACGCGTTTTTCGTGTGTACTATTGACCCAGAAAAAAACAAATGAAAGATAGCTATCCTATATTTCGAGACATAAACATATATATGTGTTAACTTTGATGGAATTCATGGAATAGGGAATAACTATTATTATATTTACTTACGTCCAATGTATTCGGTGTTATATCACAGTTATATCACAGGGCTATCATACTCTACAAACACGCTGTTACATGGACAAATCTCAAACGAAATCTTTAGCTCGAAGGTCGAAGAAAATTGGAAATAACAAAGCATTCTGTTGCCCAGAAGGTCAGAAGCTACAGGAATTCTTTACACAGGTATGACCTTACGTAAACGACTTGGAATAACAGAACGGGGTGTGAGAGCGTCTAAAATATTCATGCTATTCATATTTGAAACGGCATGTGTCGTGGCATTCTTGCATGGAGTTTGGAGTCGACCCCAAGGTTATATGCAAAATTGTGAATATTAGTCAGTTACGCTGCTTATATGTATATAAGTTTCTATGGTTACTCGCGTTCTAAACAAAATTGGCCGAATCTTCAGCGCCTTGATTGCTGCGTGTACGACATTTGGATGTTAATTGCTGATTGAATGCATAGTCTTTGATCCATATTTAGTAACATGCTGTCTAAGTTAACTTCAGGGATATGTATGTCACTACTGTTACTAGCTCTTATAATACGGTCAAGCTCTCGGATTTCTATAGCATAATTGTGTTAGGTGTTACAATAACAGTTCTATTTTTCAAAGAAAGGGTTGTGAATTTTTTGATGTATGTTATTGCTTCTGCTACTGAGAAAATTGGTACGCAAACTATAGTTCAGTATTACTCAACCATAAAACAATAATACCCTGACGTGCATCGGACATATTTCTGGTCCGTTATGTATTTTTTACAAGGTAAAGTTAGTGACTTTAACCTGTTACCTATATATCGAGTTCGATATTATTATTATTATATTTTGTTAAGTACTGTATATATCCGTGCTGCTGAATAAAAGGCCAAAATATTTTATTTCCCATAAATCTCTTTCTGCATGTAGACACGGAGTATGGAAGATCGTTATTCAGGGAAGGCTAGAACTAACATCGTTATTCACTCAACCCCTACTTCATCCACCTCGCTTCACTGCCTTCGGGGTATTCACAACACTCCATAACTCTCGTTCCAGCATAAAGGGCGGCTTGCATAAACTTACAATTTACAGACCGATCAACGTTAAGGGGCTCCCGTCAATAATCAACAAAATTTAGTTGTTTTCATTTCGACACTCGTCCTCGGTTTATTGAAGCTAGCTTTCCAGGTGCAGATATGGGAAAGTGTGATTCCTGTTTAACATTTTTGATATTGAATAACTTGAAAAATGTTAATACAGAATTAATTATCCATGTTTAAAGGAGGGTCTGTAAAAATACAAAACCCGACACCTCATCCTCATTATAACTTTTATACACCCGTCACTCATACCTTCTCATACATACTGAAATTACCTATAATTTTGATATGCGTTTTTATATTCTTACTTATTAACACAAAAGTTATGGCCAGAAAACCAGTTTTTGGCCTAAAATTGTTCAACTTTGATGCCAAATATCTCGAAAGCAATGAACTTTGAAGTAAATATGGGATACTATATTGCTTGAAGCCGTTGTTGTTAATATAATAAGCTACAGAAAACATTAGAAAACTAAGAGATTCAGATCGAAGGTCATTGGCGTATGGGAGCCCCTTAAATATGGCGCCGCGCCGGCAGCTGTCATTCCATAGAATCTTGTGAAACTTCCCATAAGGTACCTAAACGTCCGAGTGCTCGACGCTGTATATGGCATGGTCGCTCTATGTCAAAGTGACATGGTGACTTTAAATTCGAATGAAGAAAAATTCTTTTAGTTCGAATTTAACACGTATCGTTTTGACATTAGAGTGCCCATGCCATATACTAGTAGAGCGTCGAGCACTCAGACATTTATCTTACATTCCGTTTTTAACGAAACCCGCTTACAAGAGTGGTTTGGTGTAACCCACCCTAAATCTCACTTCCTATAAGTACGGTAAATAAGTATATTAGCATGCCTACCTACTGTACGCGTGTCTTGTTTTACTGCTTGAAGTCAATGTATCTATCTACTGAGCTGTGCTTTAACGCAAGCTTGTAACAGATCCGTGGCTCAAGATATACTAGGCATTTGAGACGAGTCGAGTTCGTGACTAGTTTAACAGCTAAACAGCCGCTATTCAGTTGCCAGTTGCTTTGACACCTCACTTCACATGAATGGTATAGTTAGCCATCGGCAGCCTTCGAGTTTGCCTGAGATTTCATATTCATATTCATATTCATATCATTTATTGCACTCATGTAAGTATACATATTAGATCTTAAATAAATTGTACAGATCAACATGAACCCTGTAAGGGCAAGCAATTTAATATATTACATTACAGATTAACATTAAGTTTAAAATTATTGTACATTTTATTTACACCAATTCAACCATTCTAACTAGGTCTCTGAACTTGGATAACTGTTTGCTATCGGAGGTCATAACGCCGATTAGGTTGGTCTTAGATGTCCTCAGCATTGTCATGTTAATAACGGAACGGAAGCTCGCAGTAAAATAGGTCTCGCTATATATATTTAGTACTACATCTTTAGGTTTCAATTGAGTTATACATAGATGAAGGGATGATTTACGTATATAGCTTATTTTACGATTGGTTGCCCTCCGAATCGTAAAACTTAAGAAGCAGTGGGCGGGGCACATAGCACGTAGAGCCTATGGCCGTTGGGGCGGAAAGGTTCTCGAGTGGCGACCACGTACCGGAAGGCGCAGCGTGGGTAGGCCCCGACAAGGTGGACTGATGACCTAGTAAAGGTTGCGGGAGTCGGCTGGATGCGGGTGCCGCGTGGTCGGTCACTTTGTTTGAGCGCCAAAATATCTCGTCAGAAATGGGTGCCTTTCAGCCTTTGGTTAACAATCTACTATTTCATGACTGCTTATGACTAAATGCGCTTTTAAAAGGAACCAATAACAAGGTGTCAATTATTAGAATTCGGATATCAAATATGAGGTCGATTACCTTAAGTACGTACCATAACAGCCTTGATCATCAATAGAAAAATACTTTAAAGTATATACTTACCCAACATCATTATGGTCTTGTCTCGGTACTGCTTTCCGTTTACTGGACTGGTTTTGTTCAACGTTTGGATCGACTTAATTTTGATAGCAATCAGAATGTACAGCACGAAGATTATTGTCATCGGCATAACGAAGAACACACACATCTCCGTCACTATTACCAGTTTTAAGTAGAACGGTAAAAATATGTAGCAATATGTCTGGTTGTTCTTGTGGTGGAGGCGTATCAGGAACAGATCCGGGATGCCAAAGCAGGCGGAGACGAACCAGCTGAGAGCGACAATCTTGTAGACGCGAGGCTTGAGCGCGAGCTTGTGCCGGAGAAAGGGCTTGGACACTGCGAGGTACCGCTCCACGGTAAACGCCGCTATCGTCAACAGACTACAGTTCGAGAGGCACTCCCACACTAGCACATGGATGACGCATCCCACTTCCCCGAAGGGATAAGAGTCCGGAGCCCACACGAGATATACCTCGAAGGGGATAAACATGGCCGTGGTCAGATCAGCGATGGCGAGGTTGAAGAGGTAGCAGTTGGTGGGTGTTTTCATTGAGCGGTCCCGGATAATGACCGCGCAAGTGCATGCGTTACCCACGACGCTTACCACCAAACTCACAAGCATTATTATGCTGACGGGAATCTTCAGAGCGGAATCATCGTACTCATCCTGGTCTTCGCCGATCCCTACCGGTCCGTACCAAGTAAACGAATCGTTGTCGTTGTCGTCTTGAATACACAAATCAGCCATTTAATAGTACATTGTGATACAAGTGAGGTAGGTTGATAATTACATCAGAGGCGAAATTGTTCACGCGAACCGCAGGTGAGCGTGATAAGGAAGCCGAGGATGTAATTATCAAAGCTCACGCGTATCATACGACGTTTTTCAACACATTTTGCGAGGAAAAAATCATTTTCATAAGATGAAAATGTTATAGGCCTGCCAAATTATTTACTTTACATTAAGCAAATCATTACGATGACAACAGGTTTTTACTCACAATTGCACATCGCCAAGAATTTCCAGAGGCGTCCATTCTATTTATCACTTTTCTAGTCACCACGAGTCAACATTTTTGATAATAACCAAACACGTATAAACAAATTTTACAAATATTTGTGAAATAAATAACCTATCAAAATATAACCTATATTGGCACCCAACAGTTTTTTTTTCGTGAAGTTTGCGCAGTGTGGGCACAGAAATCTCTAAACAGCCAATACAAAATAAAAATATATTTTCATTTTAATATGTTATCTGTATTTAATTCATGTAGAATGTTATGAAAAGTGAATAGTTTTACTAAATTAAACGTTTCCATATCATATACAAAAAGAAATAGTCAATTAATTAACAAAAAGGATTTAATTTGTTTAGTCGAGTAAGAATCCATTTGCCGAAAATTAAAAAAAAAGCTGTACATTCTGTACAACCTGGTTAATTTAAGAATGCACCGTGTTCATGCATATATCTTGCTGCAAGGTGCCAACGTGACTTAATCGGGATATAACCATAACACACAAGTGTTGTAAAGTTATAAAACACGCGTTTTTAATATCCAGGATTATGAGCCTAAAAGCGACACAATAAGAGGTACGTTACGAGCAATTGTGTTGAAAAATATTATTGCAGAATTCTAATACTTTATAGAACAAAAATAGTTGAATGGCACATCTTACACTGGCTACTGGGGCGTTAAGACTGATTGATCCACGAGGAACCTTGCGAATATCCACAAACAAGCTCTACAGGGTGATGGTATTTAGTTTTAATACTATGCATTCACCATAGACGTTACTTATTTGTCAATAATAAAAGCAGTTTCCAAATATGACTTGATTCAATTCAGTCAACTTATAAATAAAACAATATGTATCTGATAAAAAAGAAGAAAACATATTGTACGATGCATATTATAAGAGAAATTCGTTGTTCAAATCTTTCATTGTTCAAGCATATAAATTAAAATGAGAGGCCTATGTCCAGCAGTGGACGTCTTTCGGCTGATATGATGATGAGAGGTAAAAAGCCGGACAGCGGGACACGAAAGAATTATGGCCGAAGCCGAAGCATAACTGCGTTCGCTTCGCTCGGTCGTTCGATCAGGCCCTTTATCTGCGTCATAATTTTGGTTGCTCATTCTTATAATAAGCACCTAAGTATTTAATTAGCGTACATCCTTTAAAGAGATCCTTTGTCGACTTACAAAGAGCTTTTTTTCCTTATTATGAATCTCCGAGTACTGCGTAAACATTCTATTTTCCTTGATAATTATTAGAAATGGCTCAAAGATAATGACGGCAGGTAATCCAATTATATTTTTTCTTTTTAAGAAGACCTTAATTGTCATTTTGAACCAAGCGATTTAAAATAAAATACCCGCTAAAATGTGAATAATAAGAATGCTGTCACCATCAGACGTATCTGTAAGTATTCATTTCACGTTGCTCAAAAATATCTAAATACTTATGCACTATTTATTTAATCGTATGGCTAAAACGTTTCATGTAATATTTCTCTTTACTAGAACGTTTATTTCGCCTATATATTTCATGGTTAATATGTTATGTGTTGGGATGTTTGTGAGCAAAAGTCCCTTTCTAATAAAGGAAATTATAAAAAATGTTAAAGCAATACGTTTATTTTTTTACGCTTTAGAATTTAATATGCGTTTTGTGAAGGTCTATCATCACAACACCGGATCGAAATTATTAATATTCGATAGTTATGGCAAGCCCGCCATTTTGACGTCACTGACAGTTGACAGATATGGCGGCTACGATTTCATGGTTAATATGTTATGTGTTGGGATGTTTGTGAGCAAAAAGAGTCTGAAAACAGCCACGTTGTCACTAATTGCCACAACATTTTCAACAATTGACACAAAATTTGAACCAATCTGCTAGAAAACTAGATTTTAGTTTATTTTGTTCTTAAAGAAAATAATACCGTAAAAAACTGCTGGACTCAAAAGGCTATATTATGCAGGGCGTGTACCTTTAACCTATAACCAACTTTTTAATAAAAATTGTCTTCAACTCCCAAACAACTCTGCGCAATAATCTACTTAAGACGGTGCAAACAATTAGTTCGTATTTTAGCTAACGTAAGGCTTTTTCACAGGCCATATTTTCGTTCAAATGATTACATTGTTATAGTAAACTTCTGTTTTGTATAGATACACTCTTATTCTAGACCATAGCAGAGCTGTAATTCTTATTCTATATACGGTTATTGAACTCAACCAGGTTTACGTCGGTGTGTTTTCCAAAAATACGCGTCAGAGCTATCTTTTAGGTAGAATATTTCCATATTAAACTTTCAAAAACGTATTAATCTTTGCTTTTTACAATAGGAGTACATAGTAGACGCACTAGTACTAAAATATTTGTTTTTCCTATAAAAAAATGATACTACAAAATGTCTAATTCGGTTAGGTTAAACATTTTTTTATTGACGTATATGATGATGTTTTGGAAATATAACATTTTATTATAAAACTGCGGGCCTTGTTTAATATGACGTGATTTTTTTTAATGCTTATGGGTGACCCAGTTAATTTAGACCATTTTTTATAAACCACTATATAACCGCGCGCGTAAACGTGGTTCAATGCGTCCGACGCAAGTCGGGCCTAGCTGAGTTTCTTGCTGGACTCTTCTCAGCTAGGCTAGGTTTTAGCGAACCAGCGATAAAACTCCCAGTAGTTCGATACCACTCACACCCCAGATTCGGTTGATACCGTTCAACCAATCTCACTGGAGCGCAAACTCTTAGAGTATTCCAGTGTACAAACTTCCCCGCGTGGTCGTGCCGGAGGCTTCCCCTGGATTTTCCCCAGGCCACCCTCCAACCACGCAGTTCGACCGCTATATTGGGTCCGTCCTATTATAGCAACAGTCAGGTAAAAAAAAAAAAAAAAAAAAAAAAAAAAAAAAAAAAAAAAAAAAAAGTCGTTCAATGCATTACGCGCCGGGCGCTCCCAGAGAACGGACGTATCGCTCTCATCGCCGCGCAAAGGTCGGTGACCGATCGTACGCTACATGCACCTGCGTATAGCTGTAATGCGCCTGCCTGCTTCAGATTGATACTTGGTTGGTAAGTAATTTTACATGTTAAGTAAGTTTGTTTATTTTGTTGTTTCTCCAAGCACTAAAGTGATATTACTTTTTATAGAAATGGGGAATAAACGAAAATTATTTGGGATTAAAAAATCCGATCCTACCGCGGCCCGACAAGTTAAAAGGTAAGTCACCATGTTACCAAATATTATTCATATCATTTGTTTATACTCGTACTGCACGTTACTAATAATAAATCAGCCTATATAACGTCCCACTGCTGGGCACAGGCCTCCTCTCGTGGATGAGATGGAACGCCCAGTAGTCTCCACGCGGGCCCGGTGCGGGTTGGAGACTTCACATACACCTTTGAATTTCTTCGTGGATGTATGCAGGTTTCCTCATGATGTTTTTCCTTCACCGTAAAGCTAACGGTAACTATCAAAACTCATTGGTACGAGCCTCACGACCGTTGTTTGACAGCCGCATGGCTGAACCGCTAGGCTACCGTAGCTTCATGGAAAACGTTATAGGTATTTAAACCTCCGGTTATGAAACTTAGGACATGTACTTTTCAAGAGAAACCAATGTTTTTGGCAATTACTTTTTGTGGTAATGATGATCTTTATTCACAGACAGAAAAAAAAAAGTGAAAAGTCGACAAATTTAATGGAGGATGGGTCAATTGATTATGTTGATAATGAGATGGCCAGTGTATGTATATAACAGAATGTTCCAAATAGCAAAACCTCTGTATCCTATGAATTGTTTTTTTATTTATTTTACCGTTATTCCCGGTTGTGCCATAATGGAGCTCGGGCTCCGCTTTGACACCTAATCCCAAGATTTGGCATAGGCACTAGTTTTATGGTATGTAAATAAGTGCGCCATCATCATCCCCTACGGTTATTCCCAGTTGTGCCATAATGGAGCTCGGGCTCCGCTTTGACACCTAATCCCAAGATTTGGCATAGGCACTAGTTTTATGGTATGTAAATAAGTGCGCCATCATCATCCCCTACGGTTATTCCCAGTTGTGCCATAATGGAGCTCGGGCTCCACTTTGACACCTAATCCCAAGATTTGGCATAGGCACTAGTTTTATGGTATGTAAATAAGTGCGCCATCATCATCCCTACCGTTATTCCCAGTTGTGCCATAATGGAGCTCGGGGTCCGCTTTGACACCTAATCCCAAGATTTGGCATAGGCACTAGTTTTATGGTATGTAAATAAGTGCGCCATCATCATCCCTACCGTTATTCCCAGTTGTGCCATAATGGAGCTCGGGCTCCGCTTTGACACCTAATCCCAAGATTTGGCATAGGCACTAGTTTTATGGTATGTAAATAAGTGCGCCATCATCATCCCTACCGTTATTCCCAGTTGTGCCATAATGGAGCTCGGGGTCCGCTTTGACACCTAATCCCAAGATTTGGCATAGGCACTAGTTTTATGGTATGTAAATAAGTGCGCCATCATCATCCCCTACCGTTATTCCCAGTTGTGCCATAATGGAGCTCGGGCTCCGCTTTGACACCTAATCCCAAGATTTGGCATAGGCACTAGTTTTATGGTATGTAAATAAGTGCGCCATCATCATCCCCTACCGTTATTCCCAGTTGTGCCATAATGGAGCTCGGGCTCCACTTTGACACCTAATCCCAAGATTTGGCATAGGCACTAGTTTTATGGTATGTAAATAAGTGCGCCATCATCATCCCTACCGTTATTCCCAGTTGTGCCATAATGGAGCTCGGGGTCCGCTTTGACACCTAATCCCAAGATTTGGCATAGGCACTAGTTTTATGGTATGTAAATAAGTGCGCCATCATCATCCCCTACCGTTATTCCCAGTTGTGCCATAATGGAGCTCGGGCTCCGCTTTGACACCTAATCCCAAGATTTGGCATAGGCACTAGTTTTATGGTATGTAAATAAGTGCGTCATCATCATCCCTACCGTTATTCCCAGTTGTGCCATAATGGAGCTCGGGCTCCGCTTTGACACCTAATCCCAAGATTTGGCATAGGCACTAGTTTTATGGTATGTAAATAAGTGCGCCATCATCATCCCCTACCGTTATTGCCGATTGTGACATAATGGAGCTCGGGCTCCGCTTTGACACCTAGTCCCAAGATTTGGCATAGGCACTAGTTTTATGGTATGTAAATAAGTGCGCCATCATCATTCCCTACCGTTATTGCCGATTGTGACATAATGGAGCTCGGGCTCCGCTTTGAAACCTAATCCCAAGATTTGGCATAGGCTCTAGTTTTATGGTATGTAAATAAGTGCGCCATCATCATCCCCTACCGTTATTGCCGATTGTGACATAATGGAGCTCGGGCTCCGCTTTGACACCTAATCCCAAGATTTGGCATAGGCACTAGTTTTATGGTATGTAAATAAGTGTGCCATCATCATCCCTACCGTTATTCCCAGTTGTGCCATAATGGAGCTCGGGGTCCGCTTTGACACCTAATCCCAAGATTTGGCATAGGCACTAGTTTTATGGTATGTAAATAAGTGCGCCATCATCATCCCCTACCGTTATTCCCAGTTGTGCCATAATGGAGCTCGGGCTCCACTTTGACACCTAATCCCAAGATTTGGCATAGGCACTAGTTTTATGGTATGTAAATAAGTGCGCCATCATTATCCCTACCGTTATTCCCAGTTGTGCCATAATGGAGCTCGGGGTCCGCTTTGACACCTAATCCCAAGATTTGGCATAGGCACTAGTTTTATGGTATGTAAATAAGTGCGCCATCATCATCCCCTACCGTTATTCCCAGTTGTGCCATAATGGAGCTCGGGCTCCGCTTTGACACCTAATCCCAAGATTTGGCATAGGCACTAGTTTTATGGTATGTAAATAAGTGCGTCATCATCATCCCTACCGTTATTCCCAGTTGTGCCATAATGGAGCTCGGGCTCCGCTTTGACACCTAATCCCAAGATTTGGCATAGGCACTAGTTTTATGGTATGTAAATAAGTGCGCCATCATCATCCCCTACCGTTATTGCCGATTGTGACATAATGGAGCTCGGGCTCCGCTTTGAAACCTAATCCCAAGATTTGGCATAGGCTCTAGTTTTATGGTATGTAAATAAGTGCGCCATCATCATCCCCTACCGTTATTGCCGATTGTGACATAATGGAGCTCGGGCTCCGCTTTGACACCTAATCCCAAGATTTGGCATAGGCACTAGTTTTATGGTATGTAAATAAGTGCGCCATCATCATTCCCTACCGTTATTGCCGATTGTGACATAATGGAGCTCGGGCTCCGCTTTGAAACCTAATCCCAAGATTTGGCATAGGCTCTAGTTTTATGGTATGTAAATAAGTGCGCCATCATCATCCCCTACCGTTATTGCCGATTGTGACATAATGGAGCTCGGGCTCCGCTTTGACACCTAATCCCAAGATTTGGCATAGGCACTAGTTTTATGGTATGTAAATAAGTGCGCCATCATCATCCCCTACCGTTATTCCCAGTTGTGCCATAATGGAGCTCGGGCTCCACTTTGACACCTAATCCCAAGATTTGGCATAGGCACTAGTTTTATGGTATGTAAATAAGTGCGCCATCATCATCCCTACCGTTATTCCCAGTTGTGCCATAATGGAGCTCGGGGTCCGCTTTGACACCTAATCCCAAGATTTGGCATAGGCACTAGTTTTATGGTATGTAAATAAGTGCGCCATCATCATCCCCTACCGTTATTCCCAGTTGTGCCATAATGGAGCTCGGGCTCCGCTTTGACACCTAATCCCAAGATTTGGCATAGGCACTAGTTTTATGGTATGTAAATAAGTGCGTCATCATCATCCCTACCGTTATTCCCAGTTGTGCCATAATGGAGCTCGGGCTCCGCTTTGACACCTAATCCCAAGATTTGGCATAGGCACTAGTTTTATGGTATGTAAATAAGTGCGCCATCATCATCCCCTACCGTTATTGCCGATTGTGACATAATGGAGCTCGGGCTCCGCTTTGACACCTAGTCCCAAGATTTGGCATAGGCACTAGTTTTATGGTATGTAAATAAGTGCGCCATCATCATTCCCTACCGTTATTGCCGATTGTGACATAATGGAGCTCGGGCTCCGCTTTGAAACCTAATCCCAAGATTTGGCATAGGCTCTAGTTTTATGGTATGTAAATAAGTGCGCCATCATCATCCCCTACCGTTATTGCCGATTGTGACATAATGGAGCTCGGGCTCCGCTTTGAAACCTAATCCCAAGATTTGGCATAGGCTCTAGTTTTATGGTATGTAAATAAGTGCGCCATCATCATCCCCTACCGTTATTGCCGATTGTGACATAATGGAGCTCGGGCTCCGCTTTGACACCTAATCCCAAGATTTGGCATAGGCACTAGTTTTATGGTATGTAAATAAGTGCGCCATCATCATCCCTACCGTTATTCCCAGTTGTGCCATAATGGAGCTCGGGGTCCGCTTTGACACCTAATCCCAAGATTTGGCATAGGCACTAGTTTTATGGTATGTAAATAAGTGCGCCATCATCATCCCCTACCGTTATTCCCAGTTGTGCCATAATGGAGCTCGGGCTCCGCTTTGACACCTAATCCCAAGATTTGGCATAGGCACTAGTTTTATGGTATGTAAATAAGTGCGTCATCATCATCCCTACCGTTATTCCCAGTTGTGCCATAATGGAGCTCGGGCTCCGCTTTGACACCTAATCCCAAGATTTGGCATAGGCACTAGTTTTATGGTATGTAAATAAGTGCGCCATCATCATCCCCTACCGTTATTGCCGATTGTGACATAATGGAGCTCGGGCTCCGCTTTGAAACCTAATCCCAAGATTTGGCATAGGCTCTAGTTTTATGGTATGTAAATAAGTGCGCCATCATCATCCCCTACCGTTATTGCCGATTGTGACATAATGGAGCTCGGGCTCCGCTTTGACACCTAATCCCAAGATTTGGCATAGGCACTAGTTTTATGGTATGTAAATAAGTGCGCCATCATCATTCCCTACCGTTATTGCCGATTGTGACATAATGGAGCTCGGGCTCCGCTTTGAAACCTAATCCCAAGATTTGGCATAGGCTCTAGTTTTATGGTATGTAAATAAGTGCGCCATCATCATCCCCTACCGTTATTGCCGATTGTGACATAATGGAGCTCGGGCTCCGCTTTGACACCTAATCCCAAGATTTGGCATAGGCACTAGTTTTATGGTATGTAAATAAGTGCGCCATCATCATTCCCTACCGTTATTGCCGATTGTGACATAATGGAGCTCGGGCTCCGCTTTGAAACCTAATCCCAAGATTTGGCATAGGCTCTAGTTTTATGGTATGTAAATAAGTGCGCCATCATCATCCCCTACCGTTATTGCCGATTGTGACATAATGGAGCTCGGGCTCCGCTTTGACACCTAATCCCAAGATTTGGCATAGGCACTAGTTTTATGGTATGTAAATAAGTGCGCCATCATCATCCCCTACCGTTATTGCCGATTGTGACATAATGGAGCTCGGGCTCCGCTTTGACACCTAATCCCAAGATTTGGCATAGGCACTACTTTTATGGTATGTAAATAAGTGCGTAAGTTTAATAAAATAGAAAAATTTAAAACTCATCTGATTTTTATTTCCTAGCTCACTATAAAGTAAAAGTATAACAATGATCAAGAGAGTCGGTCCAACCGGCCGGCAGCAATCAAACCGCACGCACACAATAACATCGTAGTGTGGGTAGCTATCAGGGCCGCGCGCAGGCGATCGCGACTAGGTCGAGTTGTAACGAAATGTTTGCACCCTCTTTTACGTCGGAGTAGGCATAATAGGGGTGTGCACTAAATTAAAAAATCAATAATAATGTATTTTCTTGAAAAAGGATCAAGAATGGAGGAAAAAAACTGGCCAAGTGCGGGTCGGACTCGCGCGCCGAGGGTTCCGTACGAACCCATAACAAGCAAAAGTTGTAGTACTTATGTTCATTACCAAATGATAAATGAATTGGAATCCGTAACATTACAATGTGGCGCCGGAAAGCTGGGGGAACATAAAATTTAAACAGGGGTAATATATACTTATATATGTAAATTACCACATCATTTATTTTATAATAAAACTGAAATACCTACTAGATTTGCAGCAGCCTGGCAAAACTTCTTTTATCAGAGTTGTTTATTTTAAAAAAAAAGTCACTATCTTTTTATAAATCCGGTTCAAAAATACTAATTAACTGTTAAATTTGAAAAATTTGAACCAGACCTGTAAATGGTGTCTGAAAAAGGTATGAATGGTACCACATTGAATATTGAAGTTCGAGAAAACGTTAACTAAGTATAGTTGTACTACTTCGTGTAGTGCTAGTGCTTATTAACGGAAGCATGTTTATGGATTAAAAATATTTGGAAATTCCATTCCATTGGGGATTTATTCTAAAATCGATATTGAAGTCTCCCACAACAATCAAACGGTGACCAAACGGTGTTCTGAGTTCACGGGAAGTACCTTTAGGTTTTGATACCCTTGAGATTACCTACTCAGTTTTAAATAATGCGACTTATATTGCTATTTCTTTTGATTGCATGGACATAAAAGTTTCGCTTTGCTACAGCTGAAAAGTATTATAGACCTATTTAGTCGTATGGCATACATTATTTTGGCCTTTAAAGTTTGTCACTCTTTAGTACCACCCAGGAGACACGTTCAGGGTTGTGGTAGGTAGCTCCTGCGGACGCGAGTATTTAACAGTTGACTATAGACCTGAGTATTTGATATGAATTTCAATTTAATACCTCTACGCGTTTACGAGGAAAAACTTAGTAAGTTTAAAATTTTAAAAAATATTTTTTGTATGATTTTACTAAAAATGTCTACTTTTCGTAATTTTTCCTTTATCTGTGCTATATGACGTTGCTTCGTGCCAAATTTCAAGTTTCTGAGTTCACGGGAAGTACGTTTGGTATGTGACCTCTCTAGATCGATTTATCACCCCGTAAACTAAACCCCCATATTTTACATAGTTATCGTTAGAGCCGTTTCGCCAATTGATAACAAAATATACCTCCATGTACGTATGTATAGTATAATAGTATACGACACTTTTATATATATATTTTGCTTTTAATATTATTGAAATCCCTTGTAAGTAGAAATGACGATAATAGTATTGCAAGTACTATCGCTTAGAGCTGTTGTGATGCATATATACTTTTCCTACTTAAATTGATTAAATTAACATATCTAACGCTGTTACAGGTCGTGACGTCTGCCAATTACAGAAATGGAAGATCATGATCTTACCTATGAAATATGAACTTATCGCACTTCACTTTCGCTGCCGGGAACCCGCCTAGCGGGCGCCTACGCCGCAATCGCTTTCTGTACATACGAGGAACACCACGGGATCGGGCGCAGCGCGTAGGCACAAAATAGATAGGAACAGAAGTCAATCACATGTATGTACCTGACTTTTCATGCCTACTCTCGGCGTTCGCTCTAGGGTTGTCAACTATAACTTATGCACAAACAACTATCGTGGTATGGCACTCGCTCGTATCTAGTTGTTTGATTTATTGTTGAGAATGAAACGGGAAGAATGGAAATATAAATTAATACTGACTAAAATATTTTATTTCTAATGTCAAATAATTCAAATAAACTATAATACAATATATAAAAAACTAAGTACTTATAGTAAAATCAGACCTTATAGGCATTTTTTTAAGTCATACTTTACCCGAATTTGATTTGGCATTTCTTAATTCGGTTTTAGAAATGCATACTTATCTAAAGTACTTAATACGTTTAATATGATACTGTTTTGAATTAAACTAAAATTAGACTAAAAAAATATTTTCTGTTCTAGAAACATGTAAGTATAAAGGCAGATTACAGAACTTTTAGATTTAACCTCATTCGCGATTGCTACTGGGATACAACATTTTACGTTTGTCAATTTTCACTATCGAAAATCCCTAATAACTTTTAAGCGGATTACCCTAGTTGCACAATTTCCATTGGCCTATATGTTTTAGACCTAAACTTATTAAATGACACTAAAAACAACACAATATCTACACAAACAAAAAAACATGTTTTCAACTTACGTAAGGAAATTACCTTAATACAAAAATTTAGTTACTTCGTTTAATACTGATTCAAAATAGGAAACTAAGTATTAAATAAATCGATCTTCGATAAATTCTTCGGGGGCCGGGGCGGCGCCTTACCTCCTACCTAACTGTTCTGCGCGGCTATCATGCGACGGCGCGCGAACTTTCTCGATTTTTCTCGCACTGTCCATCTCTTTCTTATAAGAACACTTAGAACAAGACATATATGTAGTGCGAGAAAAGCGAAAGTGCGGCCGTCGCATGATGACTAGAAGTGCTATTCTGTGTAAAACGAACCATCGAAATACAAGCAGATACGTACTTACCTCTCTGAAACCACAGGTAACTTAAAAAACGACAATTCACCATTTAATGTTGAATTTTAACAACCGTCCACTGAACAGTTATAAGTAATGACTTTATTTTGTTGCTCCATTATTGCACAACAGACGCGTCTCAAGCGGATGGCACTCGCGCTCGCACTGGTCCGAACTGGTCTGAGATATCGTGTAGGTGAGCAGTGTCTATGTGTGCGTTACTCGAGCGCACTTAGTATGTAGATTGACTTCTGTACCTATCTATTTTGTGGCGCAGGCCGCAGCGATTCTTGGCAGTGCATGTGTTAAGGCCGAAACACACTAACAGCGGTGGCGGAGCGGCGCGGTGTGGCGCGCAGGCGGTACCGGTTGTAATTTTCGAGCTAATATGAAATGATCCGCACAGAGCGGCGCGGTTTTCTGTGCGGACCCTTTCGTATTAGCTCGAACATTACAACCGGTACCGCCTCCGCATCGCCCCGCGCCGCCCCGCCACCGCTCTCTGTGCGTTTGCAGCTTACTCGTAAAGATGGAAAAGCAACGTGAATGTTCAATACAAACAACTTACTGACTACATTGCCTGACTAAATTAATTAAGATTTCGAAATATTTATTTATTTATTACTAGCATCCGCCCGCAACTTCGTTTGCGTGGACCCGGGATTAAAACTATCATAAATTTTAATCCAGGCTATAAACTACGTGCAAAGTTTCATCCAAAGCGGTTGAGCCGTTTAAGCCTGATTGAATAACAAACATCTAACCTTTCCATTTATTTCATTATAGTAGGATCTATATACTATGTATGCACTAGTTTTACGAAAGCGACTGCCATCTGACCTTCGAATCCAAAGGGAAACCTTGGGTTTATACCGCTTTCCTCACGATGCTATTTCACCGAGAAGTCTACTGTTAAATATTAAATGATATCTATTTCGTTTTTCAAAAACCGATTCGAAAACTCGTGTATAAACTCAAAACTAAAGGCACTGTGTATTCCAAGATCTCATTGAAATGACCGTGACTAGCTCCAAGGTTATCAGGAACCATTAAATGCGATCGCCATAAAATGGAAGCGCCACGGAATGAGTCATAAACTGAGATACCATCAAACTGCATCTACGACGGTTAAAACGAACGTAAATTGGACACAGGTAAACAGGATAATTCCGAAACAGTATTCAAATTGACAACGTAACTGTGTCCATAAAGCAGACGCAACGAGAGACAACTTGAACTACCCAACGCGTCAGATTGAGCGTGCGAAACACATTGAAATCAAATGAAATTCATCATCCTCCTAGTGCTATTCCCGGTTGTGGCCTAAAGGAGCCCGGGGTCAGCTTAGACAAGAGTTGGCGTGGGCACTAGTTTTACGAAAGCGACTGCCACCAGTGCCACCTGACCTTCCAACCCAGAGGGAAAACTAGACTTTTTTGGGATTAGGCCGGTTTCTTCATGATGTCTTCCATCACCGAAAAGCTAAGGTACCTACCTATATATTACTATATTTTTAAGTTCTGAAAAACTCAATGGAATGAGCCGGGATCCGAACCCACGACCGCCGCTTGACAGCCGCATGCCTGAACCACTAGGCTACCGTAGCGTGAAATCCAACTAAGCATAAAACGTAAGTATCAAATTGGCCGCCTGGACTTTTTACAAACGAATGATACATTTTATTGTGAGCTTGAGGCATCGGACACGTCGTGTGTGTGACTTCTCGTGGTTTCATATACATACTTGTTTACTTATTTGCATGCGATATGAAATATTCGATCAGTGATAATACTGATAATTCGTTAATAGTCTCTATGAGTTAATTTTGTAATACAAATTGCTTTAAGCGTGTAAATACATAAAATTGCAATTAAAACCCCTATTTGAAGCTTCATGCCCGTCGCAAACCATCAAACTAGAGTACCTAAGTCTATTAACGCCTTAATTTAATGAAGAAGTTATGTCTTAAGAACTTTGACACAAACATCTTCAGAGATCCTACTCCTACTGTGCAAGGTTAAATATTCTAGAGTACCTACCTAATTAAGCGAGGTCGTAATATACCTGCCCAAATTGGCTGTTGAATAATAGTACATTGTTTAACGAGGGGCGTAAGCGGAATATTGCGAACAAGAGTCTATCAGAAGCCCGACGCCGACGGCGGAGGGCTTTTGATGACTCGAGTTTGCAATATTCTTACGCCCCCGTGTTATACACAATGTTTTTCATCACATTTGCGAGGAAACAAATACATTTTAGAAGAAATTAATGCAAATCGTAATAAAAACTGCAACATGTCAGTCGTCCATTTTGTTGAATTTGACGTGAGGCGCGTATACAGCCTTCGGTATACAGCCACGATTTAAAAACACTTAAAACGTTTTACATAGACACTTAACTACATATTAAACATTAAATTGCAGTCAAATTTAATATAAAGATATGTTTTATACATATTAAAAGTTAGTTGTAGCAAACTTTTGAAGATATGAAATACACCTTGGCTGATTGGAAACATCCTCAGTCCGAAGTGAAGTATGAGTGGGTTCTATATTTTAAAACTAAACTTAACATCCCGTGGGAGGTAAAACGGCTGTAACTGCTCTGTACGCACGCAAGTAAAAACGCCGTTGACGAGCAAGTGTGATGAAAATGAACTTGAACCGAGAGAGGAGGAATGAAGCACATCATCGACGTGTAATTTAAAAGTAAAGCGTGCAGGTATCTGACATGACATGACGAGTGTTTTCTAAAAGGTCATTGAAATTACTGTCAATTTTACCAAGCAGAATCGTCGAAATAATTATAAGGCAAATTATTTTTTGTACGATGTGAAACCACGCCCTAACATTAATATTTGTTTTTAGGCAGTAACGCTGCTAAAGAAAATTATAAATTTTCAAATGAAGGGAGAAATTTATGATTTTCTTTAGCAGCGTTACTGTTTAAAAACAAATATTAATTTAGTATGGGGTGGCGCATCGTTACTGACGATTTCTCAACATAATTTGAGACGTTGGTGCCGTAAAGAAGCCTAAGTCTTCTGGTATATGTCGCTACATACGCCTCCCTAAGGCGTTATATGAAGGAACTGATTGAAGGATTTGGTGCCCGAACCAGATTGTTCCGATAGCTCAGTTGGTAGTAGCGACGGCCCGACGGGCCATGAATGCCTGTGGTCGCCGGTTCGAATCCGGCTCGGAGCATTCAATTTTTCAATTTTTCCTTTCATTTAAAAATTTACGCCCTAACATCCCGTGCATATACGACTTTTTGCTTGATTTATACAAAATCATTGATTGTTTATGGCTACTAAAAGCATCGAAAGTAGCGAACGCAAAAACCACAGAATGTGAGCTGAGCTTCTTACAAATTTCTACCCAAACACGTGCCTAAAACCGCGCATGCGCATGTTCGAACAAAACGGCTGCCTGGCGACGTTTTGACACCCCGCCCCCCACCCCCACTTAAGGCGCCGTAGGTTCATGGTCTTCTCTCCCTCTCACTGAGCATAAGCGTGAGCGAGATGGAAGTGCGTACTCGGAAGCGCGGAAATGATGTTTTCAATTTTAATTTTTTGGCCGTTTAGATAAATAAAAAAGTAAACACTGATTTCCCTCAAACATGATATTGCCGATTTTTAGAATCCATTTTAATATTTTTAGCTTTTGTTCGTAATTTGTAGCAAATATTTTAAGTGTATTTTAGACCCTTTTAGACCTATGTTCGTGATTTTTTTCTATCGAGCGAAAAATGCTTAATCATGTTTCTAAACACTGATTTCCCTGCAGAAAAGCCTCAAGATTACTATGCGTTTTTTTTTTAAACCATATTATTATAATCAGACGCATTATATTGTTTCAAAAACACTGTTCGCTTAACTTCGCTGAACATACGGCGCCTTAATGGCAATGTCACCGATTCTGTGAGGCCATCTCGCGGCGCCACTTTAGACTTCTATGGTTTTTTCATTCGCTGATCGCAAGTAGAATAAGTCGCAAATTTTTTGCTAGATCTTTTAGGAGACCGTACTTCATCATCCTCCTAGCGTTATTCCCGGTGATGCCCCTAAAGGAGCCCGGGGTCCGCTTTGACACCTAATCCCAGGATTTGGCATAGGCACTAGTTTAACGAAAGCGACTGCCATCTGACCTTCCAACCCGGAGGGAAAACTAGACCTTATTGGGATTAGACCGGTTTCCTCACGATGTTTTCCTTCACCGAAAAGCTAACGGTAAATATTCCGTACATAAAACCGAAAAACTCATTGGTACGTGCCGGGATTCGAACCCACGACCGCCGCTTGACAGCCGCATGCCTGAACCACTAGGCTACCGTAGCTACCGTAGTAGTTAGGAGACCATACTTAATACCGTATGTAAATAGCAACTTGCTTTTTGGAAAGTTTTGCTGCCTCTTTGCTCATCTCATGACCTTCAACTGGTTGGGGATACACGCATTGACCGATTTACAATCAAACAAAGCTTTACTATTACTTTCTCTGTTTCAATTCAGTACGGTATAGAGTGCCCATGCCATATACTAGAACAGCGACCTACTACAACGTCGAGCACTCGGACGACGTATACCTTACATATGTTTGCTTCGCTAAGCCAACGTAGAGGTCGATAAAAGCTCGCATGTTCCCATAAATTAGTTCAGAACCAGACAATTGCCCTAGTAGGGCAATAGAATAAATTCACTCGATGATTCAATCGGTTGACAGAGAGTCTCGCGTGCTGGCGTGCCGTGCAAGCCACAGGTACGGGGAAAAACATACGAGCGATTTCTGCACCGCGCAACCTCGGTAGAAAAATGGCTACAAGCAGTCAAACAAATCCGGACAAACGACAGATGCCCCGTAGGTACTCACACAGACACGCGTCAATACTGTACACTTGAGGGGGTGCCTTGATTCGAATCGATCACGCCCCCTTGACAGACACGCTTATGCCTTCCGCGCACGAGAAAAAGAGATGAAAAACTCTTCGGGAATGGCTTTTTAGGACAAATTTCGATAAATACCGACGTACATTTCATTAAAAAAGATTTTAGATGAGATAAAATACTATAGTATTAACTTGAGTGTGTCGTAAAATAGTGAGTCATATTTTAAAGTAAGGTAAGGAAATATTTTTCAATTATTTTACTGCTTTCATCCTCCTAGCTTTATTCCCGGTTGTGCCCCAAAGGAGCCCGGGGTCCGCTTTGACACCTCATCCCAAGATTTGGCGTAGGCACTACTTTTACGAAAGCGACTGCCATCTGACCATCCAACCCAGAGAGAAAACTAGACCTTATTGGGGATTAGACCGGATTCCTCACGATGTTTTCCTTCGCCGATAAGCTAACGGTAAATATCTCGTACGTAAGTTCCGAAAAACTCATTGGTGTACGAGCCGTATGCCTGAACCACTAGGCTACCGTAGCTTTAACTTTTTTTTACTTATTTCATTATTCAAAATTGGTATCCTTACGGCGTGCGTTACCAAAGACAAGTATAATTTCACTGAAACTTTTAATGGGCATAGGCTTGTCCGCGCGAAGAAGCGTAGGTAACCATGTAAAAAGGTCACATCTTATTCAAAAATTTACAACGCTCAAATGTTGCAAGGTGCCGGAACGCCTCGTGTGTTCACCTAAAAGGTTGTGGTAAACAAAGACAGTAATGGTGAATCAGTGAACCGGGTGTAAAAGGTGAAACTAGCTTCCCAAGGCCGCATTCAGCAGCGAATAGTAATAAGTACGTCGTAAGAGATGAAGGCATATTGTGGTAAATAAAGCTTTTATGAATGCAGGTGTAATATGAAAATAGATTTATAAGGCCGCTGCACTGACACGTGGTATTGTAAAAAAGGTTACCTGTAACGAAAATGTGCCTCAAGGGTGATTAAAAGTTCATGGCCTAGTGGCGCTCGCGGGCCGGTGGCGAATTAAGGTGCATTGGAAATAATCGCGTGCTTTGAAACGCCGTTCTGACTAGATTAAGAAACAATCAGGTCTGATTATCAGATATATGATCCTTGACTATATGACTGTTTACCTGATTTAATCGATACATGATCGCCTAAAATTTCCTCGATAGAAATAAACCAAACTTGGTTCTTTATTTTCCTTTTTTTACTCAGCCTACTCAAACAATACATTATTTTACAACTCAACCAAGTTAATAGTATAGTATTTTATCCCATGTAGAATCTCACTTAATGAAATGTAAATAAAACTTCAGTAAGTTAGGTATTAATCGAAATTTGAGCTAACAAGCCATTATTTTCCCGTGCGCGGAAGCGAAGCGATATAAACGTGTCTATTAGACACGTTTATGTCGACGAAAACGAGATTAGTTTTTTGAACAAATATCAACAAATATCAAAGTCATAGGTACAGTACTCAAGTATTCAAATGCTGCTTCTAGGAATCTTTTAGATGTGATAAAATAGCATCAATGTAACTAGATTATGACGCTTAAATCTTAAAACCTCCAGGCTTTTCGGAACGCATATTGGAAGGGTTATTATATTTTTCAGAAGTCTCAGACACCCAAAGCAATGGAGAGGGCTATGCTGGGAGTTCGCATCAGAAATGAGGCTATCCCGCAGCAGAACCAAGGTAACCGATATAGCCCTCCGAATCGCTAAACTTCAGTGGCAGTGGGCGGGGCACATAGCACGTAGAACCGATGGCCGTTGGAGCGGAAAGGTTCTCGAGTGGCGACCACGTACCGGAAGGCGTGGCGTGGGTAGGCACAAGTGGACGACCTGTAAAAGTGGATGACCTGGTAAAGGTCGCGGGAGTCCGCTGGATGCGGGTGGCGCAGGACCGATCATTGTGGCATTCTTTGGGGGAGGCATAAATATGTCCAGCAGTGGACGGCTTTCGGCTGAATATGATTGTTGACGCTGGAGTCGGTTGCTTTCCTGTGACATAAGGCTTATGGAAACTGCGTTATATATCAACATAAGAACCGTATACATATTTAGCATAAATAAATACATACATACTCGTACGTACATATTATACAAAGTTTTTCAAATTAGTGATCCAACAGCATTGCAGCATTTGACGGTATACAAAGTTTCATGTTATTCTTGCATGCCATTTTAAAATGAGAACTACATTTGGATAGAGAGTCAAGCGTCCTGGCGACCCATAAAGCCTGCTCTATACAGTGGGCCATCACGACACATCGTACAGGACGCAACTATGCGTTAGACGGAGAAAGACATCGCCGCGCCATAAGCCATCTGACACCACTACCCTCTCTACACGCTGGCCCATCCTAGTGGGCCATTAGGATGGGCCATCATGTAGAGGAGCCATTAGGGTGCCTTTCCACCAGAGATGTGCTATGCCATGCTATGTTTTCATACAGTTGTCGTAGCTCCAGCTGCAGCTACGACAACTTTCACTAAATGTGTATAAGTTTAGTTCACTGGGCAACCAAACGCTTCGCGGATGGTAACAGTTAATGTATTGCATAACAATTTAATTTATTACAACGTAAGCTGTAAAAACTCGCTTAGACTTAAAATGGGGATTAACACGCGATCTTACGATTAAGCAAAAGAATTAGTCGATCAATCAATTTAATACGAGACTAACATTTAAATGGGCATGTTTATAAACTTATTCTTCTCTAATTTTTCTTTGGGTCGCCACTCCAATTTCCTTCCATTCAGCAACTATGAAGCTTTGGCTAAAGACAGACTCGCGGATAGGAAAATTTTATCCTTTGCCAGTAATCTGATTACTCTATAAAGTAGCATTTAACATAGTCTAACCGCTTCACTCAGTACTCGTGCTCGTAAATTCGAGGACCGAGTTAAGCGGTTATTGTTAAAGCAATGACGCTAGCTAGTTATTGATATTGCTATTACTCATTGCGCAAGTGGTTGACACTAAGAGGAGTCTCTTCAATGACAATCCTACAAGAACTCATCCGATTTTAATTCCAAGCCTAAAGCTACTTTTCCTACTAGCGCATCAAAAAACTTATCTAAAGGTATATATACTTTTCTCGAACATGAATGAAATGTCGTCATTACGTGCGTTATAAGAGGCTTCAAAGTATCACGTTTCGGGCGGAATAACTCGAGAGAACTGTAAAAGAATTTCATACAAAAATTTAAGGCCCGGAAGTATTTTTTGTTTAATTTATTTGTGGCACAGCATCACGGCGTTCAGCCAAGGAAATTAAAGTTTGATTTCTTGGAGTTTTTTTATTTCACTGCATGAGAGAAAACCACTCTGCATACCTCGACGTGAAAAGGGGTTGCCAGCCTCATAACTATCCGGTAAACCAATCAAGCGCATGACAAGTATCGTGTTCTGATAAAAAGAAACTAAAAAAAAAATATTGACTCGATTTTTGTTACATTTGTATGGACCAGGTCGTTTTTTACATTTGTAAGGAGTGTTGGCCAACTGGAGCGACCTGCTTCATACAAACGTAAAAACGAGTCAAAAAAATCGTTACTTTTTTTCTTATCAGGACACGATACCCTCCACTCCCCATGTTTGGTACACTCTGTATATATATAATTGCTATTAATATCAGCGATCCTTTCGAATTAATATTTTTATGAAAAGCTTTCAGCAGCACTTTTAGAAACTCCGCTTTTTCTTCTAATTAATGCTACGCTAATGGAAGCTGTAAGTAATGGAAATTGAAATTATCTCAACGCATTCAGAATCGGAGGTGTGAAAATTTTAAAAAGGTAAAACCCGTTTGATGTAAAAAGTTCCGGAAACTTTTAGTCTTGTGCAATGTGTGAACTTGGAAATTTTATTTAGAATATTAAATATAACCTTTTGTGGCTACGCCTGCGTGTTAAAAATAAGCCAGGAATTAAAAATCACAAGATCAGATTAATGAGGCAGGGTAAATTATAGAATACATCATATAAAATAAAATTTAAATACATATAAATAAACAATACATATTCAAGTCCATTCTTTTTAGCATAGACAGGTGAAAGAGATTTTATAATTGGATAAAAGCTTCCAGAGATTTTACCCTACATACAAACATTTAACGCTACAATCTTAGACTTATCTTTATTACGGATGTTATAGTACATGTCAAGGGTACCAATATGTTACACCACACAGTCTCAAAAAAATGTAGGCAGACCTTATTTCTGTAACAATAAGGTTGTAGTATACATATTTATGCAACTTAGAGTGAATACATTTTGGTGCTCTTTACTGTATATTCAAGGAATTTAATTACCGACCCACCTAAGGTTCAATATCGTATAGCAAACTGTCACCATAAGAGCTAGCTAGAGAACGACGTTATTTTGACAAATCGCATGCCTTGTTTTATGTTAGCAATGTTAGTAACTAGGCAACAGATTAATTACGCTGACATGGTGATCTGAACTTTGGGACGCCAAGGCGCTTTGCCAAAAGAGAGCTGTAATCAATAAAATCGAATTACGAAGTTCGGATATCTCCGTCTTACGCACTTATGTTTAACTAGCTTCTGCCCGCGACTCCGTCCGCGTGGAACTCTTTTATTTCGCAGCTCCATACAAACTTTTACCCCCCCATTTCACCCCCTTAAAGGATAATTTCTATCCTATATCACTCTCCATCCCTTCAACTATCTCCACTTAAAAAACACGTCAATTCGTCGCTCCGTTTTGCCGTGAAAGACGGACAAACAAACAAACAAACACACACAGTATACACTTTCCCATTTATAATATTAGTATGGATGGTACTCGAACGACAGAGATAGAGATATACGAACTTTGAGATTAGATTTTCGTGCTCCGCTGGAGTCCAGATTCGTAAAATGTCATCTCGCTAGTTCTGTTAAATGATATTAGCGTAATGTCTGTAACGGCCGATTCACACTTTGATTAGTGATTAGTGCGAGTTCATGTTCGCTTTTGTACGGACTCGCACTAATCACTAATCAATGTGTAACGACGCCTTTTATGTGAAGTCACAAATAATACGTATTGACGTTTCAATACTATTGAAATTGAATTTTCAACCTTAATTTGCGAATGTTTAACGACATTTCAACGAAATTAAATTCCTTTCCCGGGAATTAAATTCCTTGACTGTACCTATAGACGACACCGTTACTAAAGTTGTGTCTCCATTCAATAATAAATTAGACAAAATTGTAACAGTACAATTGACAGTTCAACATCTGAGTCCGCTGTGAAGTGTCCCAAAAGCAGGCAAGATTTAAAATTAAATAACCACAGTATTTGTTATTGAATCATTAAAACATAGAATCAGACCTTTACACATTACGCACTATTCACACAAAATAAATTTGGCGAGTTTAATAGAATGATCTAGTTCTATTTTTGAGCGTGCAGTAGTGCATGGGAATGCAGGACGACTTTTAAGGTGTTGCTCATCTCGACTCAAGTCCGACCTTAACGTTTTCATTATAGTGTCAATAATCGTCAGAAATTCTAGCTCTTGTTAAATGTTCAGGACGTGCCTCCAAAGTTCTTAAACAACCCCGCCGTTATCATTACCGTTGCTGTTAAATGTCACGATCAAGGCCCTATAACAATCAACGTCCATTTGGACAACCGGACGATTCACGAAGTCCTCATTCACCTTCAATCACCTCCATCAAGTCCACTTTTACTTGACTCGTATCATAGTCTGGATCCAGAATTTGTTTGGTTCAATTTAATCCCACGTAGACAGCAAACAAGCGTTGGTAAGGCCCGCCTGATGGTTTGGTTACTGTAGACTATTATGGACGTTCGTAACTCCAAGGGACTGGCACACGCGTTCCGGACCACTTGTATGCAGATATATATCAAAATTGTCCAATCAAATTATGACTGAGATATTAAACAAATTCAAGATCTGTGTCTTAGCGTACGACGGGCTAATCCTAGATCTGCCAGGTACTTGAGGTAGGTAGGTAGGTACTACACACACGCATTATTTGAACTTAGATACAATCCGCAGCAAAAGTAGCTAAGCGGGTGATGTGCTCAAAACGACCTACATACGACTCTAATGTCCAGAGGATAAGGACTGTCTAGATCATTTTGAGCGTGTTATTTTGCGGAGCTACTGGTGCTGCTGACTGTACAATACGCGCCACAAGTTTGTCTCTCTGAAGTTACCCTTGAGTTGCCTCCCGTACACCCGTCGAACCCGTCTCCTAATACCTAAACATCAGAGACTCGAACTTTTACTATGGGCTTAGCTCGATTTGTGTAAAACTGTCCCTTTATGTGCTACTAGCTTCCACCAGCGACGTCGTCTGCTTGCACCCGGGATAAAAACTATCCCATATTTTAATACAGGCTATAAATCTGCGTGCAAAATTTCATCCAAATTGGTTGAGCCGTTAAAGTGTGATTGAGTGACAAACATCTAAACATCCAAACTTTCGCATTTACAATATTAGTAGTATATATAGTTATCCATTAAGGATACCCTGACAATCATCACTTTGGTTTATTATTTTACCATGTTACCAATTGAGACCATGCGCGAGAGTTATGGCACAGCGGAATATGATCTCGCTCATACAAGGTTAGCTGGAGGAGATCCCTTAAAGGGATAAACTCGCACGCCATACTCTTTCAGCGTCTATGCAGCTATTTACGCGTCGTGGACAGTCGGCCTAAGGCGAGTCGTCGATAAGCGTTGTGAATGCTTAGAACAGTTTCGTTCGACCTTGTCCAAGTTTCGATGGCGCCGTGCCTAGTCGCAAATCGGGACAACAATGGGCAAAGTTGTCTTGTCACGGTTTAAATGCCCTAAATGGACGAGGACATCGATCACTCGGCCTGATTGTGTCACAGCGTTCCATTAGTCTTAGGGGTGTTTGACAACAGAAAAACTAAATTGTTTATAAAAGTAAACTATAAAAAAACATTACAAAAATACGTCATCATCATGTCAGCCGAAAGACTTCCACTGCGAACAAACGCCTCCCCCAAAGAGTGCCACAAGGACCGGCCCTGCGCCACCCACATCCAGCGGACTCCCACGACCTTACCAGGTCATCAGTCCACCTTGTGGGGGGCCTACCCACGCTGAGCCTTCCGGTACGTGGTCGCCACTCGAGAACCTTTCCGCCACAACGGCCATCGGTTCAATGTGCTCCACCCACTGCCACTTAAGTTTAGCGATTGGGAGGGCTACCTGGGCTCTGCTGCGGATAGCCTAATTTCTGATGCGATCGCGCAGAGAAATTCCCAAGAGAAAAATACGTGAAAAACATTAATTTACAACTTATTTTTTCTATATCAAATATTTTTGAATATTTCATCATCGTCCTAGTGTTTTGGTAAGTGCCCAGATGGTGCCCAGTTATACGAAAGCGACTGCCATCTGACCTTCCAACCCAAAGGGAAAACTAGACCTTATTGGGATTAGACCGGTTTCGTCACAATATATTTTTCAATAGATGAAGATCAATAGTCGTGACGTCACCAACTTGTATTTCCCTACAATCTTCATACAAACACGGACGTTTAAAGTTTTATAAAAGCCTACTACCTCCTATTAGCTCTGATTTCTAGATGACGTTCAGATCATTTCTTAAGAGTTCTTACTCCTACAGACGAGCGTATTTTGTAAAATGCTTCCTTTTTCATTCAAGATTCCGACGTAACTATAATAGGTCAGTCTGTGGGGAACTGTAAAAGCCTTTGCTCTACAAATGGTGGCGTAGAAAATGTTTTGACACAATATTGTTTAGGTATGGCAGGTTAATAAAAATCCAAGTTCTCGACCTTGAAGGACCCAGGCGTTAGCCGCCATCTTGAATTAAAGGTGTAATTTTAATTAACTTCTCAATTGTTTACTAAATCACAAAAGTGTCTATGAAGGGTTCAAAGAAGACAAAATTGCCTACATTTTTTGCATACATGATTATTCTGTAAGTCTTATAGGTAAAAAGTTACAAGCGACAGATACAATAATATTTACTAAAAATAATTTAATTACACTAAAGTTTTTGTATCAATTATACGGCGCATTAAATTCTGGATGCCATCATTGGCGTCTACAAAGATAAAGAAGCAAGACCAGAAGAAATCGAAGACGCTGGAGCACGCTTTCTAGTAACTTTTGTACGGAAGGGACATGGATAAGGAATCCTTAGAAGATATCCGATATAAAAGATTCGTAAAGTCATCAATAAAAAGTAAATTTAATCTTGCTTCTTTGCCGCCAACAAAGGACGCTGCACGGTATCATGCGTTTAGGACATACCACCAAGTCCAAAAATGGTACGGAATAAAAAAAAACAGAAGACTGGGGCTGGAGATATGACACCAATAGGCTCACTCCAATAACAACGACAGAGAAAGCAGCACCCCAGACGCTTTTAAGTGTAATTTCTTGCCACTGTAAAAATGCAGCAAAACATGTAGATTCATTATTTTAGGGCCCTTAAACGGATAGTTACGGAAAGTAACAAAACCGACAGTCAATGTCAATTGCATACATTTAGTAACAAAGCAGACAGGTTAGATGTGACTTAAGCATCACTTTAGTTAACCTTAATCTGCCATTTTTTTTGAAACTCCCCAGTTGCAGAAAAGCTGGATTAAAATGCTCTATTGTTTGTGGATTCTGTAGTGGTCAGCTGTCTGAAAATGCAGTAGAGATTCAGATAGATAAGGAAGACTTTGATGACGACGAAATTTCATGGTTGGAAACTAAAAACACAGACAATGAAACAGAAAATTTCAGCGACGATAATGAAGAAGGCACCATTAACCAGCCCGTGCCATCAAAAAGAATTAAAAAATGATAGCTATACAATTTTTAAACAAAATTAAAATGATATTAATGATTTTTGAAAATATTATTATTTCCGTCGCTTGTAACTTCTTACCTTTAAGACTTACAGAATAAACATGTATGCAAAAAATGTAAACAATTTTGTCTTCTTTATACCTCTCATAGACTTTTTTGTGATTTAGTAAACAATTGAGAAGTTATTTAAAATATACCTAATTTTGGCACCTTTAATTCAAGATGGCGGCTAACGCCTGGGTCCTTCAAGGTCGAGAACTTGGATTTTTATTAACCTGTCATACCTAAACAATATTGTTTCAAAACATTTTCTACGCCACCTTTTGTAGAGCATAAATACCTACTGACTGGACTATAAGTATTTATTCAAAAACTGATTTATAACGTATTTAAATAATCAATAATCATACATGTTCGTTGCCAAAGTTGACTCAAATCCAAGGCGCCACGGCTAATAAGATTAGTTTAAAGATAGTGCTTCTGAAAAATGGAGTCATGAAAAATGTCTGGCTTCGTAAGGGTATTAAGTTCTATTTTTACCTTCGAGAAATAGCTAGCAGCTGGCCTACCTAATTGAATCACTTATTTCGGGACCATACCTCCTCTATGCTCAACATTATTAAGTTTATTACCAAAGTAATACGTTATAGAGCTGAGCGCACTAAGCAATCGTTATTCTTTTTGAATCTCAGTATCAAATTAGAACCTTTTACCTCGCACAGAGGATCAGCATTGCTATTCAACGTGGCAATGCTGCCAGCCTTCTGGGCACACTACCGCCTGGCAGCGACCTGGGGCAATTTTTTTACCTTTAGTTTTAGTTTTAGTTTTTTTTTAGCTTATCATTAATCGTATGTTTTATGATAAATCACTTATGAATTATGAAAAAATATAATTAAAACCACTGTAGGCGCTTTCCGCTACATACGGGGAGAACCACTGAATCGGCTACTGACGGTTTTTGGCAGTGAATGTGTTCAGTATGACTCGTTCCAGACTGGTCTCATATTTGCTTGAACTGAGCTAAATCTGCACAAGTTTATCACTTATTGATGCTGTCAACACTTTCGCACCCGGACTAAAAATGGAACAATGGAAACTCGCTGGGCGTGTCGGTTCATACTACTGCCCGCCTAGCAGGCTGAGCCGGAATCTGAGCAAACATTACCAGTGCCTACCAGGCGGCTCCCGAGTTATGGGGATTCGTCACGTCCTAACAAGTATTCGAGTGCGAATGTAATGGATGATAGTGATCGAATGACAACCATCATAGTCCCCTTGATCAGCAATCGACGACCATAGAATCTTACACCAGCGACCTAGTACCAAAATCCGCAAAACTTGTACTTTGGGTACAAGACAACGATATAAATTATTAGTTATTAGTGAGCAGAGGTCGGAATTTTCGTGGCACTTTTGAGCTGTCATAGGGACTTCTCGTTTATCGACTACCGATATTCATAATTATATCGATAAATTATAGAACACAACATATGAAACAAGCTTAAAAGTAGAGGCAAATTACAGGCAGTCTTACCTCTAAAGAGCGATCTCCTTTAGATACATTTTGAGTGGCTGTAATTGTTAAATAGAGATTTGCAATGAAAACAATGAAAAGTTAAAAGTTAACAATTTTAAATTGAATCAGTTCAGTTCAATGTTTTAACATTTATTAATTTCATGTTCAACGTCTGTTTTAATGCTAATAAGTGTTTCGTCATTAGTTTCTCTAGAAAAGAAATAGATAGTCATAATTTCGCCCAATCGCGATAAGACTGCATGTTGTTTACTCGTAATCATGTTTTACATATATTGTATTCTGTATTTATCGATATACATATGTATAATCGGAAGTCGATAAACGAGAAGTCCCTATGACAACTCAAAAGTGCCACGAAAATTCCGGCCTCTCGTTATTACTTTACTTCATAGAAAACATCCAAGAGTCAGGAACTAATTTTCGAGTTCAGCTCACAAATAAATACCCTTACCGAGATTCGAACACGGGACCGCCGGCTTCTTATGCAGTCTCTACCAACTATGCCACATCAAAGTGGTCCTCACAAAAGTACAAGTACAAGGTACCTACATTTGCGTTATTTTCAATTCAGTTTTGTATTTGTTTTTTTTTATTCATTGCGAATAGAAACAACGGTTCATAGTTAGAGGAAAATTACAACAGCTGAGTTTCAACGCAAATATTTCCTAAAAGGCTCGCGGTTTTAATAAAAGCTTTGCAAAGACGGCATGCGGCACTTTGTGCTGAAAGCTGACCATGAAAAATACAATATTCAAGATCTAGCCTCTATTCAACAAGCGCTAGAGTCATATAGGTACCTAGAATTCATATTACTGGGAATTATAATACGACTCGGAAGAGTTTTGGCCCAAACTGAAATGAGGAACTTTGCTCACTCGTTCAATGAACGCCGTGAATAGTGAAGAATACGCGTAGGGGGGCGACACTTGCGGTATTGTCTATGCATGCATCCTTGTCACCCATTTGACAATCAATTGTGCATGCGTGTGCGAGTCCCTATCTTCCTCTACTGGTTTATGGTTTGTGCTAATGCTGCACTCTGGCGGCAGAACATTGCAGTAATGCTCCTTATTGGGTAGTGGGTACCAAACCGCTAGGATATAAAAATAAAAGAAAAACTTTTACGTCACACCTGGCCATAATGCGAGTTTTACTGCATACGGGAAAACTCGCATTGTGGCCAGGTGAAGACGTAAAATTTTGTACTCAACACGGGCGGTAATTCGTTAAGCCCCAGTGCGCATATTTATGGCCCTCACCTTCGGTTCGGGCCACAAACACCTGCGATCTGTGTGGGGCATTCACGAATTCACCGCCCTAGTTACGTAATATACTATTATTCACTGCCTTAAAATATTTCACATACCTACCTAGTCTGAGTTTAGGCCTTTTTTTAACAGCAAACGAAAAAACTATAGAATAATAATAAATAATAATAACTACTCTTTATTGCACCACAACAAGAGAGACAAACAGGTTACAAAAAAATTGCTTAATAAATAATGGACACAACAGGCGGTCTTATCGCTTTAAAGCGATCTCTTCCAGACATAACATTCCTTAGAATGCGAGCTCCTTACAAATTACCCAAAACACGTGCCAAAACGGTATGCGCATGTTCGTACTAAACGGCTGCCTGGCATCGTTTTGACACCCCGCCCCCAAACCCACATAATGGCAATGGCACCTATTCTGTGGGGCTATTTTGTTTGGGGCGCTACTTAAGGTGGGTTGCACCAAACCGTCTGTAATCGTAAACGGTGCTCGTTAAAATCTGAATGCATAGAACGTTTGACAAGTTTGGACTGACAGCTGTCAGCGCCATATTTAACGTTGATCGGTCTATAATCGTAAGTCGGTGCAACCCGAGCTTAAACTTAAGCATTGCTTCTTGAAAAATTATAATCGGTGAACTTTTAACATATCGATGTCGTTGACCTAGAATAAGGTTCCAATTACCATGTTATTGGTTAACACTGTATAAATAACGTCTAGAAATTCCATCTTAATTAACTCGCGCGAAACAATTTGTTTACTCAGGCCTTAGAGACTCAGGCAGGACTATAAATGGTATCGCGTCGTTATCTTACATTTAGGTTACTGTTTAAATATGGCATGGATATTGTTACATTATTAAAATATTATAGCGTTGATTTGACACGTCATCTGTATACGGTAGGCAGGTATTAGTGCGCATCCACACTAATATTATAAATGCGAAAGTGCGTCTGTTTGTCTGCTGCTTCTTCACTCTTAAATTGATGAACCGATTGAGATGAAATTTGGTATGTAGACAATTTGAATCTCGGAGAGGAATAAAGGGTAGCTTTTATCCCAGAAAAAGACGTTAACACTAACAGGGTGCAGGAACTAAGATATAAACGAGTTCCGCAACCGGACGAAGTCGCGGGCGGAAGCCTGTATCAGAATACTTTTGGAATTACGACCCTGCCTATCCTAGCCAGTAGGTAACTAAATATATGATCGGAACATTCATACTGAGTACATAAGTGCGAAAGTGTGTCTGTCTGTTACCTCTTCACGCTTAAAACGCTGAACCGATTTAGATGAAATTTGGTATAGAGATAATTTGAGTCCCGGGAAAGGACATAGGATAGTTTTTATTCCGGAAATCATCCCCTAAAAGGGTATTATGGGGGGTGAAAAATTGTATGGAGCTACGATATTAAACGAGTTCCACGCGGACGGAGTCGCGGGCAGAAGCTACTAATTTATATTAGTACCTAATTAATCCTATAATCGGAAGTCTGAACATATTTATATTTGTGTAAGTACCTAAGTGTTAAAGAAATATTCAAATATAAAGTTAAATTCTTAAAATCTATAGCACTTTTTAGTACTTACCTGAATAACGTCTGAATGAACCTGAACAATACTAGCAAAACGTAAAAGTAAACATACATTACTATGTACATTATTAGGTACTCCTAATCACAGAACCGTGTACCTAAATAAATAGTAATGCATAATGTGAACTAACGCTATTAAATTCTCATCATCATCATCATCATATCAGCCGAAAGACGTCCACGTATTAAATTCTAAATTAGGACAATTACTATAAGAATCAAACTGCGTCGAAGATCGCTCATCGAATGAATATTCATAAACCCATGATTAATGATAAACCTCCCCAAAACACTCCTGAACACCAGCAGCATAAAACAATTGGAACAAGGTTACCGTACGGTGCCTTCGACCGTTTCTTTGCGTTCAAAATCGATACGACGGTCGCACCGCAATAAAATGCGAAATGAATTATAAACTAACTTACCTCAAAACGAATCAGCTTGTAGAAATTTCAGTATCACTGGTACTTGGCGCTTTTAGCCACTGGTTGGCGCTGGTACGTTGCCCGCGCGCGAAACGTGATGCACGGCTATGAATGCATCTTTTAAACTGGACAAGGACTGCTATGATGTGGAGTTTTGTTTGTAAAATGCATCGCGGGCTCGCAGGGCGGTGCGAGGAGGCATGAATGAAACGTCTTAAAGTTCGATTACCGTTACAATAGGTATTATGCCGACGCGATCCCTTTGTAGCTTTTCCTTTGTTCCTTTTTAGGTGATAAGGACAAAACTTGCATCGTTATCGATATTAGTCTCCAAAGCTTATTTTGTTTCTGTCAAGAGTACTAACGTCAAGACGAGCAAAAACTTTGTACATAATTACCGTACACTTTGACCTGCTTTAATTGCTACTGTGACTCGTGAGGTTAGGTAACTTTAATTAGTTTGTTTGCGAAGTCTTAAAAATAAGTTATAGGTAGGTGTTATGTTTTTATAAGATGCGCTTGGTCCTAACCCTACTTAGTTTATGTAATAAATATAGGAAACATATGCCTACTCCGAAAAAAATACGGGTATTAAAATGCCACTAACTAAGCGTATTAATGTTAAAAACACACTGATTAATTTACACTAATTAACTAATTAAACTAAAATACGGAAAGAGTCTCTACAACAGATACCTATATTGTTTCAATTGTTGTTTATTATTGTTGTGACTATCCATTAACGCCTTTTATCAGCTCTTCTTGCCACATAAATAAAGTCTAAATTTCTTAAGCGCACGCATATGAAATTAATTAACCTTTATTTTTTTATTCCACCTTTCGTATCTGGTCTGGATATCGATTTCACGTCAAAAATCAGCTCGACGCCTGTAATTTACATATTAAATACAAGGGCACAAACAGCTGTTTCACGACTTACCGAGAGTCCAGGGTTGCAGCCGGTCGTCAATGAGTTCTTTCTGAATTTGGGAATGCAGACCTGCATTGAACTTTTCGCCTCAGGAGGGCCAGCGCAGCCGTATTCGTCACTTCTGTTGCTTCTCGTCAAGTTTATGTTGTTTGTGTTGTTCACTTTGACCAGGATATTGCAGGTTTGCGATGCAATTTGGAACAGGCCTTCTTCTAGGTTCCTCTTGTTGTTGTATTGCCGGTTGAAGTGGAGGTAGTCCCACCACGAAGGCATGGTTAACGCGCGAGAGCGGGAGTCAACGGCACGTGCGACCGCTGCGGGTGGCTTCCCAACAATGTGCCTCGCGAGAAACAGTCAGACTTGCGCGGTAAAAAGTTTTTACTGCACTAGTGGATAAATTCGAGCAAATGTGCTTAAGATAAATACATTAAAGCTAACCTTTGAACTTTTAACATTAACTTGTTGAACCAAAACCATATGAGTACCTAATGACGCTACCTTCAGTACCTTCAGAATAAACTGGAAAGCTATTTTGAATGATGCATTATTGATAGTGTAGGTTATTTTAGAAACACATTATAAGCTTTTTGCATATTGAATGATTATTTTAAATTGATTCTCTCCACGCGCTTAGCTTTATAACACTCAAGGCTAGCCTTTTATATTGAAACTCGCATCGTATAAGTCCTGTGAAGTTAAGAGTACAAAAGTGCTTTCAGAAAAAGGTCGTGATAGAGTTAACTGCAGACTAGTGACGTTCCGAATATCGTGACAAAAAGCGTGTACACAGAAAAAGTTAACTTTAGACATTATTGGTAACATATATTCCTACCCGTTCATCGATCCATTCGAAGAAGTAAGGCCGTCACGGTTGACTCCTAATTCTGGGACTGAATTACAAATCGATCGAGGGGTGTAATGTTTTTTTACAAGCACATTTTTTTTTATTGTGCAGGTTTTTCTGTTTCTATCCGAAAATTTAAGGCCTAACTTTGTTACTGGACCCATACAGGTAAGTATACTACCTATCCTCTTTATCATAAAGTGACTGATGATGTGATATGATGTGTATAACGACCGACGACTGAAGCGAACGAAGAACGGCCAAAAATCTTTCGTATGTCCGTATGTCCAGCTGTTCTCATTTATAAGTCGCATTTATTTCTTTTATATGTAATCCAGTGACCAAAATGCCATACGATAAATAAATTTCTCAACAGATTCCGGTGAAATTTTGTGAGCGGGTGCGATTATTATATAGAATTTTTGTCGATCCAGTTCTTGGTTTTTAGGGTTCCGTACCAAAAGGTTTACCCTTTACGGGACCCTATTACTAAGACTTCGCTGTCAGTCCGTCAGTCTGTCACCAGGCTGTATCTCAAGAACCGCGATAGCTAGACAGTTGAAATTTTCGCAAGTTATGTATTTCTGTTGCCGCTATAACAGTTTAAGGGGAGGGCAACCATACAACAAACACGTTTTTTCCCCGTTTTTATAGAAAACGGGACGGAACCCTTCGTGCGCGAGTCCGACTCGCACTTGGTCTTTTTTTAATTTAACGAATGCCACGATTCCCAGTGCTCGCGATTTCGATGCCGTTCCATCCTTCACGAACTAGAATAGAGGTATTGGCCTACTCTTATGATTCTTCGATTCATTCGGCCCATTTAGCCCACTAAGTAGAGCAGATATTTTCAATGCGACTGCACGTCTTTCTATGTTATAGACGTAGAATTTTCTATAATCATTCGTGTGAGTCCTTGAATGCCTGAAATTTCCTAAAAATGGTCCCCGCAATTCACACCAGTAATGAGATCTGATAATGAATCATGTGGAATCGATGGAACAATTTAAATTGTAAGCATGACCTATTTATGGGGTTCCGTGTTTACCCTCGACTGGCGTCATTTCGGCGTCAGCAATGCGTTTTTACATGAAATGACTCTTGCGATGTGAAATGTCGAAAACGGTACACATTGACCGATTATACCCACTTAAACAGTGAAAATACAATAGTTATCCGTATTTATGTATAAAATTAATTTCAGAGAAAAAGTTTCTAATAAAACATGCTTATTTAAACGTATTCTTTACGAAACAGTCATAAACCCTTCGCGCAGTAGTACCTAGTACCCCTTTCAAATGTATGTCTAGAAATGTTTCTGAATAATTATCTATATGACTTTGGGTGTTATAGATTTGGTCTCTTAGACGTAATTCACTTTAGGCATTAAAACGATATGAATAGCAATCATTAGTACGTTGAAATATATGCCTTAGAATATTTATGAATAATTATCGATAGACCTTTGATCGTTATGGACATCAATTTCTGACTTTTGTGATTATAATACTTAATATTATGGTTCATTAATGTTAGAACTACAAAACGTTATACTTAACAAAGATTATGACTAATGATGTTTATAATGTCTATAAATTATATGGATATCAATTTCTGACTATCGAAATTCGGAACAATAAGTTTATGGGAAACAAAGGGACCCCGGAATCACGATTTGTTTCAAAGTTTGGCGTTATAGGTATCTAGTTCTTAACTTTGGCCAGATCGCCAGGAAGGTAACGAACATAAATATCTGTTTGACCGAAAAGCGGTACACACTGCGGTACCAAATCTGGGACATGTTCCGGGTTGTACCTTGTTCTACCGATAAACGTTCCATCGAAAACCATTGTTTTCAGAATCAGTGAACTTTTAGGATTGTTATGAAACAAACCTAACCAAACCTAATGGGTTCTACAGAATGACCTTTTAGCTGTGCCTAAAAACTCAAAGAATTCTGAGTATCAGTTAGCGATAAGACCGCCTGTTGTTAGGTACCATTATTTATTAAGCAAATTTTTTGTAACATGTTTCTCTCTTGTCGTGGTGCAATAAAGAGTATTTAATATTATTATTATATCTGACTCGCACTTGGTCTTTTTTTTAATTTAACGAATGCCACGATTCCCAGTGCTCGCGATTTCGATGCCGTTCCATCCTTCACGAACTAGAATAGAGGTATTGGCCTACTCTTATGATTCTTTGATTCATTCGGCCCATTTAGCCCACTAAGTAGAGCAGATATTTTCAATGCGACTGCACGTCTTTCTATGTTATAGACGTAGAATTTTCTATAATCATTCGTGTAAGTCCTTGAATGCCTGAAATTTCCTAAAAATGGTCCCCGCAATTCACACCAGTAATGAGATCTGATAATGAATAATGTGGAATCGATGGAACAATTTAAATTGTAAGCATGACCTATTTATGGGGTTCCGTGTTTACCCTCGACTGGCGTCATTTCGGCGTCAGCAATGCGTTTTTACATGAAATGACTCTTGCGATGTGAAATGTCGAAAACGGTACACATTGACCGATTATACCCACTTAAACAGTGAAAATACAATAGTTATCCGTATTTATGTATAAAATTAATTTCAGAGAAAAAGTTTCTAATAAAACATGCTTATTTAAACGTATTCTTTACGAAACAGTCATAAACCCTTCGCGCAGTAGTACCTAGTACCCCTTTCAAATGTATGTCTAGAAATGTTTCTGAATAATTATCTATATGACTTTGGATGTTATAGATTTGGTCTCTTAGACGTAATTCACTTTAGGCATTAAAACGATATGAATAGCAATCATTAGTACGTTGAAATATATGCCTTAGAATATTTATGAATAATTATCGATAGACCTTTGATCGTTATGGACATCAATTTCTGACTTTTGTGATTATAATACTTAATATTATGGTTCATTAATGTTAGAACTACAAAACGTTATACTTAACAAAGATTATGACTAATGATGTTTATAATGTCTATAAATTATATGGATATCAATTTCTGACTATCGAAATTCGGAACAATAAGTTTATGGGAAACAAAGGGACCCCGGAATCACGATTTGTTTCAAAGTTTGGCGTTATAGGTATCTAGTTCTTAACTTTGGCCAGATCGCCAGGAAGGTAACGAACATAAATATCTGTTTGACCGAAAAGCGGTACACACTGCGGTACCAAATCTGGGACATGTTCCGGGTTGTACCTTGTTCTACCGATAAACGTTCCATCGAAAACCATTGTTTTCAGAATCAGTGAACTTTTAGGATTGTTATGAAACAAACCTAACCAAACCTAATGGGTTCTACAGAATGACCTTTTAGCTGTGCCTAAAAACTCAAAGAATTCTGAGTATCAGTTAGCGATAAGACCGCCTGTTGTTACCATTATTTATTAAGCAAATTTTTTGTAACATGTTTCTCTCTTGTCGTGGTGCAATAAAGAGTATTTAATATTATTATTATCAAAAATTCGATGTAATGAAAATTCGGCGTAACAATGCATTAAGTAAAACGTTTGTCGGTGAAATAAGGGGACACCCAGGTCCCGGCCTAGTGTGACGTGCAACAGCTGTACTTTAACTCGATAACGAGAACTTGAAAGCCCCGGGCTATTCAAGCGCTTTCAATGGTTTTGTTACAAGTTTCGCACTAACAAGGTTGAAGCGATTGTGACTCTTAGGCGTCCATCTGGCTGAAGAAATTGAATCATTCATATTTTTTTATACGACTGTAGTCAACCAGCGTTGGTTAACAAACACCGCAGCCTACGGACGGTTCCAGAAAGTTCCTTGCGGTGCGGTTCCAGAAGAATCGTAGCACGTTGCCTACCCTTTCTTAATGTTCATACTTCATAGCCTAGTGATACAGTCAAGGGCACCAGTATATGTATTCGCTCAGTTTCATAAATAATATGTAGGTATAGTAATAGGTAGGTAATAGGTAGGTAATATGTATGTATGCATAAAAAAAAGTAGGTACCTATACTTACAAACTTATTGTTACAGAAGTAAGGTCTGCCTACATAGTTTTGTGACTTTGTGGTGTATACATATTGGTACCCGTTAGAACGCATCATTTGTTAGAGTTGCCGATAAGTGACATTGGTAGTCGTTGCAGTTATTATGTAAACGGTATTGCATGTTCATTATAATATCGCCTTGAAAACCAATGCAACCTTGATAAAACGAAGTAGAAGAGGAAATTAAATATTAAACAGCGTCGCTCTCGCTCACGTGTAGGTGGTGTAGGTAATGAAACAATTAGAACGAGATCCCCTCATAGAAAAATGAAATCGAAGCGTTGCTTTAAATATGGTGAATCGATTATCCTCGCAATTTATGTACAAGTAATTGTTTTTTATTTTATAGAGCTTAAACTTTTATCGCAATGTTCTCAAGTGATATTACATAAGGCCGCGTTTACGCACTGGCGTAAAACGCCTAAGGCTTGACGCGCGTCTCCGTAACTACGTAAAATTTACATTTATATAGTACCCATATAATGCCAATGGCAGACAGATTAAAGGAGGGCTAAAAACATCTAAAAAACACATTGCCTTGACAATGGAGCCATATTCAGACATTTGTAAGGATCTTGTTAGCTCTGAATAACTATAGGTACAGTCAGCATGATATAGTTAATAGCAGCCAAATATATAGGTACGAGTCATTTAAATTATTTGGCCTTTTTAAAGTTTGTCACTCATTAGCACCACCCAGGGGACACTAGCAAGGTTGACTAGGTAGCTCCTGATCCAGTAAGTAAAAGTTGCCCCCCTTTGTCAAGTGAGTGGGCAACTCGACTGTTAGAAGTTCTTAAGCCGCCCGAAGGGGTGTGTAATGATGGGTATAAAAATAAATAATATAATTTCATTCGCTATAACAACATTTGATATATTTTCAAGGGATATAATCACTCATTGTATATAATAAACGTTTGTTATAATCTCAAAATATATATGTTTATTTTGTTTAACGATCATCGGATATAACACTTATTTTGTATAATCATTATATGGTATAATGCTCATGTTATATACAAATTATATATCATAACTATCAAGAAGAATAATATTTCGTTTTTATTATTAATAAGATTAATAACGCCTTAACGAGCATAATTAATAGTAAACACGCCATTACTCCACCAAAGTGCCACGACGTAGTAAAACGTTATTTAGGTGGGTAGTTTCATTATTAAAATTAATATTATCTGTCTACGTTCAGTTTAGTAAGTATTAAAATACAATAGTTTTTTGTGTGTCATTTGAGTTTAATTTACCCAGCTTAACCTACTATTCTTACAGTTCGTTTCGCGTACCAAACCTACTTCTACATAACCTAATAGAAGTACTGGTATAAAAATCATACGACATCCAAAAGAAAATGTGGCAAACATAACGGCTTGCAAATTGTACTATGTAAGCATATATTAGGTAGTAAAAAAGTTGGGTTCTGGCGCTTCGCCGGCCGCTGCCGCGGCACGCTCGCTGCGCTCGCTCGGCTCGCGCGCTATAGGGTCGCAGTTCAACCTAACACTCCTCCTCGCTTCGCTCGTCGTCGTACCTACACTGACCTGCCTTAGAGTCTGCCAAAAAATATTATGCGAACTGTGCATTAGAATAAATAAGCATTATATCATTTGTTCACTATGGGAAATATGGATTATATTTAAATAATAATTATATCATATGTAAATATATATATATATACAACGTGTCCCAAAACTCAACGATAAGCCGGCACCAGAGGATGGAGCTGCTTATGATTAGTCGAGAAAAAATAAGGAAAAAAATATATCTCAATTATTTTAGAAATTACAGAAAAAAAATGAAATTCATCGCAAATCGACAAATATTCAAATATTACTGTTTTTTTTTTGTTTTTGGAAACTTAAGTAGCCCTGCTATCTAACACAGTTCTTAAAAATACCATAATACGTGTAGTTTTTACACAAAAAATAATCAAAAAAATCAATAATCAAAAAAAAAAATTGAGATATATTTTTTTCCTTATTTTTTCTCGACTAATCATAAGCAGCTCCATCCTCTGGTGCCGGCTTATCGTTGAGTTTTGGGACACGTTGTATATATATATTTTTTTTTTTTATAGCCTATATTGTGTCCCACTGCTGGGCAAAGGCCTCCCCTCCTTTCCGCCACTCGTCTCGCTCCTGTGCCAGTGTTCACCAATCTGCACAAAACGTCTCAAGGTCGTCCCGCCATCTCCTTTTCGGTCTGCCTCTACCTCGGAAGCCATCTTTTGGAAGCCATTCAGTGGCTAATTTGGCCCATCGCTCCGCGTGCATCCGGCAGACATGTCCAGCCCAGTCCCACTTTAGCTTCGCGGTCTTAGCACCCACATCTACGATGCCAGTTTTGGCACGCAGTTCCGTGTTCCTGATCCGATATATATATTTAGTGATGAATATATGTTGATAATATGTTGTGTGATAAATATATTTAGTGTTGTTATATCACTCAATAATTATATCAAATGACAAAAAAAATTATATGTATCGTTACGCACCCCGCCCGAAGGCCTCTAACTCGGCTTAACGACTACTGTCATAGACAGCAGCCGGGATCAACAGCTTAGCGTGCCTTCCAAAGCACGAAACCGCTCAGTTATAGTAACCACTCAAACAGGCGGTCACCCATCCAAAGACTGACCGCTGCCATCTTTGCTTAACCTGCGTTATCGTTTCCGACTCGCAGGCGCCGGTAGGCTATGAGCGCTTCCATAGGAGCGATATAGGAGTAAGGATGTGTTACGATAACTATATGTTGCCGACTGTACAAGGAATCAATGCTTTTAGATTCCCATATCCCACGGCGGGCTCAATTGTATTTTTCTTTGTATGATCGTTGTATTAATGACATGTGATGAGCCATATAATTCCACTACATATTGAATGGTCAAAGATTCGCTAGACGGCATCCGAGTATCATTGTCGTAGATGCGGGTCGGGTGACAACGTTTTACGAGTGTTTATTTCTTTGTTTAAGAATTGTCAACGGAGTTCACAATGTTACATTTTTAACCCCCGACGCAAAAAGAGGGGTGTTATAAGTTTAACGTGTCTGTGTCTGTGTATGGGTGTATTTGTCTGTGGTAGCGTAGCTCCCTATGAATGGATCGATTTGAATGCGGTTTTTTTGTGTCAGATATTTTTATCCCGAGTGTGTTTCGGGGGTTTTTCAACGTTTCTAAGTTGTATGTGATAACCCCCGACATTTTCATTTCAAAGTCCAATATCTCAAAAACGGCTGAACAGATTTTCATGAAACATGGCTAAGAACACTCGGTATAAAATTATCTATGACCCAAAAAAACCGCATTCTAATCGGTCCATCCGTTTGGGAGCTACGATACCACAGACAGATACACAGATACACAAACAGACACGTTATAAACTTATAACACCCCTGTCTTTGAATTGGGGGTTAAAAACATTAAGTAGGTACTTGGGTGAGGACCAAATTCTTAGCCAGTAGTTAGCTTGATTAATAAATTTTAACTACTACCGTTTAAAAAAATCCGTTGTAACACAAAATTACTACATACGAGAAAAACCACGCGATCAGCTACGAGCGTAGCGATTCTTGGCATTGAATGTGTTAAACGTCACAATTGGATAACAAAGAACGCGACCATGTTTCAGAGTACCTCAAGTGAAAGCTGAATAATTTATACTGTTTTATGGACATTTGAACGCAACAGTTAAGAGTGTTAAGACCATTAGGGAATACCTAGAACTTTAACGTCACGCGACGCACTACCGACTAATGTATGACCTGACGCGCGACCTAAAATGTTCTTTATTGCAATGCCAGTAAGTTCTAAGTTCCGTTGCGTACGTTATACGAATATAATTGCTTGCTGACCATAAAACTACTAAATGAGTTTACTGAATATGATAGTCAGACGAGTCAATAGTCGGTGGTAGGTGTCTTATCGACGATGAACCTTTGACTAACACTAGTTACTCATAGAGTTCGTGTTTATAGATGGCTTTATAGTCGCTTTTTTGCATTTGGGAAACCTATGGCTTAATCAGACATCTACATATCGCATTTCAACATGATACAAAAGTAATTAGCATGCTAGATTCCACGCGCGTTCCATTAGCTAACGTGATCAGAGTTGAGCTAACGTGAACAGAGTTGAGCTAACGTGAACAGAGTTGAGCTAACGTGAACAGAGTCGAACTAACGTGATCAGAGTTGAGCAGACGTGAACAGAGTCGAGCTAACGTGAGCAGAGTTGAGCTAACGTGAACAAAAATCTTTCCCCTCTTCACAATTCGTATTCCTTAGACAACTGTCCCATAGCTCGCGTAAATTCTATAAAAGATCTTGGCGTTACATTTGATCCGAAACTTACTTTTAACCAGCACATCATATCGCTCGCAAAGGATTGTTATAAGTGGCTTGGTTTCATCATCCGCAACGCGAAAGATTTTCGTGATCCCAAAGTAGTACAGTTGTTGTACACCGCATTAGTCAGAAGCAAGATTATTCTTCTATTAGGCATCAGTTATTTGGAACCCGCATGAAAATGTATATGTCGCAGTGAAACGGCCAAAACAGAGATTTGAACAAATCCCTAAGGGATATGATCAAATCACGCAGGATGTTAAAATGCCGAATCCATTTTATCATTTACCTAACACAAATCAGTCATTTGATCAGATCTCTGAATCTGTTTAGTGAAATGACGAAATCGGAGAAAAAAGGCAATTCGTTTTTTCATTTCACTAGATTTGTTTAGTGATTTGATAAATCCCTGAAACGCGTCAGTGAATTGACGAAACGAACTCGCAGATATTGGCTCCTAAATCATTAGTCATTTAAACGGTTCTGGGACTTAGACTCGGATGGCGGATAGGTTAGAATGTTAGAATGTTCGTGGTTATTTTTTTTATAAAAGAGGGGAAAAACTTAATCGCGCCCCCTCTGCGAGTTAGTTTCGTCAACTACACAAGTCTAGTGAAATGATAAAACGAGTTGCCTTTTTTGTCCGATTTCGTCATTTCACTAAACAGATTCAGAGACTTGATCAAATTACTGATTTCTATTAGGCAGATGATAAAATGGATTCGCCATTTTAACATCCTGCGTGATTTGATCATCTCCCTTAGAGATTTGATCAAATCTCTGTTTTGACCATTTCCCTGCAACATATACACCCTTCTTTTAGAAAAAGTGCAAAAAGCGTTTCTCCGCTTTCTCTACAAGAAGATACACGGTTACTACCCCTTCCTCTACCCCACCAAATGCCTACTAGGAATGTTGGGATTCAACTCCTTACAGGTCAGACGTTATATCGAGCTTTTGTCCACTGCCTGTAAGATTTTGAGGGGTGAGTCAGATTTTTCCGTCTTGGTCGCAAGAACATGTCGCCTCTTCGTTCCGGATAAGTACCTGCGCGGCCGCAGCTACCAGCTCCTGGCGGAGGAAGCGGCTCGCACGGCGGCGCACGAGCACTCTCTGGTTGTCCATGCCCAAGCGCTATTTAATAAATTTATTTATTATGGACCAGATTGCGACCTGTTTGCCTGTAAATGGAGCAAACTTCGCCCTACTCTTTTACAGTTTTGTGAAAACAATTTTTAATTTTAATTATTAAGTACTATTCTCAATCTTTATGATCTAATTTTATTAACTGTGCGATGTATATGTACCTACTTAATATGTTACTTTAAGTTTACCAACACCATGGCGTAAGCTGTTATGTTGATAAATTGTATCATTCATTCATTCTCCTAGCGTTATTCCCGGTTGTGCCCCTAAAGGAGCCCAGGGTCCGCTTTGACACCTAATCCCAAGATTTGGCATAGGCACTAGTTTTTACGAAAGCGACTGCCATCTGACCTTCCAACCCAGAGGGAGAACTAGACCTTATTGGGATTAGACCGGTTTCCTCACGATGTTTTCCTTCACCGAAAAGCTAACGGTAAATATTCCGTACATAAGTTCCGAAAAACTCATTGGTACGAGCCGGGATTCAAACCCACGACCGCCGCTTGACAGCCGCATGCCTGAACCACTAGGCTACCGTAGCTTGTTAATAAATTGTTAATAATGTTGATAAATTGTATAAATAAATAAAATTTAAATAAATAAACAAGAGTCGAGCTAACGCGAACAGAGTCGAGCTAACGTGTACAGTGTCGAGCTAACGTGAATAGAGTTGAGCTAATGTTAACAGAGTTGAGTTAACGTGAACAGACTTGAGCTAACGTGAACAGAGTTGAGCTAACGTGAACAGAGTTGAGCTAACGTGAACAGAGTTGAGCTAACGTGAACAGAGTTGAGCTAACGTGAACAGAGTTGAGCTAACGTGAACAGAGTTGAGCTAACGTTAACAGAGTTGAGCTAACGTGAACAGAGTTGAGTTAACGTGAATAACACTGAGTTAACGTGAATGGCACTGAGCTAACGTGAACAGAGTTGAGCTAAGCTTGTCACGAGAGCTCCTAGGGATGCTTTTGACGCTAGTGATTTGTGTTAGTGAGGTTGTCAACACACCTGATACATTTATAGGATCCGCACAGCACATGTGCAGAATTCCCTATTCTTCCATACCTCCCTGTCACTCGTGATCTCGTCACTTACTTCCTTCCTCTTCATATCGTCTCTCAAACAGACCATTCACGTTGTCCTTGGCCTACCTCATTCATGCCTAATACTCTTTTGGTCACATTCCTGTCATCCCTCTCCTTATATGCCGATACCACGCAAGGCGATCGGATCGCATTTTGTTGATGATAGGTGCTACTTTCAGACTTCCTCTAATATACTCAGTTCCTATTCCGTCCATCCTCGTCACACCACACATCCATCTCCCCATTCTCATCTCCGTAACATGCAGTCTCCTCTCATCCGTCCATCTTTAAGGCACAACATGACAAAACCAAACAACTAACAGAGCTCGTCGTAGCTGCCTCTACGACACTACGCCGCGCCGTAGCAGAACTGGCGTAGCACTCTACGATATTACATTTCTGCACTAGTTGCATGCCAAGTGTTTGTTGATTTGCTCTTTTATGGCTTTCATGGAACATTAAGTCCTCCTTGTTAGCAATACCACTATCCATACTAATTAATTAAAAAAATATCAAAGTGTCTGTCTATCTGTTACCTCTTCACGCTTAAACCGCTAGACCGATTGTGATGAAATTTGGTATAGAGATAGTTGGAATCCCGGGAAAGGACATAAGATAGTTTTTATCCCGAAATCACTCCCTAATGGGGTGAAATGGGGAGTGAAAGTTTGTATGAAGCTATTACGATATAAACGAGTTCCACGCTGACGGACTCGCGGACAAGGTAGTCCATAATTTACTTTACGTCACACCTGGCCATAATGCGAGTTTTACTGCACGCTGCGCTCTTGTCAACTCGCATTTTGGCCAGGCGAAGACGTAAAATTTTGTACTCAACGCGGGCGGTAATTCGTATTTATGGCCCTCACCTTCGGTTCGGGGCACAAACACCTGCGATCTGGGGCATTCACGAATTCACCGCCCTAGTTACGTTATGTACTATTATGTTCTGCTAAATAGAGAAAATCCTACGTGGACATACAGAAGGATGTACGCTTAAAGGTATGGATAGATTAAACACAAACAAGGAGTGATATATTAACATGTATATCTGTGTCTGTCGTAGCTCCCAAACGGATGAACCGATTTGATTGCAGTGAGTTGTGAGGAGTAATACTTATGCATATGTGTAATTAGTGTAGTAATAAATAGGTAAGCATTTCTGAATAAATGTCAGTATTTACGCAAGACTCGTGTTGTTTACTTGTGTCCCTACTTCCCCTCCACATGGCTACCTTGCCACGTGAGGTGTCGTGTTCGGAAGTCGGAAGTGCAACCGTCGCACTTTATACGAACTAAGTGGATATAATTTATTACTTTTATTATTCGATTCAAACAAACGGATTCGGAACAAACGTTTAATTAAAAAAAAATACATAATTATATATTATGTGTAACTCCAGAGTAGAAAAAGATGAAGTGTTTATCACTCAAAACTCGGCCGGGAAAGGCAATAATGATGCAACGACGACTGAAATGAAAAATCATCTCTCTATGATAAGTGTAATGATGATTGTAATGTGCACCTTAATGTTTATTGGAGGTTTATACATCATCTACAGGCTGTATAAGAAATGCCATGAATCATGGTCGGCAGACTGGATTGTACAGTATAACCTACGCAGATCTCTCCGTAGGGAACGCCGTGACCCCATTGAGGATTCCCATTGCCACAGGTGCTCTGCCGTTCGTGCCGGCACCAGCAAGGACTAAATGTCAGCATCTCCAGAAGTCGCGCGCAGTGAAGTGAAAGTGATATTTCAACTTGTGTTTTTTTTTCTTTCTTTCGTCACCGTTTCTCATAATTGAGCCGACGTTAAGACATTATATTATTTTTCATTGAGTGTGTATAGGTATAATATGGAAAATGTACGTAAGTTTACTATTTACTATAATATGACATGCAATTTTGATGTTTCTAACAAGTAATATATTATAGTTTGGCTTTGTCATGATAAATGAGTTGGTGTGTGTTTACTCTGATTTAAAAAACATAAAAGAAAACTTGTCAAAACTTAGTTATGACAGGAGAAAACCACAACTATTAAAGCTTAAGTTAGAAGAAGCTGGTGTTATTCATGGAAAGTTTCGTGCTATTATTAGGGAGATACATGACCAAATAGAACAAAATAAGCTAGAAGGTCAATGTTTGGTCGACATTCAAACACAGTGTGATCAAATTCAAGGACTATATAAGTGGATCGAAGATTTTTGTAATAAAACATACACAAGTTCGAACACAGGCGATACCTCTAGTTCAAAAGACAAAAGCTCCACAATGGAAGACTTTAACTTAAAAATCGCGCTGTCATTAATACCGGTCATGACGGAAGATGAAACCGTCATAGAGCAGCTTATTAATTCGGTTGAATATTATGATTCCGTTCTTAAGCCCGATTCAAAACAAAGTTTAATTAATTTTGTTCTTAAAAACCGAATTACGAAGCTAGCCAAGCTAAAATTATGTGACACGTATAGTTCGGTACAAAACATGCTTACCGATATGAAAACACATTTGTTGACTAAAAAATCCCCTTTCGCAATTCAAAATCAAATGCAGGTATTAAGACAGAGAGAAAGTTCAATCGACGATTATGGTAAGCAGTTATCTGAATTATTTGTTAATTTAACTATAGCCCAGTCAGAGGGTAACACTACTACATTTAATGTTCTAAAGAAGATTAATGAGAAGCAGGCGATCAAAAAATTCGCGGACGGACTCCGTAATCGGCGAATTAGCACCATTATTGCAGCGCGCGATTACCAATCGCTTAAAGACGCCGTGCAAGCAGCAAAAGATGAAGACGCGGCATTACCGACCACACCTGGCGACATGCTAACTTTTAATAATAATAATAATAATTTCAGTAGAGGATATGTACGTGGACGGGGTCCCCAATACTATCGAGGAACACCGAACTATTATCGCGGGCCGCGGCCCCCGCTATCGCGAGGACAGGCGCCGTGGCGCGCAGCGCGGCCGTACAACGGAGCACCGAGCAGAGACGCCTACTCGCCGAATTACCGGGGAAATCAAAGTAGGTACTTTTCTTCGCGAAATAATGGATATAACCGCGAAAAATTGCATGTTTTTCATGAAACTGACCAAAATAATGAGCATTGTAATGATGAGATTCATGTCTTAGATCAATCGAACGAAAATGATAAAATCAATCCGACTCAGTTTTTTCGAGAGTAATGAGTATATATTTATGAACGGGAATTCATGTTACATAAATTTCAATGTCGGGAAAAATGTATATTCATATCTACTTGACACCGGAGCAACGATTTGCGCTTTGAAATTGCGCAGTGCTTTGAAATTGAATATCCCTGTATGCAAAAAAGAATTAGTTATTAATGGAATTGGCGGAACAAAATGTGCAATTGTATATTTACCTACAATTACACCACCAGGGCCACATGTTTGAACACAAATTTTACATATTCGACGATTTGCCTTGTAATTATGACGGAATTATAGGGCAAGATTTTCTTTTGAAATATCGCGCCTTAATTGACTTGCACAAACATATTGTAACTTTAAGTACCGATATTAAAAACACCATTACATTGCCCCTTAATGTAAGCAAAAAACATTTCACCCTCCCTGCAAGGTCAGAATCCGTATATTACGTGAGTACAAATATACTCGAAGACTCTGTCATACATTCGAACGAGATACAGGATGGTGTTTTTTTAGCAGGGTCATTAGTTTCCCCTACTCAGGGCAAAATTCCACTTAGAATTTTAAATACCACGGAACATGAAGTAGAATTAGACAATATTAATGTATCCATACAAAAAGCTAGTGCCTACACCATCTGTTCTTTCGACACCTCTGAGAAAGTAAATGTTAACCGACTTAAAACGTTATTTAAATACTTAAACTTAGGAAAATTAAACCTCGAGGAACAAAAATGTCTAGAAAATTTGTGTGCCAAATTTCCCGATGTATTTTTCTTACCCGGTGACAAATTAACTACCCACTTGAGTGCTCGCGATTCAAAAAAAGGTGCTGTAAAGTGCTTAAATTTACCGCGCGCCAGCGGCGCCGTGTCGTGTTTTGTTAATAAATCAATTACTTGGCATTCACTGAATTTTTATGTTGCCACATTCAACCTCTACCAAATTAAGTCAACAGAAAAGGGCTCTTCGCACGTTCCAACATAGATATGATTTAAAAACCATTTGAACTCCACCCCGCAACTGGCGTTGCGAGAGCACTTTGCGATTTGACAAGTCGCAACCGTAGTTGCGCCGAGCACTTGAGTGGCTACAACTAATATTTATAAACATGCTATATCCTTGAAACCTAACACTGTTCCGGTATATACTAAGCCATGTAGGTTGCCACACGCGGAGAAAAATATAATACAGAATGAGTTAGATAATATGTTACAGCAAGGGATTATAGAAAAATGCTCTAGTGAGTGGTCTAGTCCTATTTTGTTAGTTCCAAAAAAGGCGACGGATCGACTGAAAAGAAATGGCGCATTGTAATAGATTATCGAAAACTAAACAATTGTATACAGGACGACAAGTTTCCACTCCCTAACATCACAGAAATTTTAGATTCTCTTTCAGGATGTGTATATTTTAGCCACTTAGATTTAGCTAACGGCTTTTATCAATGCGACCTTGACATAAATAGTCGACAGTTCACAGCTTTTGACTCAGGTCACTACAGGATGACAAGAATGCCCCAAGGTTTAAGGACTAGTCCAAATTCCTTTTCTAGGATGATGAATATTGCCATGTCAGGTCTAACATATGATAAATGTTTAGTTTACTTAGATGACCTCATAGTTTTTGCAAAAAAATCTAGATGATCATAACAAAAATTTAATGGAAGTTTTTAATAGGTTGCGTAAAGTAAATTTAAAGCTAAATCCTACAAAATGCGAGTTTTTAAAAAAGGAATTATTATATTTAGGCCACGTAGTGTCAAGTGAAGGAGTGTTACCCGACCCGGATAAAATAACTGCTATACAAAATTTCCCTGTTCCGACAAATTCAGATGAAGTAAAAAGATTTGTAGCGTTTGCAAATTATTATAGAAAATTTATAAACCAATTCGCTGAAATTGGAATGCCTTTAAATTATTTATCAAGGAAAAACGTTCCCTTTGTGTGGGATGCAAGATGTCAAACATCATTCGAAATCTTGAAGCAAAAAATCGCATCTCCTCCGGTTCTACAATACCCAAATTTATCACCAAACAACAGGTTTATTCTGCAGACTGATGCATCAGGATATGGTTTAGGAGCGACCTTAAGTAACGGTGATAACAGGCCAGTTGCATATGCCAGCAGAACACTTAATAAAGCAGAAAAAAATTATCCAACAATACAAAAGGAGCTCCTTGGAATTTATTGGGCCGTCAGACACTTCCGGCCTTATCTTTATGGTACAAGTTTTATTATTCGGACCGATCACAAGCCACTTGTCTATTTATTCGGAATGCGTGATCCATCAAGTCGCTTATTAAAGTTTAGGTTAGCACTAGAAGAATACGATTTTATTATTGAATACGTAAGAGGATCGGATAACGCGCCGGCGGACGCATTATCACGTGCTTATATAACGTGTCAAGACTTAAAAGCATTAAATCAACATATATGCGTTACAACGAGAGCTCAATCAAAGAGACCATGTGCGATAAGCATCAATCAGGATATGACCAAAAAGGACAATTTTCAGGAATCACCGAAAGTTGTTGAAACCCACAATAAGCTACCGGGGTCAGTCGAATTAAAGTTTATTAGCCAGTGGGAGTTAGACAATATAAAAAGGAATTCAAGTTCAGATAGTTACTACGAGAATAATATTTTTTTATACGATTCCATTTGTTCAATACATGATTGAACATGAATGCTATCTTTAAATATGTTAATATAGTAGGTTGCCTCCTGGCAACACCAGTTAGAAAATCTTACTCATACAGGCTCTACTATGTGGGCACAAAAATATTCTGTATTATTACAATAAGTGTTTATTCGATAAATAAACATATTAAACATATTCTACTCTGTTTGACTTATCCAACAGAGTAAGTGGTCCTTCGAACCGGATATGAACCAGTGACCTTAAGAGTAGGAGGTCGCTTGCATAATGCTCCAAATTGTTCTTTTGACAAAAAACATCAGATAATATTGCCAAAATCTTCACATATTACAGACATGATTATTCGAAAAGAACATGTGAGACTTTTACATGTGGGAGCTAAATTAGTTCTGAGCTCACTGTCTCAGCGTTATTGGTTAGTTAACGGAATACGAGAGGTCAAAAAGGTAACGCATAAGTGTATCAAATGTTTCAGAGTTAAATCCACAGTTGCAAAACAGCTGATGGGGTCATTGCCCTCTCCCAGAGTAACGCCCACAAGACCGTTCCTGGTCACTGGAATAGATTTCTGTGGTCCATTTGACATTAAAGTTGCCAGAATTAGAAGGCCATTAATTAAGAAAGGCTATGTAGCACTTTTTGTCTGCTTTTGTACAAAAGCCATACATGTCGAACTTATCAGTGATATGACCACAGCAGCATTCTTGGCAGGTCTCCAGCGATTCATGTCTCGCAGGGGATATCCATCAGAAATTTTCTGTGACAATGGAAAGACCTTTAAGGGTGCAGATAATTACATAAAAAAATTGTACAAATTACATGCTTCAAAGAGTAACCAAGACTCTATTGATAGTTACTGTACCGCAAATGATGTAGATTTTAAATATATACCTAGCTACTCACCCGAATTCGGTGGATTGTGGGAAGCCGGCGTTAAAAGCTTCAAGTACCATGTAAAGCGTGTGATTGGTAACATTAGCTTGACTTTCGAAGAGTTCAACACAGTGATAACTCAAATAGAAGCCATTTTAAATTCGCGCCCTTTGCTTCCTCTAAGTTCTGACATATCGGACTTTAGGTATTTAACGCCTGGACATCTGCTTATAGGTGCTCCGCTTACAAGTTACCCTGAAAAAGATTTATTAGATAAGAATGTAAATAGATTAAAACTATGGGATGTTTGTACCAAATTAAAACAAGAATTTTGGAAAGTTTGGTCAAATGATTATTTGACTCAGCTCCAAAATAGACCTAAATGGAAATATAGTAATGTTAATTTAAAAGAAGGTGATTTAGTTATAGTAAAACTAAACAATGTTCCTAATCTAACTTGGCCTATGGCCAGAATTGTAAAGACATACCCTGGACCGGATGGTAAGGTCAGGGTAGCTGACATTAAGATGGGCCATAATGGCAAAATTTATAATAGGTCTTATAATAAGTTATGTCCTCTTCCCATACAGGACTAATTTGCAATTGTTTTGAAATAATTTAGTGTATAGTCAAATAAAAAATGTTAATGTTTGACAATTTAATTATGAAACTGTTATTTAGCTTGATTCTTTAATTAAGTAATTTAAATAATAACTACATGCTGTATGTATAACTCATAAAAATTCATATAATTAATAGTTATGCCATATACCCTGTTAAATTATTCATTCCAATTAGACAATCATGCAAAATTAATTATTTCTTACTGTACTGTTTACTGACGTTACTTCCCAAAATAATAAAATAATGTAAACTGTACTTACCTATACATATAGCAAAAAATTGTACTTATCTTTAATCACCGTTGGCCCCGCCCAACTATGTTCAATACATGATTGAACATGAATGCTATCTTTAAATATGTTAATATAGTAGGTTGCCTCCTGGCAACACCAGTTAGAAAATCTTACTCATACAGGCTCTACTATGTGGGCACAAAAATATTCTGTATTATTACAATAAGTGTTTATTCGATAAATAAACATATGAAACATATTCTACTCTGTTTGACTTATCCAACACCATTAAAAACATAATATTCATTAAATTTCTGGACTCTTCATCACAAATTTCGCCAGGCGAATTTGTGAAAGAGCTAGATGAATTTTGTAGAAAAATTAATAAAAACATGATATATGTTGTAAAAAATAAAAGTATGGAAATATTTATACAACAATTAATGAATGAAATAAAGAAGCCAGAGTGTGAAACAAGAGTAAAACTATGCATTTTAAAAGATATAATACGCGTTCATGACAACGAACAACGTAGGATCATATTAAATGACTTTCACCTCTTACCCACCAGTGGTCACGCGGGCATGAGGCGAATGTACAATAATGTGAAAAAATATTATTTCTGGCCGGGCATGGAAAATGATATACGAAATTTTGTCAAGCGATGTGACAAGTGCCAAAAGAATAAGTATGCGACCCCAATTAAAGAACCGATGGTAGTTACAACGACTGCAACTTATGCTTTCGAAAAAATATTCTTAGATTTAGTCGGCCCTTTACAGACCGATGACAATGGTTATTCATACATACTCACATTACAATGTGAATTAACAAAATTTGTTGAAGTATATCCATTATTTTCGAAAAAAAGTAAGGACGTAGCAATGTCCTTAGTTAACAATTTTATCCTTAGATACGGCGTTCCCAGGCAGATAGCAACCGATCGGGGTACGGAGTTTCTATCAACTATTTTTAAAGAGGTAAGTTTGCTACTTGATATTGAACAAATAAACTCAACAGCGTATCACCATCAAAGTATAGGCGCACTGGAAAACACACATAAACACTTAGCTGCTTTCTTACGTATTCAAACAGATAAACATCCCGAAACTTGGAGCACTTGGCTGCCATTTTGGAGTTTTTCATTTAACACTTCGGTACATACAGAAACCAAGTACACCCCGTTCGAGCTTGTGTATGGTAGAAAGTGTAACTTACCTAGTAACCTGTTGGGGGAAATAGTACAACCCCTATATAACCATGAAAGTTACCCAAAAGAATTACAATTCAGGCTGCAATTAAGCCAGAAAGAAGCACGGGACAACCTAATACGATCCAAAAATATAAGAAAGTTAACATACGATTTAAAAACAAATAGTATAATGTATAAGGACAATGATAAAATATTGATAAAAATGAAGTAGGAAATAAGTTAGATAACATTTATTTGGGTCCATACCGAGTTATAGAAGATATATCTCCAAATGTGGAGGTCGAAGTTGATGGAAAACAAATGTTAGTACATAAGAATAGAACTAAGCCCTACTTTGAATGAATAGATGAGTACATTTTATTTTAAATAAGAAAATAATAAAATAAAAAAAATACGTATGCTTCTATCTATATCTATATATATGACTGATTGACTGATTGACTGACTGATCTATCAACGCACAGCCCAAACTAATGGACCGTTCGGGCTGAAATTTGGCATGCTGATAGCCACTATGATGTAGACATCAGCTAAGAAAGGATTTTTGAAAACTCACCCCCTAAGGGGGAAAAACGGGGGTCCAAAGTTTGTATGGGGGAAGCATTATTTTTTGAAATATAGACTTAAAACTTTGTAGGAAGATTACTTATTAAGATACAAAAAAAATGCTTTCAGCGTTTTACTAAATTCCTTCCCTAAGGGGGTTAAATAGGGGTGCAAAGTTTGTATTCAAAACTACTGGGACTACAAACTTGAAGTTTACACCAGACCTTCCTTTTATGACGTAGGCAAGGGATAAGACGGGATTTTTGTAAATTCTGTCCCTAAGGGTGTTAAATAGGGGTGCAAAGTTTGTATGGGTGAAACATTATTTTTTGTACTAGAGACTTGAAACTTTGTAGGGATATTACTAATTAAGATACAAAAAAAGTTCTTTCAGCGTCCTAACGATAAATGAGTAAACAAGTGTTTCCGGTTTTTTGAGAATTCAACCCCTAAAAGGAGACATGTGGTGACAAAATCTGAAAATCAACATCGGCATCTATTGTTTCTATGGTTTATCGGGTCGCTGATTAGGAAAACAACAACGATTTTACATTCCAACGTCGTGGCGTCTAAATATCAATATGGGCGTTGTTATTACGGTTTTTTGGGACGTTAATAACGAAAATCACATAGATTTTGAAATGTAATGTTGTGGACATGAAAATTCATGAAAATATTTCTGCCAAATTGCAATTCAATCGGTCCAGTTTTTTTCGTAGCAAATCAGTTGTAACAGACGGACTGACAGACAGCCACACGTGATCCTATAAATAAGGGTTCTATTTTAGCTTTTGAGGTATGGAACGAGACCCGCGTTATATAGGGTTATAGGTTTTAAAGTTTGTATTTGGTGCCATCTCGATCGTCAGCAATCGGTACCTAGGCGAGTGCGGGCGGCGCGGCGGGACGGGAGGGTAGGAGACATTGGGAAAGTGCCTGCATCCGTAATAAGTACATTCAAGGTGCTGCACGAAGATCTGCTTACTTTTTATAAGTTAAGCATTTTGGCCGCCGTTAAATTAAAACAAATTTTTGGGTATTTATGTTAAATACTGGTTCGAAAAGCATGGAATCATGCATCTTAGGAAACTAGCCTATAGCAATGTCCAGGCCACAAATTTGACTTGACATTCGTGGAGATATTTTGGTATTTCAACATTATCATGAACATAAAGTAGCTTTTATTTCAGAGGACAGATTCTCATTAATCATGACTGTAAATTTAATAACAGAAATACGTACATACATACATACATTCACGCCTTTATTCCCAAAAGGGGCAGGCAGAGCACATGAACTTTATGTTCCAGCGCCACTTTTAGCATAAATGTGGGTATAAAAGATCGACAAAAAGTGATATTGCTTAGGTTGTTAGCCCATCACACACAACACACTTCAACCCTGCTCTCTTAATCGACTTTTACGACACAAACGGGAAGAAAGAGGGTGGTGAAATTCTAACCCGCCACCACACGGGCATAAAAATAATAATAAATAAAAATTAATTTACCATAATGGGTTATGACGAAGGGTTATTCGTAGGGGAAGTAGTAGTAGTAGGTTAGTAGGCGGCGTAGCAATTCAAAAATTATTGGAAAATTACTTTTACTACGCGGGCGAAGCCGCGGGCAAAAGCTAGTACGTATATATATATAAAAAAAAACAACATAATATGTCTTTTTTTTCTGTAAAAGGGGAGATGTGAGGAGTAATACTTATGCATATGTGTAATTAGTGTAGTAATAAATAGGTAAGCATTTCTGAATAAATGTCAGTATTTACGCAAGACTCGTGTTGTTTACTTGTGTCCCTACTTCCCCTCCACAGAGTCTTGTCTATCGAGATGGTTCAGGGTGTTACCACACCAACGGTGTGGTAACGGTATTTCTGTTGTGTCGGATGTGTGTGTTTTTTTTACACTTTCATAGGTAAGTATGAATGCGTTATATCCCGAACGAATCTACGTCTCTCGGTGGGTTGTCTATTGTTTGCCCGACATTCACATACTATAATAATCATTTGCCCGAACTTCGCTTGCCCGAATTTCATTTGCCCGAATGTTTCGTTTACCATAATAGTTAATTGAAATACTCTTGTTTACCCGAATATTGGATGTCATACGAATGCCATACGTATTGTTTTCCAGATTATTGTTTGCAATAATATTATTTAATAGAATATTTAAACGCCATACTAAACATGCATTCGGATTCATCTTTGTTAATTTGTTCGTTTTTCCGCTATTTTATAAAAAAAATAACCTCGAAGACGAAAGCTCCCGCTTCCGTCGTCTAACCTATCCGGTTTTGCCACTAAGACCCTGTTCCCTACTGCCTATGATACACCATAATCTTGGCATTGGGTAATCTCAGAGAAAAGTTCATTTTTACTTAGTGGCAAAACCGACCCGGATCGCAGATAGGTTCGAGGTATTTTTTTTTCATTTTAGACACTGCAATACGTACCCACATTATTACATATGAATATTATGGCAGATAAAATTCGGGCAAATGAAATTCTGGCAAGCAAGAGTATACCCTCTCGGTGTCCCTTCTATCTTCTAAGCGAAGTTATAGCCACCAGACTGCACGTCTCGAATAACAAGCCAGTCTGAAAAATGCGGCTAGAAAATAAAACTTGTCATTGAACACGGGTTGAGTTGCAGTATAATTTCCGTGGTGCCAACCATTTAAAGTTTCAGGGACTGTCGCTGCACAATTCGGGGCATGACTACGGAAATTAACGTCCGTCGTCTAACCTATCCGGTTTTGCCACTAAGACCCTGTTCCCTACTGCCTATGATACACCATAATCTTGGCATTGGGTAATCTCAGAGAAAAGTTCATTTTTACTTAGTGGCAAAACCGACCCGGATCGCAGATAGGTTCGAGGTATTTTTTTTTCATTTTAGACACTGCAATACGTACCCACATTATTACATATGAATATTATGGCAGATAAAATTCGGGCAAATGAAATTCTGGCAAGCAAGAGTATACCCTCTCGGTGTCCCTTCTATCTTCTAAGCGAAGTTATAGCCACCAGACTGCACGTCTCGAATAACAAGCCAGTCTGAAAAATGCGGCTAGAAAATAAAACTTGTCATTGAACACGGGTTGAGTTGCAGTATAATTTCCGTGGTGCCAACCATTTAAAGTTTCAGGGACTGTCGCTGCACAATTCGGGGCATGACTACGGAAATTAACCCGTTCCATGCCAAGGAGCCGTGTATGTGAATAAGTAGGTATCCAAGTTACTGAGGCAAAGGGCACAACTACTGCTAAAGCATTGTGACACAGGGTCAAGTGGAGAATAAAAGAAATTGAATAATTACCCATTGTTTTTGTTTTCATTACGATGCTGCAGAATTATTATGGAATGAGTTTAAGACTTGATGTTATTTCAATTGGCCGAATTGCAATAAAGTAATCAACATAACTTAAAAAAAATTAGGACAGCGCCATCAAAAAATCAACCCACTGAAAAGCACAATATATTTTTTACGTCACACCTCGCCATAATGCGAGTTTTACTGCATGCTGCGCGTACGGGAAAACTCATTGTGGCTAGGTGAAGACGTAAAATTTTGTACGCAACATGGGCGGTAATTCGTAAAGCCCCAGAGCGCATATTTATGGCCCTCACCTTCGGTTCGGGCCACAAACACATGCGATCTGGAGCATTCACGAATTCAACGCCCTAGTTACGTAATGTACTATTTATATACCCCATCCCTATCCAGTACCTTTCCTCTCTCTATGTTTTTTACTTGGTTTACCTAGTAGAAGGTATTTACTTACTTTTTGAAGTCGGAGCCAAACCACAATGCAGGTGATTATGAGTCGATGCAGTTTCTACCAATTTTCGAATGTCTATTATATGTTCCGTTCGATGTCCGGGATCCCTTCTTGAGAGGGCGTCAGTGCCTACGACCGGAAGTAGCCGTTTGCGTCAAATGAGTCGCTCCACTCCATCGCTGTGACGTCACATCCGCCCCTGCTACCTGCGAACCCCAGAACCACCGCCCGCGCTCGCCGCCATGTTGGTTTTCTCATTGTTGCGTCGTCTGCCGTAGAGATCGGACGTTCCGTAGCTATTTTATAAATTGTGTAACGAGGAATTCTAAGCCTCGATTCTTTATATCCAGATAACCGTTAAACTCGAGGGAGTCCTGAATAACTAAGAAAAGGGAATCGCGAGTGATAACTTTTATTATCGGACTCTTTCTTAACCTTTACCCTCTTTTGTAATTTTTTATTTTTCACTTCGTTGTTCGTGAGTGTTGTGGTTCGCATTATGAACAACGAGAGTCGCTCCGCGTCGGAGGAGGAGGAACGCGCTTCGCGATCATCTTTCTGCAGCCGACGGGCGCCGCGCGGGGGGAGACAACCCGCGCCCCCGCAGGCGGTCCCGGCGCCCCGCGGCCGCGAGTCGAGCCTGCGTGGGCTCGCGCGGGACTCGAGCCACATTGTCGGGCCCGGAATGGAGGTTTGAATATCTTTCGAACCGTTCGGTGAGTCAGTTACATAACAATATCCTAAGTGCCCCGCGTGCCGCCACGCCGGCGCCGGCCGCTGCGGTGGAGCAATCGTTAGGATGTAAATTCGCCTCAATGGCGCCACCCCCGTATCTGGTGTCGTCCGCCTCAATGGCGCCACCCCCGTATCTGGTGTCGTCCGCCTCAATGGCGCTACCCCCGTATCTGGTGTCGTCCGCCTCAATGGCGCCACCCCTCGTCTGGTGCCGTCCTCCACTGTGGAGCCACCTCCTACCATGGGCCGTCCGCCACGACGGCGACGCCGATCGCGATGGCGCTGCCCGCCGCTGGCTCTGTCCGCCACGGCGGAGCTGGGTCCAGGTGTACCAAAGGGTCCGCGGTAAAGGAGGCGCGGGACTTTTGGGAAAAATTTGATGTGGGTGGTGTTATTATGGTCATGATTTTTACATAAAGAATACTTCATAATAAGCATCTCTTACTTGAAAACTTTTAAGTTTAATTTAAAGTTTTTCCGCATCCGAGTCGGTTCTTGATACAGAAAGTCCCAGAACCGTTTAAACATGTTTAAATGACTAGCCTATGACCTTCTAAGTCCTGCGTACCCTTTACTACACCCCAACCCGGACCTGTCCGCCTCGTTGGTGCTGGTCGCCTCGTTGGTGCCGGCCGCCTCGGTGATGTTGCCCGCCGTGCAGGGACTTTCCGCCTCGCTGGGACTGGTCGCCTCGTTGGTGCTGGCCGCCTTGTTGGCATCGCCCGCCATGCTAGGACTATCCGCCTCGCTGGTGCTGGTCGCCTTGTTGGTGCTGGCCGCCTCGGTGACGTTGCCCACCACGCTGGGACTGTTCGCCACGCTGGTAAGGGTCGCCTCGTTGGTGCTGGCCGCCTCGGTGGCGTCGCCCGCCATGCTGGGACTTTCCACCTGGCTGGTGCTGGTCGCCTCGTTGGTGCTGGCCGCCTTGGTGGCGTCGCGTCGCCCGCCATGCTGAGACTTTCCACCTCGCTGGTGCTGGTCGCCTCGTTGGTGCTGGGCGCCTTGGTGGCGTCACCCGCCATGCTGAGACTTTCCACCTCGCTGGTGCTGGTCGCCTCGTTGGTGCTGGCCGCCTTGGTGGCGTCGCCCGCCATGCTGGGACTGCCAACCTCGCTGGTACGGTCCACTAGAGCGGCGCTGTCAGCCACGCCGGCGTTGATCGCCAGGGTGACACTCTCCGCCACGGTGACGTTGCCCGCCATGCTGACGCTGTCGGCCTTGCTGGCGCTGGCAACCACGGTGACGTTGCCCCACATGCTGGCGTTGTCTACCTCGCTGGCGATGACTACCATGCCGGCGCTGTCTGCCATGCTGGCGCTGTCTGCCATGGCGGTGCTATCCACCCACGCTGGTACTATCTGCCACGCTGGTGCTGTCCGCCACGCTGGCGCTGTCCGCTATGCTGGAGCTGGAAGCCATGCTGGCGCTATCCGCCAAGCAGGTGCTGGCTGCCATGCTGGCGCCGGCCGTCATGCTCGCGCTGGCCGCTATGCTGGCGCTGTCCACCATGCTGGTGCTGTCTGCCACGCTGGCGCTGTCCACCATGCCGGCGCTGTCTACCATGGCGGTGCTATTCGCCCACGTTGGTACTATCCGCCACGCTGACGCTGTCTGCCACGCTGGCGCTGTCCACCATGCCGGCGCTGTCTGCCATGGCGGTGCGATTCGCCCACGCTGGTACTATCCGCCACGCTGTCGCTGTCTGCCACGCTGGCACTGTCCGCCACACTGGCGCTGTCCGCCACGCTGGTGCTGTCTGCCACGCTGGCACTGTCCGCCACATTGGCGCTGTGCACCTTGCTGGCGCTGTCCACCACTCTGGTGCTATCTGTCACGGCGGTGCTGTGCGCTATGTCCGCGCTGTCCGCTACTCAGGCGCTGCCCGCCATGGCAGTCCTGTTCGCCATGATGGTAACGCCCGCCATCCGGAGTGGAAGACGGCCACGCCACAGCGGTACGGTAGAACTACTTACGTCTCCGGGCTTCTCAGAGGTAATAATCGACGAGCAGCTACGCTTACCCGGCGTTCTGGTGCGAGCGAGCGACCCAGCAGTCGCAGAGTGCCGCGGTGCAACCTAACGTTTAGAATGAAGCCCGATGTCCTCAATAATACCCGATTGGTCCAGTACGCCGCATGCTGGGACCCCCTGCGCTCCCTGACCTATTTGAATCAATCAAATCACACGGTTCGTTTTGTACGTTCGTCGCGTCACGGCACAACGTATAAGAGACTCTACCATAGTAGACCGGCATAAGGAACCCGCATTTAACCGTAAGTGAGAAAGTCTTAACTTTATTGTAACGAATATTGTGCTACAAATGGACGGAGCTAGCAGCATGTACGCCTATTCCTGCTGCAAACTGCTGGCCGGAAAGAACCGTCTACGGGAAACATTGGTCCCATATTACCTGCATGGTCGGTAACGCCCAGAAGCCAACGGGGAAGAAATCTTCGTCCGCTGATTATCGGTACATACGGTGTATACGGTATCCCGGCCATCGACTTTAAAGTTCACCTCGGACGGCACCCACTTTTGTGGCGATACATCTCGATCGACTCGCAAATCTCGAGCGCCTACTGTCACGACGTGTTTAACAGCTTTTGGAGTTAAGACATGACCTAAGCCAACTTCCAAACTTGTGCCTCGCGCTCCACATCACCTCGGCACCATGTTGGGTCTGTTTAACATTATGGCTTCCAAGTGGCGCAGTCTCTTCTACTGACCAGACCTGAAGAGGCAAGTCGTAGCTGATGAAGGTTCACAATGTGCGGGAGTTCCTAGGTGACACGTCCGCCAGTCGGAGCGGAATATACTCCTCCGGGCGTCACGCTGCGCTGGCGCTCGCCTATTATCGGTGCATATACGCCTGCAGCCTGCATGGATCCAATTGCCACTGTGTCACTCCAGGTACATGATTAACAGCCAGGTACCTCCTCCCATGCGCACTTATTTCTGTCAAATATGTTCGCGTACTGCATGTTCGCGTACTGCATTATTCTTGTTCATAAATCTGCAATTACCATTATTGTGTGAGCTACTGTTGATCACTAGGATATCTTCGAACGCCTCGTTCAAGAATACCTTCAAATCAATGTTCCTGGAAGACCGCTCCCTTCCAAAACATTGATTAGGTTAGAATGTGTTAACTTTAGGTAATTAAAGACCTAAACTCAACAATTTACTTCAAGAACTTACATGACTGAAAAGAAAAATTAACGACATTCTAGCACCTTTTTGCCTACGCTTTTATTTGGCAACTTGAATCTTCTTTTAGACGTTTATATCGAATCTATTTAACCTATAATTATTAGTGCCTTGTAATGCGTGGACTGCTGCAGTATTCATAATTTATTATTACACTGATTATATGTCCATAGAAGACAATAGAGCTACCTCTGAACGCGTTCATATTTTTATGATAAATTTGAGGGTGGCGGTAAAATACGCTCCGACCCGAGAGAATGACGCGGGGTGACAGGGCGAGACTGTGAGCGGGCAGAGAACTCACCGTCGGTGAAATTGGACATAGCTTTTACTATTGTCAGTAATCAATAGTTGTACGGACATTGGACAAACGTCCACTAAATACTTGTTGTGGTGCATGTGATGTGAGTGCTGTCGAGTCACGGGGTGAGTGTTCATACTTATTGGCTTGGACTGGTTTCTGGGATACCTATGTGTTTCAATGCGTACCGATGGTCCTTATCGTGCGACCTTTTGTCCACAGCCTTTTGGAACGCCCTTTTCGATGAGCGGGATTTGGGTACATTACGCTACGGCGCTGAATGAAGGAAGCATTACGGGCTAGTGTGCCTAGCGATCTGTATCGCATTTTCGCCCGGTTGCTATAAGAACAATTGGCCTAGCGGCTAAGACGGTCATCTGCGAAGCGCGGGCTCCGAGTTCAATTCCCAGCGCATCCGTCCTCTTTTTGTGTTTTTATTTTTATTTGTTTACTTTTATCTTTCTTATTAATTTGCTGTCTCGTTAATTTGAGTTACAGTTGGGTTGTTTCGATTTAATTTACTTTTTATATTTTTTCGCTCCATTGTATGCAGATTAACTTATCGTTTACTCTGTTGGCGGCTCAATTGTTTATATCTTGTTAGCGTTTTGTTTTCAAGTAGGTTTAAGTCTCTTAAAGATTATTCTGCGTGGCATTAATTGTCGTTAATTTAACGCGTAGCTTGTGTACTTTACTTATTTAGTTAATGTTTTTTTGTTTACGCTTTATTTCAAGGTTCTACATTATATTGTTGTCACCAACTTTGCCAATTGTTTCCTTCCAACGATAACTCACGAATCCTACGCATGACATTGGCGCCCGACGGGTAATATTTTGGATTAGTGAAACTTTTGGTCAGAGATTGGCAGTAGATAAGTACTTTAGTCAATAAGACGATACGATATTTGCCTTATTTGTAAGCGTAGGCAACCACTAACCATGGATGTTAATGCCTTACATAAGGATGAGCTGGAATTTGAATTGGCATGCCGAGGCGTGTACGAATGCCAAAACGTGGCAACAATGCGGAAGTTCTTACGCGAGATGCTTAGGCGGGAAGCCTCCGGGCAATCTTCTATCGTTTTGAAGGTCCCAATCGCGTGCATCGAAAGTCCGGGCAGTGAAATAAGGTTTTGTAGAAACAAGTTTGCTGATCTTGGTACACTCATAGCGGAGGTGTCTCACGATCCAGATTGTTCCCTGATTAGGCGAATAAACACCCGACTGACAGAAAATCGTACTAAGCTCATCGTACCTACGGAACAGGCTGATACTGTGAGCCATCTGGCATTGCTTAAGGAAATCGGTGAAGCAATATCAGCCTTAAAGTCGATAGGCCAAGAGGACAGCGATCATGATGACAGTATCTCAGAACAGGACAAATTGGCCCTCCATCAGTCTCTAGGAGATGAGGCTGCCAAGATATTAGAGCAATTAGGTATGAATAATGGCGCTGATACGGGTGCACCGAAACAAGAACAATACTCACAGGTGTATGTTTCCCCAGAGTCACCGTCTGGTGAGAGGAAATCACTAAATGGGCCTCCGGCTTTAGGTAGACCTACGGAGGTAGAGAGGGAGGCTATTCCGAGGGAACTTCGATGGAATGCGCGAGGTTCAGTTCCAAGAGTTCCAGTTCAGACTCAGGGTCTACAGAGATCATCTACGATAGATCAGGACTTATATAAACGGAAATTAGTTCCAATCAAAGACTGGGGGGTTAAATTTAGTGGCCGAGGTTCAGTGAGCATCAACGCCTTTCTTGAGCGTATCGATGAGCTCAAAGATGCACGAAATGCTGATGATGGCGATTTATTCCGTTATGCTATAGATTTCTTTGAAGACGAAGCACTCATTTGGTTCAGAGCCAACAAGAATGCCGTATCAAGTTGGTCAGAGTTAGTGAAGCTCCTCCTTAACACGTTTCAAAGACCCAACTATCAGGACGAGCTCTTAGAGGAAATTAAGGGGAGAACCCAAAGTAAACAGGAGAGCATCGTCATATATGTATCGATCATGCAGAATATGTTTAACCGATTACCTATACCACTTACAGAACTCCAGAAATTGGTCATATTAAGGAAGAACGTGCAACCTTATTTTCAGAAGGAAGTATGTCGAGATACGTTTAACACAGTCGCGGAATTTACATCGGTAATGAGGATGATTGAACATACCAAGTTAAGTTGTGAGAGCTTCAGGGAACCCACGCTAACTGGTCACTCCTTGGAGCGGGATCTGGCATATCAGGGCGCGGGATTGTCCTTGCAGTTCGGTCATAATGATGTTCTAGCCATCGGAAATGACTCGCCGTCTCAGTCTAAATGCTGGAATTGCAGAAGCCCAGGACACCGGTTTAGAGATTGTAACTTGCCGAAACAAAGACTATTTTGCTATAAATGTGGGCGCTTCGGGAACACCGTTGAAAAATGTACTTGTAGTAAAACTATGCAGGGAAACGATCACTCGGAGTCGATGTCTGCCGATCGGACTCCGAAAAATTAGACGGCCTGGCGTCTGATGATTGGCAGCAATGGTTGAGTACAGTCTCAAAATACTTTGCCACTGGGGAAATTTGCAATATACACCGGTACAATAAGGACAAACGATTCTATGCCGATATTAATATCCTAAATGAAACCTTCGTTGGATTGCTCGATTCAGGGGCCACAATATCAGTGATCTCTAGGGATTTCAGCAGAAAAATGATAAGATTAGGGTTAACGGTACAGAAGGTGAACAGTGAAAGGGTGTCGACAACTGATGGCACATTCCACTCAATCGACACGGTGGTTGACTTACCTGTACAATTTGAAGGCATGTACAAGGTGGTTCCGTTTTTCGTAATGGACCGGCTGAAGCACGAAATCATATTAGGGATGAATTTCTTTGAGTCATTCGATTTATCAGTTGGGGTAGAAAGTTTATCAAGTAACCTTTCCGAAGTTAGCGTTGCACATCCGGTAATCTCGCGCGAGGAACTAACTGAAGATCAAAGCGGACGCTTGAACCAACTATTACAAGTCATGAGTGAGGAAATAGGTAAGGGATTGGGACGGACCTCCTTAATCGAGCATAGGATTGACACGGGTAACAACTTGCCAACTAGTCAGAGACAATATCCCTTTGCACCACCGATAATGAGGGAGTTAGAAAAAGAAATTCAAGACATGCTTGAGAGTGGCGTAATAGAGCCGTCGTCCAGCTCTTGGCGATCACCAGTCTTGCTAGTGAGGAAAGCTTCCGGCAAGAATCGCTTATGTTTGGATAGTCGTCAGTTGAACAAGCTGACCGTAAAGGATTCTTATCCTCTTCCAAGGGTCACGACAATTCTGGATAGTCTGAAGAATGCACAGTTCCAGTCGACGATCGATCTGCGTTCGGCATTCTGGCAGATACCACTGGAGGAGACGAGTAAAGAAAAAACAGCATTCGGTCTTGCAGGAATGGGCCTTTTTCAATTCAAGGTCATGCCGTTTGGTCTAAATAATGCCTCCCAGACACAGCAACGTTTAATGGATCGCTTGTTCCCTCCGGAGTACGAAGGGAAGGTATTTACATATTTAGATGATATAGTGATTTGTAATGAAAACTTTGAAGACCACTTGACGTCGTTAACCTTTGTAAAGGATCAGTTGAAGGAAGCGGGACTTACCATAAATCCTGAAAAATGCGTCTTTGCGCGTCCATCTTTGAAATACTTGGGGTACATTGTGGACAAGGATGGGCGGACAGATCCGGACAAGGTGAAGGCCATATTAGACTACCCTAGGCCTACCACATACACGGAGCTGAAACGTTTTATTGGGTTGGCAAGCTGATACCGTCGTTTTGTCCAAAATTTTGCCATTTTAGCAGCGCCTTTACATGATTTGACCAAGGGGGGTAAAAAAGGCAAAAGGGTCGTGTGGAATGAAGATGCACAGCAAGCTTTCATTACACTAAAAACGGCTCTCACCTCCACTCCAGTGATGAGAGTGCCTGATTTTACAAAACCTTTCTCCGTTCAATGTGATGCCTCAAACAGAGGCACAGGTGGAGTCTTAATTCAGGAAATAGATGGCATGGAAGCACCAGTGGCTTACACTAGTAGGAAGCTCTCAGAGAGGGAATGTAAATACTCAGCGTCCGAACGGGAATTACTCAGTGTGCTGCATGCAGTTGAACAGTTCCGACCATATATTGAAGGGAGCCATTTTAGGGTAATTTCAGACCACAGTGCCCTCCAATGGCTACACCGCAATAAGGATCCACATGGGCGACTAGCCAGATGGGCCATGCGATTACAGCAATTCGACTACGAAATAGTGCACCGAAAAGGGAAGTATAACACGGTGCCGGACGCTCTATCGAGAGCCGTGGTTGAACAAATCGATTTGCTAGAAATTAGACCAGAAGATAAAGATGAATGGTACAGAGCGGAAGAAGGAAGAGTAGTCGCAGGGAAAACTGAGCCGGGTTGGGAGATAAGTCAAGGGCGGTTATGGAGGTATCTAAAGCTCAAACAATTTCCAAATGACAATGATAGCTGGAAACTAGTAATACCAGAGAAGCTGCGAGATCAAATATTAAGGGAATGCCATGACGATTCTACCGCAGGCCATTTTGGGATTAAGAAGTCAATAAATCGCGTCAGACAACAGTACTATTGGCCTACACTAATTCAAGATGTAAAGAGCTACGTAAGGAAATGTGAAGTGTGTGCCAAATACAAACTTTCACAAACAAAACCTACTGGACTGATGGGAAGACAAAGGGAGGTATCAGAACCTTTTCAAATAATCTCCATGGACCTGATGGGGCCCTTCCCAAAGTCAAAACAAGGTAACACCATGTTACTGGTAATTTCATGCTGGTTTAGCAAGTTTTGTCTTCTTTTCCCGTTACGAAACGGAAAAGCATCAGCTATAGCTCGCATTGTAGAGGAACAGATATTCCTAATGTATGGTACTCCGGAGGCGGTAGTATGCGACAATGGGAAGCAATTCGTATCCGGACAATTCAAGGATCTACTATCTAACTACGGAGTAAAATTGTGGTACACGCCATACTACCATCCACAGGCCAACCCGACAGAGCGCGTGAACAAAGTGATTGGAACAGCAATAGCATCCTACGTGGAAGACGATCACAGAGAGTGGGATAAGCATATACCGTATATTGGACATGCAATTAGGACATCCGTTCATGAGGTGACAGGGAAAACTCCCTCTTTCCTGCTCTTTGGCAGAGAAACGGCTGTCAAGGGGATGAAGCCATATAGCTTCGAATATGGGGACCCCCTGACAGTGAACCAAGAGAGGTTTGAAAAGACTATTAACCTTCGTCAGGAGGTTTACAAGGATGTTTGCGAAAGAATGAGATTATCTCACGATGAAAACAGTAAAAGGTATAACCTTAGGCGCCGCACGTGTCAATACAAAGAAGGAGACCTAGTGTGGAAGCGCACGAAGCATTTGTCCAATGCCGACAAGAAATTTATGTCGAAGCTAGCACCCAAATTTGAGAAAGCTATAGTAGCTAAAAGGATTTCCGAGGACATCTACCAACTGCGCAATCTTAGAGGCAAAGACTTGGGCAAGTGGCACTCGAATGACTTTAAACGCATGATTTGAATCGGGTTGGATTCTCTTGAGGAGAGGGGATATGTAATGCGTGGACTGCTGCAGTATTCATAATTTATTATTACACTGATTATATGTCCATAGAAGACAATAGAGCTACCTCTGAACGCGTTCATATTTTTATGATAAATTTGAGGGTGGCGGTAAAATACGCTCCGACCCGAGAGAATGACGCGGGGTGACAGGGCGAGACTGTGAGCGGGCAGAGAACTCACCGTCGGTGAAATTGGACATAGCTTTTACTATTGTCAGTAATCAATAGTTGTACGGACATTGGACAAACGTCCACTAAATACTTGTTGTGGTGCATGTGATGTGAGTGCTGTCGAGTCACGGGGTGAGTGTTCATACTTATTGGCTTGGACTGGTTTCTGGGATACCTATGTGTTTCAATGCGTACCGATGGTCCTTATCGTGTGACCTTTTGTCCACAGCCTTTTGGAACGCCCTTTTCGATGAGCGGGATTTGGGTACATTACGCTACGGCGCTGAATGAAGGAAGCATTACGGGCTAGTGTGCCTAGCGATCTGTATCGCATTTTCGCCCGGTTGCTATAAGAACAATTGGCCTAGCGGCTAAGACGGTCATCTGCGAAGCGCGGGCTCCGAGTTCAATTCCCAGCGCATCCGTCCTCTTTTTGTGTTTTTATTTTTATTTGTTTACTTTTATCTTTCTTATTAATTTGCTGTCTCGTTAATTTGAGTTACAGTTGGGTTGTTTCGATTTAATTTACTTTTTATATTTTTTCGCTCCATTGTATGCAGATTAACTTATCGTTTACTCTGTTGGCGGCTCAATTGTTTATATCTTGTTAGCGTTTTGTTTTCAAGTAGGTTTAAGTCTCTTAAAGATTATTCTGCGTGGCATTAATTGTCGTTAATTTAACGCGTAGCTTGTGTACTTTACTTATTTAGTTAATGTTTTTTTGTTTACGCTTTATTTCAAGGTTCTACATTATATTGTTGTCACCAACTTTGCCAATTGTTTCCTTCCAACGATAACTCACGAATCCTACGCATGACAGCCTGTTAGAATCTAACTCCACTAAAGCAATCTAGTTTCCTTCTTTAGGGAAATTCCAATTTCTACTGGCGCGTGTGCGCCCGCTTACTCGCCACCAGGAGATAACAAACAGATCTCAAGAAGGGATCCCGGACATCGAACGGAACATATAATATAAAATTTTACCTTCCAATAAAATTATTATTATATTTCCTGAAGATGTCCGGGATCCCAGTAATGGCTTCCTGGGGGCTACCAACGGCATTTCCTCCGCAACAATGAGAAAACCAACATGGCGGCGAGCGCGGGCGGTGGTTCTGGGGTTCGCAGGTAGCAGGGGCGGATGTGACGTCACAGCGATGGAGTGGAGCGACTCATTTGACGCAAACGGCTACTTCCGGTCGTAGGCACTGACGCCCTCTCAAGAAGGGATCCCGGACATCTTCAGGAAATATAATAATAATTTTATTGGAAGGTAAAATTTTATATTATTATTTCTTCGCGGCATTATTGGTTCGGTACATTCGTAGTATTCTTTTCAGTTTAACAGCATTCTTTTTGATTTTGTTTGGTTCGCACCGACTTCAAACACTGAGTAAATACCCAGATAATAGAAGGAGACCTACCTCATTGAATGTAGAATCGTAAAGTGTGACTCACTTTTATGTGTGTTCCTAATATTCTTATTATTTTATACGACAGTGGCAAACGACCATACGGCCTGCAGACACACTTCATAGGCTACCTATATCAACAAAAATTATCCTCAAAACAATTTACAAGGGCATTATGCAGGCATACATGGTCCTATCTTTTTTCTATAACTTAGAAGTTTGATATTTTTACAGCTTCAAGGCACTTTAGACTTGAGTATATGGTTTTAAATACAATTCGATACCTCCACGGGTTCCCGAGATAAAGAGTCTTGACAGACAGACAGACGGACAACAAAGTTAACCTATATAAGGGATCCGTTTACCCCTTTTGAGGTATGGAATGGTTTTTAGGGAAAAACGGATCATTCACGTCCAAACTTCTCTTATCGAAGTAAAATATCAGAGGTTATCAAAAGAAAGTATTAGGTACGCCTTCATAAGAGTTTTATGGTGTAGGCATGTATTAAGTTGCTTAACCTTGACCGAACGAACGATATACTGGCCGCAATTTGATCTGCAGACAATTGATTTCGTACCTTATTACGTATGCCTCTAAGTTGTTGTTTGCGTGTAACGTTAAAGATTTTAGACTAAGATTGGTGCGATGAATATAACAATTTGTCGTGGTATTCATATTATGATGTTGATGGTTAGCTTTCGTGTATTCAATTGTTGTCTGACCTTTTGAATCCAGTGCAAGGGCATGTTATTTTTTTATCTTATGGCTAATCAGTATGGTACTCATAAGAAATTCAAAGTGAAAGTACTGTTACCCTACATAAGTATAAGATAATCCGGCCTTATAACTAGTAAAGTTGTTAGTTTTCACACAGACAACCTTTGGCTAGCGGAGAAATTGCAACAAATAATTAATATTATATAAGAAATTGCATATCAAAGGGCTGGCGTACGACAGAGAGAAATGGAAAATACTCCTCCGACAAGAGGATAACTCTTAAATTAACGATGATGAAGAAATTGCATTAAATAAATGAGTAACTATAGAATTTTAAAACAGGTTATGTATAATAGTTATGTATTAAAGTGGTTTGGCCACACTTGTATTGAGGAAAATAATATACCTAATTATGAATGCTTCCCAACACAAGTGATAAAATTAATGTGTCAATACTACTACGCAATATTATCAATATGAAAGCTCGTAACTTTGGTACTCTTTCAGGCAAAAACTGCTGAATGCATTTTGATGAAGTTATCAAGTAATATTGCAACATGCAATGAGGCACCCACATAAACCACTGGACCGATTTTGATGTGGATTCCGCGATTATGTAGGTTTATTCTCGTAACGGATATATATTTTATGTCTGTGTTATTTAAAAGAATGATTTAATAGCGTAAGGTATATGTTCCTGAAATGCTATTGTTGCAACTAACGCCTATTTTTGCTGGCTATCCCTGTATAGATTCCAAGCTTACAACACACTAACAAAAGTGTATTGACCAATATCATACCTACATACCATGAATGCTGACTGAAACTGTAGTAAATGATACTAAATCTCTAAGAATGATACTAAATCATGAATGTTTAAGGTTTATTACTTAGAAAATATACAGTATTACACTAGTATGGTATCAATAGTAGTGATTCACAAAATTAAACGAAAAGCTATTGGCTACCATTAAAAATATTGTTACCTTTTGGATGCTATTTGCTGCCAGTGAGGAGCTGATCACCATCAAGATACATATTTTATATTTCTGTCACCGTCATTTTCAACAGCAGCATATGGTGAAAATACATTGTAAACATTATTCTGTTACAAGCCAAATCCCTGAATGCTAAGATTCACCACTAATATCTTTCATCTCAACATCAGAAATGGACTCAGTATCATCTGGCTCATCCAAAAGTGCTTGCAACTGGTGAATTGAAGTGACCAGAACATGGAATTGTTTTTTTCTTAAAGACAACCGGCTTTCCAACTGCTGTTTTGTTGTTTCCAAACTGGCCAGGTCTATTTTCAAAGTTCCGAGCCGTTCCAACGTTTCCTTTCTGTCTGGCTGCTCGCTAATTACCTTAGCCAGCACATCATATTCTATCCTGTTCTTTCGCACTGTTTTGGCCTGCAGCAGATCTGCTTTACTCTTCTCTATGTTGCCTTTAGCAACCTCTATGCCGGTTTCGAGGATTTTGGACAGGGATTCATAGCTGGCTAATTCAGCATTCATCATTTCGGAGCCCAGTTGAGATTTCGTTACGGCAAATTCACATTGAGCTAGTTGTGCTAGCATTCGGTCGTGAGTTGACTTACTGAAATAAATTATGTTTAATTTATTATTCAAAAGAGAAACATAATTATAAATTCAAAAATGTACAGTATATAAAATATTGTTGAAACTAACCTCTCTTCAGGTTTGTCATCGGTACTGTTACACCATTTTATTAGAGTTTTTAACAGCACATTCAGTCTTCTATCGTCTCCAGTGCCGTCGCCATCAATTAAAAGACGACGTCGGATAACATCTTCTGTAAAAAAATATTCAGAATACAATAATGTATAAACCGGAAACTTGGGTTTGTAAACAAGGACGTTTGAAGATGGTTAGAAGGAATACCCACCGTCGCCCATGTTGTGTTTTTATTATTAATTAAAAATTTGAGGTTTTTATATGATATTTACGCCTTTTCATAAAAACTGCAATAAATTAATAGTTCGTTAGTACGCGGTAAGTTGACAGAATCAAAAGAATGAAGAGAAAAACAAAACATAACCTACAATACAATGCTTTTTTTTTTTTTTTTTAAATTCGTCCACTACAATACAATGCAACACAAGCCGTCAATCAATGCCACAGATAAGTAAAATTTTCGTAAATTCGCAAATCGATTGATTACTTGAAGTTAGTTTTGTCGATTAAATAAGTCCTTAGAACAGTGGATCGATACGCAAGTCGATCGCTTTCGTTTAATACAAAATTCTTACAGCCCTATGTTCGTTCAGAAATTCTCAAAGTTAAAATTTGAGCTTTTCAAGAGCTTCTGGCTTATTTCATTTCACTTTTCAGGCAGATGATTGTTTCAGAACTTTCAGAACGCAGTATCAGTATCGAAATGTCAGACTGTGTTTTGCTTCCCAGCCCATGGCTCTGAAATAATGGGATTAATTCGTTATTATTCCAATTCCCACGAGGATTTTATCCTTTCTGCAGTGTTTTCCACCTGAAGCTTTATTTATTATTCAAACGAGCAATGGAAAATCCAACTTTCAGTGAAAAAATCGAATCATATTTTTCTGAATTAGGGCGATGGTTAGTGCTTGCCTTACTTATTTTGTTTTACAGTCTTAAATGGAAGGTGTTGAACTATTATATTATTGTTTGTTTCAGGAAAGTGTGGCGAAGTATACTCCTGGGTCAGGTGTTGTCTTTGCTGTTGAGCACGAAATGTATTCTCACGACATTGCTACAGAGCGCGACCTGGCAGTTCCCCACGACCGCCCAGCTTGTTATTCCTTATTTAGCACTCTTTATTCTATTCGTCCCGACGTTGCTTTGTAATGGATTTACTAAATTATCCAAGTAAGTATATCTAGTGTGCAAGTATACGGAAGGTGGGTAAATATAAACTGACTATTAAACTGTAAAATGTGTATAAATTAAGCTTTGAAATTGTTGTAGCTTAATTTATTGGTAAGATGAAGGGTTCAATATATTGGAGGAGATATTGTCCCTTGCTATCCCCATAGTGTCCTGTACGAGCTTGAGGTTTGCATACTACAAATTATTATTATTATTATATCTTTAATTCCTCATTAGTGGCCTCATGCCTAAGGGTAGAAGTCTCCTCCATCTTGTCCACTTTTCCAAGTCTGATAGTGTTTCAGTCCAGTTTTTTCTTGGCGTTTTTATGATGTCCTCATCTACTAATTAATTCTTAAAACGTAAAGGCACTAGTTTTTGCAGAAGCTGCTACTATCTGACTTCAACCCAGAGGAAAACTAGGCCTCATGGGGATACGTCTCAAATAGCCTCAATCATATTTCACTTAGCACAAAAGTTCACGTACACCACTTTAGAGTGTTTGTTTCCATGGTTGTAATATGAACATGTTAATTGCAGTAAATGGTGGATAGTGGTGGTTGCGTGCACCCTAGATGTGGAAGCGAGCTGGCTGCTGGTGGTGTCGCAGCGGTTCACGTCGGTGCTGAGCTGACAGCTGCTGGCGTGCTCGGGGGTGGGCGCGGCGCTGGTGGGCGGCGCGTGGCGCGGGCGGCGGCTCGGGGCCGCGCACGTGGCCGGCGCCGCGCTCGGCCTCATGGCCGTCGTGTGCGTCGTGTGGGCCGACGTCGAGGGCGCGCCCACTGACGGTACACTACACATTTCAAACAACTGACACCTCCTTAGCATAGTTGGTAGTCCTGCTTATGAACCTAAGGGTCCCCGAGTTCAAATCCTGGTAAGGGCATTCATTTGTGTGATGAGCATGAATTTTTGTTCCTTAGTCATAGATGTTTTCTATGGGCTTAAGTTTTTAAAAAAACTACTACAGCAATATTTGTTTGAGTAGTAACTAACCAATTGAAACATTTTGATAATGATTTTTGTTGAAGATTTAGTCTTGACATCAAGAATACTTAAAAAAACACATGTTAGTTGAACTGTATGAATACAAGGTTCATACAATTCAACTAACATGTGTCTTTTTATTTTATTTTATATAATTCAATATACCGTAGTTTAAGAATTATAACTGGTCAAAGTATCTTAATTTTGTCACTGACTGATTGACTCACTGACCAATCATCAAAAGTCTAAGGCACTTCTAGCAGACATAGAAGCTTCAAATTTAGAATACAATTAGTTTTTAGAGTATAAATCAAGGGAAAACTAAAATATTTTGCATTTTTGGTCCAGTTTTCTGGATACACCAACTGCATAAAGAATTTCATTTAGCCAGCAAATAAAGAATAATAAGAATGCCTGAGACTTGGTACTAAGAAATATCTCACAACTTTTTAATAGAAATAGAACAGTTTATTTGCAAGAATACGTAAGTACATAATTTTAACATGGTTCCAGATTTCAGAACAAGCAGCATGCAAATGTTTAAGAAAACAATTAATTACATACCTACATTTTGCTTCCATATATTCCTTTACGGAGTAAAAACAATGTTCCTGAAGCCATTTTCTCAATTTCCTCTTAAATTCAACATCATGCAATGACTTAATGCTATCAGGAAATTTATTAAAATTTTGTATGCAACTGTTGCAGGCGTTCCGTTTATAAATATCCGCACGACAAAGAGGTTGATGTAAAGGATTCCTGTACTGTGCTCTTTGTTTTCCTTTAAACACATCTGAATGTAATTCAAAATATTTCCTATGAGTCCTTACAAATATGCAAACCTTTTTTATTTACATGCATGCTAGAGGCAAAATATCATATCTTTTACGGTGGAAGAGTTTCGAAACTTGGCCTCTTTTTTACATGTAATGTTTTTTATGGGATATTTTGAATAAGTACAAATACAAATTATTTATTCTGCAAATATGCCACAAGGACACTTTTACATGTCAAACGGTAATTTACAATAAAAATAATAATCTTACAATAAAAAAATAAAAATCTAACTTAATAATAATTTAAAATTTGCACATTAAGGACTGATATAACAACACACTAAATGTCACAAAGTTAATGAAAACAAAACATAATATGACCATTACATTCGATAAGAATAAGATCTGTGCATTAACAGGAAGTTAATGATATTAATTCAGTATTCCAGAGATGTATAAGGTCCCTGAGCGTCCAAATACAATTAATAATTATTCAATGTTCGTAGAGATGTATACGGTCTCTAAGCGTCAAAACAAAACAATAAAAAAAAAGGAATATTAATGTAATATTATCAGTGATGTACATGGTCAATAACAATAAAACGTGTCAAGATCGGAATGATGTCTCTCGTCAATACAATAATAATAAAATAACACTAGTATTTAAGAAGTTAGGTACTATGCCCTTGCAAGTACTACTTAGTATGTCAATATTGCCTTGTTACGAAAAGTACTTATTATAAGAAAACAATAAATAAATAAATACAGTATATTACACAATATTCCAAGGCTCCCTTTAAATTTATTTTTAATTGTTTAATTGTTATTTATGCGTACTTTGTTTTTATTACAGTTAAATATTATGTTTGCATGGTGTAACCGACTGTAAACTAATTTGGTTCAACTGGCCCTTAGTATGCATTCATTACAATGTTGCATTACTGGTACTACTTGCTACCGCTTAGGCGCTTTTTTTTAAGAATATGATCGACTACTTTTCACCTTCTTTTACCTAGATTTAAGCCAATAATGTTTTCTCAGTAAGTGATTTTGTAAAATCTTTTGAGAAATAAATATCTTAAACCATAAACCATATGTATTTCCAGGTAAAAACCAGTTAGTCGGCGACATGCTCTGCCTCGCCGGCTCGCTCCTCTTCGCCATGGTCACCGTTCTCCAAGAGATGATGCTACAAGTCCAATCCTGCCCGGAATACCTAGCCCTACTGGGCCTCATAGGCAGCATAGTCTCGTGCTCCCAAACCTTCTTCTTAGAACTCTCCGACCTGATATCTTTTAACTGGTATGAGTTGGATACACTTATTCAGTTCGGCAGTTACTGCTCTGTGCAGACTGTGTTCCAAATACTTCAGAGTTTCATGCTGAGGGACGCCGGGGCGATTATACTGCATTTGTCGTTCCTGTCTTCGGATTACTACACGCTTATCGCTGGGATGTACATCTTTCAGTTTAAGGTGAGTTTACATGAGTATGAATGGTATAATTATGTATTTTTGTCTGTAAACTTTGTTAGTTCTAACCTATATTATTTCCCACTGCTCGGCAGAAGTCTCCCCTCTTCGCCACGTTTTTAAAGGGAAAAAACAAATATTCCAAATTATTACTGACCAAAGAAAATGTACACATTCAGTGCCAAAGATTTCGTAGCCAATAACATGGGGAACTTCGTGTGTAGAGGATAGCGCCTACGAGTTTAGCGCCCATCTAAGCGGGCTTCTGGTATTGAAAGTGGTAAAATGTGCAAATGCAGTCATAGGAATGTATTTCCCTCAAACTGAATTATATTTATAACTTTAGTAAGCCGCATTGACTTCATCTATAACGCGTGTGTATGTTTCAGTTCCACGCGCTATACTTCCTGTCGTACCTGCTAGCCATGGTGGGCGTGTTCCTGTTCAGCTCGCGCCGCTCGGGGCCCGTCGAGCAGGCGGCCCTGCCACAGCTCGTGCACGACGCCGTGCAGTCACAGGACAACGTGTCCATGTGAGTTACCTGTCGTACCTGTTAGCTGTGGGCTGTTCCTGTCCTGGTTGCACCGCTTCGGAGCCGCTGCCGTAGCTCGTGGAGGATGCTGCGCAGTAGGACGTGTCCATGTGAGTTACCTGTCGTACCTGTTAGCTGTGAGCGTGTTCCTGTCCTGGTTGTACCGCTCGAAGCCCCTGCCGCATCTCATGGAGGATGCTGCGCAGTAGGACGTGTCCATGTGAGTTACCTGTCGTACCTGTTAGCTGTGGGCGTGTTCCTGTCCTGGTTGTACCGCTCGGAGTCCCTGCCCCAGCTTGTGGAAGACGCTGCGCAGTAGGACAACGTGTCCATGTGAGTTACCTGTCGTACCTGTTAGCTGTGGGCGTGTTCCTGTCCTGGCTGCACCGCTTCGGAGCCGCTGCCGCAGCTCGTGGAGGATGCTGCGCAGTAGGACAACGTGCCCATGTGAGTTACCTGTCGTACCTGTTAGCTGTGGGCGTGTTCCTGTCCTGGTTGTACCGCTCGAAGCCCCTGCCGCAGCTCGAGGAGGATGCTGCGCAGTAGGACGTGTCCATGTGAGTTACCTGTACTACCTGTTAGCTGTGAGCGTGTTCCTGTCCTGGTTGTACCGCTCGGAGCCCCTGCCGCAGCTTGTGGAAGACGCTGCGCAGTAGAACAACGTGTCCATGTGAGTTACCTGTCGTACCTGTTAGCTTTGGGCGTGTTCCTGTCCTGGTTGCACCGCTCGGAGCCGCTGCCGCAGCTCGTGGAGGATGCTGCGCAGTAGGACAACGTGCCCATGTGAGTTACCTTTCGTACCTGTTAGCTGTGGGCGTGTTCCTGTCCTGGTTGTACCGCTCGAATCCCCTGCCGCAGCTCGAGGAGGATGCTGCGCAGTAGGACGTGTCCATGTGAGTTACCTGTCGTACCTGTTAGCTGTGAGCGTGTTCCTGTCCTGGTTGTACCACTCGGAGCCCCTGCCGCAGCTTGTGGAAGACGCTGCGCAGTAGGACAACGTGTCCATGTGAGTTACCTGTCGTACCTGTTAGCTGTGGGCGTGTTCCTGTCCTGGTTGCACCGCTCGGAGCCGCTGCCGCAGCTCGTGGAGGATGCTGCGCAGTAGGACAACCTGCCCATGTGAGTTACCTGTCGTACCTGTTAGCTGTGGGCGTGTTCCTGTCCTGGTTGTACCGCTCGAAGCCCCTGCCGCAGCTCGAGGAGGATGCTGCGCAGTAGGACGTGTCCATGTGAGTTACCTGTCGTACCTTTTAGCTGTGAGCGTGTTTCTGTCCTGGTTGTACCACTCGGAGCCCCTGCCGCAGCTTGTGGAAGACGCTGCGCAGTAGGACAACGTGTCCATGTGAGTTACCTGTCGTACCTGTTAGCTGTGGGCGTGTTCCTGTCCTGGTTGCACCGCTCGGAGCCGCTGCCGCAGCTCGTGGAGGATGCTGCGCAGTAGGACAACCTGCCCATGTGAGTTACCTGTCGTACCTGTTAGCTGTGGGCGTGTTCCTGTCCTGGTTGTACCGCTCGAAGCCCCTGCCGCAGCTCGAGGAGGATGCTGCGCAGTAGGACGTGTCCATGTGAGTTACCTGTCGTACCTTTTAGCTGTGAGCGTGTTCCTGTCCTGGTTGTACCACTCGGAGCCCCTGCCGCAGCTTGTGGAAGACGCTGCGCAGTAGGACAACGTGTCCATGTGAGTTACCTGTCGTACCTGTTAGCTGTGGGCGTGTTCCTGTCCTGGTTGCACCGCTCGGAGCCGCTGCCGCAGCTCGTGTAGGACCAAAAGCATCTCTCTAAACCTTAAGGTGCGTACGAATTGAGCAGCCTCGGGTTGAGGCACGATCGGCTCACCGAATCGTACGCACTCGCGGGAGTGCGTACGATTTGTGTGCGAGCAGCACGTGTCGTGTGTCTTTTACCCGCGCTCTAAGGCGCCCCAGTGTGCGTGCCTCGCGTAAATTGGATGTGTATCCGAGCGTGCCGCGGACAGAACGATGTAATTTGGTAAAGTAAATGTGCACTACATGAATTACGGTTTTTGTACAACAGTTCCATCCACCATCAAGGCGATTTCCTCTTCTTTTTGGTAATAATTCGGTGAATTGCGTTAAACGCAGCCGCGGCTGTCATCGTGTCCGACGCCATTTTGAACGACGCACAATGTCGGCTCGCCGCGAGAGCGCTGCCTCGCCCGCGCATGTTTACGTGCAACAATTTGGCTCACGAGCTACGAAAACTACGGTAGCCCAGTGGTTCAGGCATGCGGCTGTCAAGCGGCGGTCGTGGGTTCGAATCCCGGCTCGTACCAATGACTTTCTCGGAACTTATGTATGGAATATTTACCGTTAGCTTTTCGGGGAAGGAAAACATCGTGAGGAAACCTAACCTAACCCGGTCTTAGTTTTCCCTCTGGGTTGGGTAAGGTCAGATGGCAGTCGCTTTCGTCGAACTAGTGCCTATGCCAAATCTAGGGATTAGGTGTCAAAGCGGACCCCGAGCTCCTTTAGGGCCACTACCGGGAACAACGCTAGGAGGATGATCAATTTGGCTCGCGAGCAGCTCGCCGCGCGGGGCGAGCATGCCACAGGCTGAACTGGTTAAATTCGTACACAGGAACTAATGTTCATAATCTGTGCAGGGACTACACAGTGCCGAGTCTCGACTGCATCCCCATCGAAGCCCTGGAGCCGCCCATGTCCCGAGATACCACCTTCACCTCGTTCCTCGGCGCGCCCAATGGCTGCCAGCCCAATGGCAAGGACATCTGCTAGGACACTAGTAACTATAGACAGGTACAGTAGTACCACAAATATAAGGTATATCGGCAATCTTCGTCCACACCGACGAGTGCTGACAAGTGCCGAGTGAAATCGAACGTATCACCATTTCAATAAAGACCTTGTTGCACTGTACGTAACGTACAATATGCAATGACAGGTGATCGTGCTTTGCGGGCGCCGGAGCTGCTGGCGTCGCGCAAAATTTCGGCCAATGGGCGTTGAGGAGTTTACCCGCGCAAACGCGCGGCCTTATGATTGGTTAAAATGCTTTCTGCGCAGGTACATCGTTGTAACTTATATTTGTGGTACTACAGTAGCCAAATACAGAATGCATCATCGATGGACGGCCACTGATCGACAGCATCTACAGAGATGAAGCAGGTCTTCAAACTTTTCGGCGACTTTTGAGACTTTGGGTCAGTACCTTTCTGAATTCCATTCAACGTTATTCCGAACAATGCAATTAGAGTGATATTATAATTATTTATTAGGTGTACCTTTGGTAAAGAATAATATTCTATTAAATATGGAAACCACGAGATTTGAGGCACGGTAGTGCCGCCGCCAAGACCATCGAAAGGACAATTCGCTTTCTCGAATATATTTTAGTGTAATCGTTTTTTTCTGTATTATCTTAAATAATTGGCACTAACATTATAATAAGAAATGTAAGTACAGCTAATTGTCCTTGTCAGGTGAAAATTGTGTGGGCCCTGATAAAATGATCACGGTTGCCCAACACTGCCTGACTGTCTAACATTACACCTAAAGTATATTTCACAACCGGAGGTTATGGAAAAGGCCGGCACAATTAAGGTTTTTTTCAAAACCGATATCTGCTTTTGTGTTACGCTATAGCGTGTAACACAAATGTACCAAACACAAAACAAAACGTAACACAAATACAGACTTCGGTTCAATAAAAAATATTTTTTTGCCGGCCTTAACCTTTTACGATAATATCGCGGTGTGATCAGTGTACAAAATCATATGATATTTTTAATAATCATCTATAGTTAATATAATGTTTTTAGCACGACTAACAAACTTCAACTTCACTATATTCGATACACTCATTACTTGTTTAGATCAAATATCAATATAGCGGGGTTAGTTTTAGAGACATGTTAGTCTCTTTGTAAGGCGTATTCTAATACTCACCTGGAAGTCAGCCATTAAAATCCTTCGACGGGTGATCTTGTTTAATTGTCTAGATTTTTGTTATTTTATCAAAGTGATAAGGTCTGTTCACAGTAACACAACAATAGCAAAATTAATAATTTATTATTATATGTTATCTTATTTTAGTTGGTACAAATCGTTTTTATTGTAGTATTGTTATTGATTGTCTATAGACAAACTGTCAACTTTAAAATTTTAATTTGCACCAGTTGCACGATTAATGTTGAGTCGTGGATCTTGGACACTGGGAGATTTGACAGTGATATAACCTTGTGACGTGGAGCTACTACGTAGAGCTACGGTAGCCTAGTGGTTCAGGCATGCGGCTGTCAAGCGGCGGTCGTGGGTTCGAACCCCGGCTCGTACCGTTAGCTTTTCGGTGAAGGAAAACATTGTGAGGAAACCGGTCTAATCCCAATAAGGTCTAGTTTTCCCTCTGGGTTGGAAGGTCAGATGGCAGTCGCTTTCGTAAAACTAGTGCCTATGCCAAATCTTGGGATTAGGTGTCAAAGCGGACCCCGGGCTCCTTAGGGGCACAACCGGGAATAACGCTAGGAGGATATAACCTTGTGTGGCAGTCATGTCTATTGGACTAATTAACTGGTTATAAAGCAGTTTATGTGACAGCCATGTCACAGCAAAGTTGTACCTGTGACACTGTCAACCCGTAATAAGTTATAATTTATCTTAGACCGGAATTTTCCTGTCATAGTGGCTTCTCATTTATAGACTTTTACTATACTTACGTGTTTTTTTTACCGTCTTAGAGCCGAAATAGTTGATCCACCCAGATAATTAATTGTACTAACCTTATAAATAATTGAAGAATCATTTAAGTATCATCTTTCTAACGTTGCATGGTTGCATCCTAAAACGCACGGGGTCCACTTTGGCACCAGGCAATCTGAAGTATCACTAAGCCATTAAAAAAAAAACATGAAAATTTACGTGAATATCGATATTACGTAGTTGATGAATGAGAGGTCACTATGACAGCTCAAAAATCTAAACTAATATTATAAATGCGAGTGTGTCCGTTAAGCTCTTCTCGCTTAAACCGCTGAACCGATTTAAATGAAATTTGGTATAGAGATAGTTTCAGTCCCGGGGAAAGCCATTGGATAGTTTATATCCCGGAAATCATTCCAAAGGACGGGGGAAAATGGAGGTTGAAAGTTTGTATGGAGCTGCGATATAAACGATTTCCACGCGAACGGAGTCGCGGGCAGAAGCTAGTGCTGCCATAATTCCGGACTCTGTTTATCGACACTCAGCGCTCGTGGAAACGAGCGTAATGTATGAACCGCCTTATATTTATTTTATTTCGAGTTTTATAGGTATTTACCTATTTAATAAAGTAAGGTTCCATAAAATAGCCCATTTCGCCTCTCAATTAGATGTAGATATGACACAAGAGTAACAAATGAACAAACGCCAACACAGTTAACTAACCATACTGTATTTATATAGAACCTTATTGTAATGAACATAAAGTGCACGGATCGTCAGTTAGCTGTGTTATCGATAGTATATGAACTGTGTGAAATGCTGTCTTGTTGTACTGGACATGTATCGCTATTAGGTATCAAGTATTATGTACAGGATGGAAATATTCGGCATTGACGGCTGACATGAGAAGTGAGAAAAGTCTCAACATACAAATATATTCTTCACACCTGCTTTTCAGAAAAGAGTCATTGTTGCCCTTAATGAGGGGTTTCACTTTTCCTCATAGAAGGTGTGAAAAGCAGTATTTGCCACTCGACAGCAAAATTATTTCCATCTTGGGCGTACACACTTGAATCCCTCGTTACGCCCAAGATTCAACCTTAGAATACCTCCCTACGCTCAGGATTCTATTGTAGAATCTTTCGCTTCACTCAGGATTCAATATACCCCCCTCGCTTTATTATATAATTTTCCTCCCTTGAGACACAATCTACTATTATACAATACAATACAATACAATACAAATATTCTTTATTGCTCACCAGACATAGTAAAAAATAAAAAAAGAGGTAAGTTAAACATAAACAATGGTAGACAACAGGCGGTCTTATCGCTAAAAAGCGATCTCTTCCAAACAACCTTTGGGTGGTGGAGACGATGCAAGAAAAGATAAGATTTGAGTAGGTGAAAACAGAAAATAAGAACAACTTAACTATAAGAAAGACTATACACTTACATAAATACATATATATATAAACCTACATACACATACAATAACTAAATGTCATAGAAACAATATCACTTACAGCCGAAAACAAACAGCACACACCAAGTAGGAATGACTAGTTACGGAAGAGATAAATAGTAATCCTTAAGTCGAGTTTTAAAAATGGGAAGAGACTTAGCACGTTTAATCTCAATAGGCAAAGAATTCCACAATCGAACAGCTCGAAAAGTAAAAGAATTGTTGTAAAATTTAGAGTTTGATTGAGGAACCCTCAGAAGCAACATCTGAGGATTATCATATTACGCTTTCTTTCCGTCGCGCGTCTTTTACGAAAAATAAAATATAAACCTCGAATCGACTTTTCCATCTTGTAATGTACTAATATACTACTATATCAGACAACTTGACTAGCAAGTAACCATTATACTAGGAACGAAACTAAGAGTAATATCTGTCAAAGGAATGCAAGCTGTAAACGAATCTATGGTCTAAGTATAAAGTAGTTTTTAGATTGCGTTTTTTTCACAGTTTTTACGCTTAGTTTTGGTCCCCCTATGTCTGGAACTGTTATTCTTGTGAACAGCCTAAGATAAAATAACCACTGCCCTTTCAGCCTAGTCATCTAGTAACATTTTTATAAAACCTATTTCTAGTTACTTAGACTTAAACCATGTTAAACACCTCATATTAATACACCAATTAAACTAGTCGAAGCAATAAATGACCATACTTTTAAAAGTAAAATGAAATTGTAATATAACGAAAACTGCCATAATAATTTCTTGAATTTTTACTCGATTTTTTAATCCAATATTGCGATTTGGAATTACATATTTATAAGGTATTTTAAATTAGATTATAATCGAGAGAATGTATTGGGATTGAATAAGTATTCACATTAGGGAGGTAGCATTTTATAGAGTTAACATTTTACTCGAACTGTAACTGTAAGTAATTTTCAGCTGTGATTTTATTTTTAATGTTTTCAAATGAGATTGTCTATAATACTAGTTGCTTTTATCGAGAATTTTATGAGGAAAAGATCCATTATTGCAACATACGAAAATAATATACTTAGCTATCCATAAAATATGACTATCTATGTATCCCGTTTCAACTAATACAATATCATCGTCTCTCTCAAACAATCATCTGACCAATTATAGACCTTATCTCATTGCAGTACGATTCACGAGCGGTCAGTCGATTGCGTGGATGGCGGCCGACTCTAGTCTAGTTCGTGTTGGTTTATTCTGAAAGTTTAGCCATGTTATGTATGACGCTCAATTACTAATCTTAAGGTTAAATGTGCATTTAATGAACATTTTGATAGTCCAATATAGATCAAATATATCTATACGTAGGGACTACGGATCCAGTCAGAAAACAAGAAAGTATTTGTGAGTATATGTGGTAACATTTCATTACGAAATTTTGCGACGAAGGTCAAGTAACATAGAGGAACGGATCGATTACCTGCGTATAATGTACACAGAATGCAGGCCCAGCTCAAATCACTTTCTTATGTCTAAATGTGTTTAATCCAAAAATTAGATATATCGTAAAAAAGTTTGTCAATTTCATTTTTGTTACTAGCTTTCATTTCCGGCTGTACCTTTCTGTAGTCTTTACTACGCATTGAGACGAGCCCAAACTCAACGGGGTTATACGTCTGTTAAGTCCTGAATTCCCATGGCGACCTTCTGTCTCCATCATCAGATCAACTCGATGGTACTATAAACCATAATATTGAATTGCCATCCAAACTATTTATACGTATACCCAAAATTTCAGCTCAATCGGTTACCGGGAAACTAAATAAAAGCTTGTAAAACATGCACTCCTAGTTAGGCAGAAATCCAAGATATTGCTTGTAACATAAAAATCTAAAATCATCCCTTTCTCCGTGACCATAAAGTTTCAAGTCTAGACTTCAAAGTTTTTAATTTATTGCTTGTTTTTTGACTGGATCCGTAGGCATAATGGGAATTTGACGTTATTTAGCGTATTAAGAAACGCGTATTCCTTCAAAAACATAATTATAGCCGATGGTTGTGTTGACTTTATTGAACGGATTATGTCAGCTTGTTAGATGCGGTCTGTGCTAGTCTAGGCATCTATATGCGTCTTGAGAACAAATTATGTAATATGTATTTTAAAGTTAGATAAATATACAACATTTTCATGAGATTTACTTTTATTTACTATATCCTTTTCAGTGAGGCGTAGACACTAGCATTTTGGTGTTGACAGCGTCTTAGAGGGGGTATGTTTTGTCCCTTTTCCGCAAAACGCACCTTCATATGAAACGATTGCCATTTTCTATGACGCTCGAGGATAGTGACGTCACAATCTACTAGCGTTTTCTCTCTCTAACAAGCAACATTAAAACTGTTCTAGCTTGGTATTTTTTTGAGATGCTTGCAGGGGATTTTCGTCATTAGGAATATTATTTGCAATCTTTCTTTTGAAGTAATAATACATTTTGGGTCTACACATATACCTACTCTTTGGTCTACACCCCTACTGAGCACGTCATCATTTAGAATGTAAGGTTTCGAATCAAGCGAACGAAGGAACTTAACTAACTGCCAGTGTGTTTTTAACCCCCGACGAAAAAAAGAGGAAGTTTAACGTGTCTGTCTGTGGTATAGTAGCTCCCAAACGGATGGACCGATTTAAATGCGGTTTTTTTGTGTCACAAGTAGATAATTTTATCCAGAGTGTTCTTAGCCATGTTTCATCAGAACCTGTTCGCAGCCGTTTTTGAGATATTGGACTTTGAAATGAAAATGTCGGGGGTTTTTCAACTTTTCTAAGTTGTGGTTATAATTTGTAAGAACCTTTACTACTCCAGGCAAAATACGGTTTTGAAAAACATTAATTTATAATAGCGTTTTTTTTGTTGATTTCATTATAAAATGTTATTTCAAGATGCTTTATTCAAGAATCCGGCAAACTTTCCACCCGGAAGTAATTAGGTAGATTTAAATAAAACATGCGTTGTCTTTTTCTGTATGATTTATCTTGAATATTATAGAGCAAATGTTAATTAACCAAAATAAAGACAAAAATATTTATTAATATTTTTTCTGACTTTTCTGTAGCTTCATTTATCATTTTTTTGATGTCTGAAATTTTGTCGGATTCTGTCGCTAGGTGACTATTTAATTGATAATAAATCCTTTACACAGAAAAAATAAGCTATTATAAAATATTTCCAAAATTGAAATTTTTTCCATACAAGTTGTCAGTTCATTGCCTGGACTATACCTGCGAGCTGTTTTTTCATTATATCCGCCCTTAGACACCCTACTCATGTAAAGCAACACAAGCGGGCATTGACGGCGCGTTTAAAAAACGCGCTGTGCATTGGCCCTAAAACTTATTTAGCTTATTGCTTAGGTACTTTTTTTCTTTGGTTACTTTTCCCTCTCACACAAAGGTTCTGGTAGATTGACATTTGGAAATGAAAAATACGTTTCAGTGAAATATATCTTTATTTATAAATATTCAACACGCTGTCGGGCAGTAAATGATGCCGCATAACTGGCAGAATGGTAGTACCGCAAGTTTATGGAGATGCACAATTGTACTATAAGTATAGTCTTGTCTGTTTTGGTACAAGGGCAACTTTACAACTGTATTATAACTCTACTAATTATGTGACTAACCTTTTGTAAACCAATGTATCACTTTTCGTTTATTGCTGTGACAACTAAAGCGCATCGTTTGGCGAAAGACGCTTGGCGTGCAAAGGGCTAATCCTTTTAGCGCGCAATGTATGTGCTCGTTAGGAGGCACTGGCGCCGAAAGGGTTAATACCTTTACCGGCAGACTATAGACCTGTTTCAGGAATTGTCATCATCTTATAAATCTATCTGCAGCTCAAACTTTTCTAAAATGCACTCTAACGCGTAGAAAATAGACGTGTTCAGATTTTTGTGAGCACACAGTTGGCTCCGATAAATCTGATGGAGGCCGTATACTGGTAATGCTGCCAAAGAGTGTCACAATCTTTACCAGTTCATGAGTTCACCTTGTGGGGGGCCTGCCCACGCTTCGCCTATTGCGTGGTGCGTCAAAAACTAAGTCTGTCAAAAACGCAAGCGATAAACAACCTTATGCTCAGTGGGTAGTCATTTAATTGTGCGAGTTAGTTTCATTCCTATTATGCTATGGTATTGCCAATTCGCATTTATAAACATCAAGGTGATTGAAACCACTTTGTACTTTGTCGCATTAATAATAAGGTTCGTGTTTCGATTATCTTAATCATACCGTTCCTGAAACAGCCCCTAGCCTAGATGGAAAGTTGTTGCACTAGATGGCATCTACATCAAATAATGCGAAAGCCATCATACAGAGGGAAGAAATGTGAATAAACTCATAACTACATATAATAAAATTAATATGTCAAGATATGCAGATAGTTCCTTAAGTACTTCATGTACTTAGTATGAATAAATATAGACCTGTGACGTATAACATTCCAAATTGGGCAAAATGACGTCATACTGGCCAGCATAGCGGCTATATAACCATCCCTTTCGTTTGCTTCTGTTAGACGCCATAAAGAGATGGGTATATTTCATTACACACTTGATTGGCCTGCTTTAGGCCTGTATCACGCTGGCGCGGCCTGCGGTGGCGGCCAATAGTAAAGTTGACAGCTAATGACAGCTGCGGCCGGGCCGCGTCAGTCTGTGCGAGGCTTAAGATGCGTCAATTTCCAAAAAAATATGTACCTAAAGTGCGTACGGCCACGTAGAATTCATCTCTATAACATAAATTCATATAATCGTTCACACGTCTTGTCAAGATTGTCGTACAGGTGCTGAAGACTAAGCATTCACTTACAATGAGCTTTCTAGCGAATTCATTAGGAATAGGTAGATTTGTGTAAGATCGTTCCCTAGAAAGAAAGAAATGAATATCACGAAGCCCCATGGACGTCAGCTGCGGTTCCGTTGGTGGGTAGCCATCCAAACACGTAAAAAAAACGAAATTTTGCCATTTACCCCCGATTCTATTTATCATCAAATAGTATGACAGTATGTTAGGTAGTATGATAGTTAATCCAATATTATGACGAAACAAAATCGTCAGCCAGCTGTAAAGTGGTGGAAAACCCGTCAGCTGGTCACACGAAAATGATAAATATATTCCTACTATAAACGAGCGGTTAAAACGGCGGCTCAATACTTTGCCATGCATTTAATAGCAGGCGTTAATCTGCTTAAAAGTGGAATATATTTTAAAATTTTCGTGTGACCAGTTGACGGGTTTTCCATCAGTGTACAGTAAGCTGACGATAATTTTTAGTCATATATAAACTAATACATATAACAAACTACCTGAGGACCTAAAATTGTTAAGACAAAATAGCTTTAAGAACAAATTGACAAACTGGCTTCTGGACAAATGCTTTTATAGTGTAAAAATATTTTTGGATTATGTTTGACATGTTGATTGATATGATGTTATTTATATATTATTTTAATTTTCTCTACGCTTCTGACACCTGACTGGCATTTTTTATTTTTATTTCATTATTATTTGACATTATTATTCTTGTTTGCATCTGTTATTATTATAATTTTGAATTGTTAATGCTATTTTTTATGATTATTATTATGAAATATAACGCTCCTCAACAAAATGTTTGGTACGCCTGCACGCAGGCTGAATGCACTGGACTGTGATACTGTAATTTTAAAAACTATGTAACTGCATTCCGAGCAAAATAAATAAATAAATAAAATCTTCGAATCATAATATTGGATAACTATCACTTGATGATAAAATTAGTCAAAGTAAATGGCAACATTTTCTTCTCTTTTTTGTGTTCGGGAGGCTGCTGCTGGTCAAGCCACCGACGGAGCCGCAGCTGACGTGCACGGGGCTTCATGATACAACATTCTGAACCTTCTCACAAGTTATCACACGGGGGTCGATTGGTCACGAAAATCTGTTGTTAGCTCGCGGGACAGAAGGTGAAAGGTCACAAAATAAAAAGGAGCATGTTAGCGAGCATTCTAGCCAAGTGGCAGTAAATTCACTTCGGGCTTTTTTGCCGAACCGAGCAATTTTGTTATTGTACCGACCTCCGCCCACATCTAGCACGGCATTTACTAGAGCGTCCGCTACAATCGTGACAATGTTCGTAGCGATGTTGGGCCGTTATTTAATAATGATATCAAATTATATTTCAGTTCAAAGAATAATCGTTTTCCCTAAGTATCACGTGACAAACGAATTTCTCAAATTATTCTAGGAAAGCGAGAATTCCGCGCAAATGGAAAGCCAATTAATGAATTTAAATTGTTCCTATTGCCCTATTATTAGTATTTTTGTTTTCATTTTGAACTGGATTTTAATGGACTATTATTTATAATTGCTTTTTTCTTGACGATCTTTTTGTGAAGCCATGCTATTTTAATTTCAGGACATGTAAATTTTCAAAAAGAAATAAACGAATCTAATCTGTTCATTGCTCAGTTGGACAAATTAAAAAATAGCGAATGCACAATTTTCATTTGCTCAAGTCTATCAACACTTAACACTCAAGATAGTCTATTCGCTACGGACGAGATGATGAGCGAGATAGAATAATAATTTAGCAGAATATGAAAGAGATAATATCATTGGGCGTGCTTTATTTGGTACGTAGTCATCAAAAGTATAGGTTAAAGTGTTCAATGAATTCTGAGCACGCGTAATGCTTTGTAATGGCGGTCAGCAGCATTATTGCTTAGATGTATTTGAAGGCCATTGTAATAAAGCTTAAGTGACAATTTGTACGTTTTATTGCAATTAAGTAAGGATTTATAATTTTAACCACACCAATCGGTCGACTATACAAAATTAATCGAATATTGTCAATCTACGATCCACCGACTGGTATAAACGCTTGAAGTTCACTGAATTATCTTAATTTGTTTTATAGTAATGTAAACCTATATGCAGGAATACAGAGCCGTTAGACGCATGCGTCTCTTTTCCACATGTGTGGACGCATACGGCTGAGCGGGACAGGTATCTGTTTCTCCACCATCACTAGCCGACACAATATCAAGGCAGGAGAACTAGCTAAGCAAACACCTTTCTATTTCCTTCGCTCAGCGCAGTTCTAATTGAAGAGCAGTGGATGACCGTCTCTTTCTTGCGCCCAGCGCTGTCACTGTAATTGAAGAGACAGCTATACTTTACTAGCTTCTACTGCCGTGATCAGCTGGCGAGACTACAGGGTAACTCGAGATGTGCGTTTCTCTTCCACAATCGCGCAGGCGTATGAGGGAGCGGGCCGACTATATGTCTAATTGTCGTCGTCACTAGCCGACACGGATTTCCTGGAGACAGGCGTGTCGGGGCGCGAGGAGCCGCTCCTCGAGCCGCTCTTGGAACGGGACCGGGAACGGGAACCGCTCTTGGAGCGGGAACGAGATTTGGAGCGAGATTTGGACCGCGACTTGCTTTTTGATCTGAAATAAATGATACAATTAATTTTAAGATTAATTTAATGTATAGGCTGAACACAAGCCTAAGCCAGATTGAAAACAAATCCCAGCCAGTGAAGGTATTAAAATGATATAAACCCTTCACCCTCGCGGGGGAATGTTGTCATACACAAGCAATGTCAACAAAAACAATAGTACATTACTACAGAGGCCGGGAACTAATGGGCCACCGGCCGAGTACATATAGACGGCCAAGCGTGTCGAGGCCGGGTACCCCTTTTCACGCCGACGTACAGGTGCCGGCATAGTTATTTGTGTCACAAGGGAGCAAAATAGGATATTTACGGCGAGGATATTGAATTCTGAACGTAGCGGGGGATCCTACAATAGAATCCTGAGCATAGCGAGTGTAGTGAGGGATACAAATGTTTACGCCCGAGACCAAAATAATTTTGCTACCGAGTGACACATAACTCCTATTTTTCACACCGACTATGAAGAAATTTCAAAAAAATATTGTTAAAATTAATCAAAAAGTTAAAAAAATATGTCTTAATTTTCATTACTAATTTTTAATATAACGAAAAAATTATAAAATTTCATACAACGCTGTTAAAGTTAAAACTTAAAATATGTTCGTTTTTAATCGATTACAATGAAATCCCAATGGATTATTTTATTAAGATCTGTGTTCAATTGGCAGATTGCGTAAATGCTACAATGCCAATGTATAAATTAAAAAAAGTAGCTTGAACAGAAAAGTACCGTTTTGATCCCTCTCGTCGTGCAGCAAAACTTACTTTTCTAAATGCAAGGTGTGAAAAATAACGACGACGACGAAGGGGAGGGGCAATTCGCAGTGCGAATTGTACGTGCGAGCTGTCCCCCCTCTTCGTCCCGCGTTGCGCAAGTTATTTGCCGGCACCTGTATTCTCAGTGCTTTTCTCAAACATGCAATAGAATAAATAAAAAAAACTCGAACTTTTTCATGGCTGAACGCCGTGATCCTGTGCCACAAATTGTGGAATGGAAATTAAAAAGATCATCTTCGCCTCCAATTTCATGTGAAATGCCATTACGGATCTCTCATCTCGCTCCGCCTTAAACGTGACACTTCGAAGCCCATTATGAAGAACAACAACACCAATATTTCATTGCATGTTTGAGAAAAGACTACTAAACAAAAACATATGTTTCAATGTAAACAAAAACAACAGGTACACCACTTATTAAAATAGTACGTTACCTCGAACGTGACTTCGAGCCGCTCTTCGATCGGGATCTCGACCGACTCTTGGACCGCGATCGACTCTTGGACCTGGAAATTAAATGTTCATAAATAATCTTTACGATAAACAATAGGCAGATGTAATATATAAATCAAAATGGGTGGCTGGCAGACACAGTACGTATTTAGGCCTTGTCATGCATGTAGCATTATTTTCATTGGATGACGATCATTTTATTAGGCGGGGAGGAATAACAGGATGATGATAGGGGGGGTATCAAAAATAGTCAAAAAACGTGTTATTAGAGACAAAACTGTGCTATTCGTGAAGACAAATCTAGAATAACATTGAAAAAGCAAAACTAATTTTTACTCAAATACAAAAAAACGACTTACCTTGAACGACTCTTGGACCTCGACCCACTCTTGGACCGTGACCTGCTCTTCGACCGCGAGCGACTCTTCGACCGCGAGCCGCTCTTCGAGCGAGACCGGCTCTTCGAGCGGGACCGACTCTTGGACCGCGAGCCGGATTTTGAGCGCGACCGACTCTTGGACCGCGAGCGGCTCTTGGCTGAGCCGGAGCGAGATCGGGACTTCGAGCGGCTCTTGGATCTTGATCTGTGTGAAAAGGGGTTTGGGTAAAAGTGTTGTAATTTTTAGAGATGAGCGGCCATTAGTTAAAGTGGTATATTATGATAGATCTACTCAAAACTGCATCGGTGCCGAGATATTTGCAATATATATTTTCGCAGGTCATATTGAAAAGATATAAACAAAACTTCAAACTTAAATATCTCGGCTCCGATATCGTTTAAAGCGTTTTATTTTATATATCTATGCATATTAAAAGGTCCTCTAAACGATTATAAAAGATACATCTTTAGCCGCTGCATAAAATAAAAACTGAAACTCAAAATGATATTTATTCAAGTAGACCCAGTAACAATCAGTTTGAAATCGTCAGGTAGAAACATAATCTTAAGCTAGTTACTTAGAGTAATTTATTAATCATAAAAAGTAAAATTTATATGAAGTAAACATTTTTATAAAAAATACTAGTCTAGAATGTTTCTAGAAAAACAATCTATTGTCAATAAATAAATAAAACGAGAATAATACCGTAACCTATGGATGCTTGCAACTGTTGGCGCTTTGAAAATATACCGGAGCTAATCCACTAGAAGCAAATTTTCCGAAAAATTCGATTCTTCCGAATACTTTGACGTAAATGACGTTCAAAATAAAAATAGATAAAATAAGGCTAGAAGTGACATTGAAAATTAAATCTATGTCTACCCTTTCTCAGAACAAGCGCGAAAGTACGTACAGTCAGAGGAATTAATTTACATACATTAAATGGGCATAAATATCTGTACACGCCTTTATGACAGTGGCAATGGCGTCCCGTACAGATATTTATGTAGTCACCACAATCAATATCTGCGACAGCACAGCGCTCATAAATATCTGACACGACTCTATTACTAGGGCCATCAGGACATCAGATATTATTGCCGGCTCTGTGATGGCAGATATTAACGGTGGTCACTGCACGACCCTTGACTGCAGTGAACAAAAAAAACCATAGTGGTTACGCCGTCAGAGCAAAATCCCTTTTGGCCTCCTTTCTTAAAAAAGCTGTTGAGACTGCTTACACGCACCGCCTTCATAGTTCTGGCTGTCATAAAAAAAAAAACATTCAGTTACATACGTCAACGCATAATTTTCATATATTTTCTCCGCTGCAAACTGATCTACGAATAATAAGATTGTTATTAATAAGTACCTATAGTGATTGTGCTAGTTACTCCTGCCGCTCCTCTCTGCTTACGCCCGCTCCAAGTCACTCGGACAACTAAGGTAAGCAGTTTCAGCTTCTCAAAATTTGCATATTTGGTTTGTCTTTTATCCTACGGCGTAACCTTGCCTTCGGCTCCGCTCATCACCGCATAGTCTAAATTGCCTATTTACACGGCCTAAGCATATTTTTGGTCCTATCGAGTTCCGGATTCTTCCGTCCAAATTTTTAAAATTCCCATTTATTTTCCGCAATACTCATATATTTCACCCGCCATTAACGCTCATTTCATATATATCACGCTCATTGTCATTTACATTTAGCTTGACATTGTCATTAATATAATTGAAATTTTAATTTAGCCAACATGTCTAAATCTGAAATGGAAATTAAGTTAGCAGTGTTAAAAAGTAAAGAAGAGAAAATCTTTCAGCGATTTACTCGCATACATGCCGCTTCTAAAAATATTTCAAATTTTGAATCGCGAAGCAACGAGTCTTTCATGGCCGATAGTGAAACGATTGATGACTTACGTGCGAGTTTCGAATCAATTCTGGATGAGATGAATAAAATCATCATGTCTCTCGTTCCTGGTACCAAGCCTGACTATGAGGCCCTGGATGCGTTCGAAGATATGTACTCAAAAATAAAACGCACTCGAAACAACATTATTAAAATGTCAATACCGCAAGCAAGTGCATCATCCGCACCCGCGAGTCGTAACAACGGCTCTTATATTAAACTCCCGCCTATAGAATTGCCTTGCTTTGATGGTCGTACTGAGAACTGGCCCATCTTCTATGAGTCATTTAAAACCAACGTACATAATAATGACCAACTGACTGACTCGCAACGTGTGCAATACCTCATGGGCAAGCTAACACATAATGCTCTGAAATTAACCGCTGGTTTAGTGCCTACAGGTGAAACCTATTCCATAATTTTGGACAGTCTTGTCAAAAAATATCAAGATAAACGCGCCTTGGGTACTTATTACCTGAACAATGTATTTGACTTAAAACCATGCTCAAACAATGCCAGCAGTCTCAATACCTTCATTGAGAAGTATTCCGCGTCTATCGCCGCTCTTAAGCAGTTAGACATTCCTGATTTGGCTGATTTTCTTCTTTTAAATTGCGCATTGAGGAAGACCGACCAACAGATGTTACAAAGTTACGAAATGTCAATTCGCGATGTTGAGATTCCGACTTATAAATCGTTCATATCGTTTGTGCAAGACCAAGTTAAGATTTTAGAACGGTCCAATGGTAGTACCGTCGGCAAATCAGTTGCCAATATACCGGCACAAACTACGCGAACTACGTATAAGGCGTTTGTAGCCAGCAATGATACCGCTTCAAAACCCGCGATTAATGAACCAGCTTGTATATTGTGCAACAAAAAGGATCATTCGCAACTTTATGCTTGCATGAAGTTTAAAAACATGGTCTCCCCGCAAGTGAGGTTTGAATTTATAAAAGATAAGCATGGTTGTGTTAATTGTTTAAGTACGACGCATACACTTATTAACTGTAACTCGCGTCACACTTGCAACGTGTGTCAGAAGCGTCATCACACGTTCTTACATTTTGAGTCGAATAAAGCTGCTTCCGCTAATATTAAATCAACGCAATTGTTCGCCAACACTAACGACGTTACTTCTTCCGCCGCTCATGTACCGCGACCGTCAGCAGCCGCGCCTCCATCGCGCTCTCCGCCTGCAGTGTTCAATTCTTGTGAACCAAATGCACCTAATGCAAACTCGAACTGTGTCTGCACACCGCAAATAAATACTCCGCTGACTGCTCATCCGCCCCGCGATAGCATTAATACGCAATGGTCACCTGATGGGGCCATAGCACAGCCGCTTTCTAACGCTTCGGTCTCACTCAAAGTAGAGTCGAACCCTAAGTCAACAATATTGTTGTCAACCGCTCAGGTGTACGCTAAGCCTTATAATGGTGATGGTAAGACGATTATAAGATGCCTAATTGATAATGGTTCACAAAACAATCTAATAACGCTTGATTGTTGCAAATCACTTAACTTACCCGTGATACCGCTTAACAATTCCTATATAAAGGGTGTTGGTTTAACGTCGAGGCCTATACTTGGTTATGTTTATTTGAATATTGAATCGCGCATCTACCCAAATAATAAATACTATATACATGCTTTAGTGGTAGATTGTATAACAGATCAACTGCCCGCGCATTTCGTCGAAGCTAATAAATGTGACTTGGCATATCTTGCCGATATACCGCTTGCAGATTTAACCTGGAATATTCCAGGCTGCATTGATGTGGTGCTAGGTGTTCAACTCTTCCCGTATATATATTTGGGGAACAGAGTAGATTCTGGCACATGCGCACCCCCCGCTTTGCTAACCACGTTTGGTTACGTGTTAATGGGTGACTATCCTTGTAAGTCTAACTCTAATGACACTTCTTTTACCGCATTTGTGCTCAATGACCTTGAATCGAGTCTCAATAAATTTTGGGAATTAGAAGAGATCCCATACAAACGTTTTCTTAGTCCGGAAGAGACTGAGTGTGAGAATTTGTACACTACTTCCGTGACTCGAAATGATGATGGCAGATATTCTGCAGCCTTGCCCTTCTGCAAAGATGCGTCTGAGCTAGGCAATTCTCGAGCTGTTGCTCATCGCCGCCTACTTTTTTTGGAAAAGAAGTTTAAACAAATACCTACACTTCGTGATGATTATAACCAAGTCATCAAAGAATATATGCAAAACGGTTATCTTACCGAAGTTCCTGAATCTGACGTCACTGATGACGGATATTACATTCCTCATCACGCAGTGGTTCGTCCTGATAAATCTACATCTCGCGTCAGAATAGTCCTAGACGCTAGTGCTAAAAGTAGCTCAGGCTTGTCACTCAATGACATTTTGCACACTGGTCCAAATTTGCAGGCAGATTTATTTATTCTGCTACTGAATTTTCGCCTGTTTCCCATAGCAATGACATCGGATATCCGCCAAATGTATATGCAAATCTGTTTGCCGCCAAAACATTATAAATATGTGAAAATTTTATTTCGCTTTGATGAAAAAGAGCAGGTTCGCACCTTTCAGTTTACGCGCGTTGCGTTTGGACTGAAATCAAGCCCGTATATGGCAATGCGCACTGTCAAGCAGCTTTGCCTTGATGAGGGACATCGGTTTCCCGATGCTGCAACAGTGGCTAGTTCCCAATTATACATGGACGATTTAGTTCATTCGTGTATAAATGAGGAAACTGCAATGCGTTTATCGCAAAACTTAATCGCGCTTTTTAAAACTGGTGCATTTGATTTAGTCAAATGGTCCAGCAACTCCCTGTCACTGCTAGATAAGCTGCCTAATTCACACCGTGCTTGTGTTAATTTTGATGACAAGCAAAATATTGCCAAAGTGTTAGGCTTATCTTGGGAACCCTCCGATGACACATTCTCACTAACTACGTTCCCGCCCGCCGGAGGGAAGTGTACCAAGCGAATCATTTTATCCACCGTAGCTCGCTTGTTTGACGTCCTTGGTTTGGTAGCTCCTGTCGTCCTATACGCCAAGTTGTTAATAAAAGAACTTTGGCTCAGTAAAATAGATTGGGACGCTACCCCCCGGAACACATAATTAAGTGTTACTCCACATTGGTTCAAGAATTTCCATTTTTATCAACGTTTAAGATCCCGCGCCATATTGGCGTATTATCCGATTGTATAGTCAATATTGTTGGATTCAGTGATGCCAGCCTTAGTGGTTATGGTTGTGTAATTTACTTGCATGTGACAAACTTGACTGGCGATATCAGTGTAAGGCTGTTATGCTCCAAGTCCAAGGTTTCTCCGGCTAAGATAACTACGCTTGCTCGTTTAGAGCTATGTGCCGCTGTTTTAATGGCCAAACTGATTAAAATTGTGCAAGACACTTATCTTGCTCGAATTCCGATTGCAGGCATATATGCTTTCTCCGATTCAATGATCGCTCTTTCATGGATCAAAGCATCGCCGCATAGGTGGTCAATTTTTGTAAGCAATCGTGTTGCTCAGTGTCAAGAAAATGTGTTACCAGAGAATTTCTATTATGTTGCTGGAATAAACAATCCCAGTGATTGCTTGTCCCGTGGTATGACACCATCACAATTGGTTTCTCATACCCTATGGTGCAACGGACCTTCCTGGCTGCATAATGCGCCAACGGAATGGCCTATCCAACCGTTTCAGGCCGCTGCTATTGAAAAATTGCCGGAGTGTAAAACCACTACATTGACAACCCTTGTGCAACTTGAGCGACCTATATTATATGATTTAGCGCAACGCATATCCTCTTGGAATAAACTGCTGAAAACTGTAGTTTATGTGCTACGTTTTACAAAAAAGCTTAACGCTACTGAGATTATAAAAAATATCGAAATCGCTGAAACCGCTTTAATACTCGCGATACAGAGCGTTCACTTTCAGGAAGATATTGCTCGCATGAAAAATAATATATTACCCTCGCGAAAACTCGTCAAGTTATCAGTGTTTATTGATGAGAAAAATGTTCTGCGTATAGGAGGTCGACTTTCAAACGCTGATTTACCATTTGAAGCTAAGCATCCTGCATTGCTCCCCAAACGCGATCATATAGTCAACATGATTATTGATCACTATCACGCTGTAAATTGTCATACAGGTGCAGGACTGTTGATGTCAATCATCCGCCAGCGCTTCTGGATATTGGATGCCAGAACCGTAATTAGGAATAGAGTACATAAATGTAATTCGTGTTTCCGCGTTAAACCGGACCATCCGATTCCAAAGATGGCTGACCTTCCTTCTTATCGCTTGCAAGAAGCTAAAGCCTTTGTGCATACGGGTGTTGACTATGCTGGTCCCCTTCGTATTACGCTTTGTCGCCGTCGTGGTCAACATGCGCAAAAGGCGTACATATGCTTGTTTGTATGTCTTGTCACCAAGGCTATACACATTGAGTTGGTTTCAGATTTAACATCTGACTCCTTTATAGCAGCTTTCAAGCGGTTTATATCTCGCCGTGGCCCCGTCTCATGTCTTTATTCAGACCATGGGACAAATTTTGTTGGAGCCAAATCTCAATTAGATGAGATGTATGCTTTGTTTCGCACATGCGATTTCAAATCTAAACTTAATCGCGAATGCTTTAATCACCGCATTGAATGGAAGATGATCCCACCGCGCGCTCCCCATTTCGGTGGTATTTGGGAGTCAAATATAAAAAGTTTAAAGACACATTTGTATCGTGTCATAGGGTCACAACTTCTAACATATGAAGAATTGCTAACTGTTTTGGTTCAAATAGAATGCATACTCAACTCACGCCCTCTCAGTGTGCTCTCTTCAGATCCGCACCCTGAAATAATAAGCCCCGCACATTTCTTAATGTCTACACCGCTTCAGTATTTACCAGCTTCAGACCTGTCAACTGAGTGAAAGAATCTAACGAATCGCAAAAAATTGCTAGAAAGTATTGTGCAATCATATTGGAGAAAATGGCGCTTAGAGTTTTTGCACACATTGCAAGTCCGAAATAAATGGTGTACTCCAGATCATCCTATTGTTCAAGGCACGGTAGTCTTGATGGGTGATGATGATGTTCCACCCCTTCGATGGCCGTTAGGTATAATCACGACCGTACATCCAGGACCTGATGGTGTGATTCGAGTAGCTACTGTTAAAACTAATAACGGCTTATTCAAACGACCTGTTGTGAAGCTATATCCTTTACCTACACAGTAATCAATAACCTATTTCCAGTTCTTATTGGGAGGTTCTTTTTCTTTCTTATTTATCATTCAACCGCATCATTTCATCTCATTTTTGAAATTCTTTGCATTTCAAGGCCGGGAGCATGGTTACGCCGTCAGAGCAAAATCCCTTTTGGCCTCCTTTCTTAAAAAAACTGTTGAGACTGCTTACACGCACCGCCTTCATAGTTCTGGCTGTCATAAAAAAAAAACATTCAGTTACATACGTCAACGCATAATTTTCATATTTTCTCCGCTGCAAACTGATCTACGAATAATAAGATTGTTATTAATAAGTACCTATAGTGATTGTGCTAGTTACTCCTGCCGCTCCTCTCTGCTTACGCCCGCTCCAAGTCACTCGGACAACTAAGGTAAGCAGTTTCAGCTTCTCAAAATTTGCATATTTGGTTTGTCTTTTATCCTACGGCGTAACCTTGCCTTCGGCTCCGCTCATCACCGCATAGTCTAAATTGCCTATTTACACGGCCTAAGCACATAGTATGCGAGCTGCTTACAAATTTCTATTCTAACACATGCCTAAAATGCTCGAACTAAACGGCTGCCTGGCATCGTTTTGACCCCCCGCCCCCATCCCCGCATTATGGCAATGGCACCCATTCTGTGGGGCCATTTTGTGGGGCTACTTAGACTTATAAGGTTTTTTCGTTTGCTGCTTGACTGTATGTAGATTTCTGCTCCTAACTACTTAAAAAAATGCTATGACGGAATAGTTATTTACGTCACACCTGGCCATAATGCGAGTTTTACTGCACGCTGCGCGTACGGGAAAACTCGCATTGTGGCCAGATGAAGACGTAAATTTTGTACTCACCGCGGGCGGTAATTCGTAAAGTCCCAGAGCGCATATTTATGGCCCTCACCTTCGGTTCGGGCCACAAACACCTGCGATCTGGAGCATTCACGAATTCACCGCCCTAGGTACGTAATGTACTATTACGATACAAGCGCCGAAAATAGGAAATTCGCACGTGTATCGTACAACGTTTTACTGTACATATGGCTGTTTAAAGTTTCGACATATGCACGGAAAGTGCTCTTTTCCGCACTAGCGCGAGAAAGTAGCACCACATGTACTGTAAAAATATTACGATACCCACCGGTCGGTATCGCTGTTGGACATGATCCTTTTCCTGCCCTTGTTGGCGGGCGGGCTGCGACTGCCGCTGCGACTGCGACTGCGACTGCGACTGCGACTGCGCCGACTGTTCGCGTCAGAGTCCGATTCTGACGTGGATATGGTCTCCTTGGAGACGATCTTGAGCCGCTGTTTGGCGCTGAGTTTCTCGTCGGTAGCTTTAGCCGATTTGTCTTTGCGACCACCGCCTCTTTCCTTCTGTTGAGAGCATAGATAGGGTATTTGACAACATTGAAAATTTGTTTTTTCATTGGCAACATCGTGGTATGTGATGGCCGTAGGGGCGGAAAGGTTCTCGAGTGGCGACCACGTACCGGAAGACACGGCGGCAGGGTGGACTGATGACCTGGTAAAGGTTGAGGGAGTCCGCTGGATGCGGGTGGCGTAGGACCGATCACTTTGACACTCTTTGGGGAAGGCTTATGTCCATCAGTGGATCATATGATGATGGTTTGTTAGATGGGTTCCACGAACGCGTTGTTTCAATGTAGCGTTTTCCCGAGTCGCATTTTCCGCGATCGATCAATTTCCTTGTCGCTTTTTTACTCGTAGCTTTATTCAGCGTCTCATTGTTCCGCAATCGCCTTATATATTGTTGGTTTTTTCCGCTCTTTTATAAAAAAAAAACCTCGAAGACGAAAGCGGGCGCAAGGCTCCCGCTTCCGTCTTCTAACCTATCCGTGATCCGAGTCAGTTTTGCTACTAAGCCCCTGTTCCCTACAGCCTTCGATACACCACTATCTTGGCATTCGTTGATTTCAGAGAAAAGTTAATTTGATGCCCACCCTTTGAACAGGGACTTAAAACCGACTCGGACCGCAGATAGGTTAGAAGCGAAGTTATTTTTTTATAAAAGAGCGGAAAAACGATAAATATCTACACGAAAATAAGGCGACTTGCGGAACAATGAGACGCTGAATAAAGCTACGAGTAAAAAAGCGACAAGTAAATTGATCGATCGCGGAAAAATGCGACTCGGGAAAACGCTACATTGAAACAACGCGTTCGCGGTTAACCCATCTAAAAAATCTTTTTAAATGCATAAAAACTAACAATAAGGGCGTTGTTTGATTGTGACGCCGCAAGCCTGTAATCCTTACAAATTCCATACTAACGGAGCGTTTTTGACGTTTCGTTAAAAGAAGCCGATTTGAATTTTGTCAAATACCGTATTAGAAGAAGATAAGGGGTCAAACCACTGTTTCATGTTATTCTGTTCCGGCCAACCCAATTGTGCTTGAGACAATAGTGGCAGAGTTTAGTAGAAAATCTGTTATAATAGTCTACTCGCTTGCTTAACAGATCCTACCTGCATGAAACTTATTTATTATTGTCATAAAAACAACCCTTTACATTTTTCGTTTCAAGTCTTAAAGTCTGCGTAGCATGGTCGCTATACGATAAGTGTGTCGTTTCCACCCTTTATACAGGGTATACCAAAAATGGGGTGTGAACCGATCAAGTGCTTAACAGGTCATTCTGATAAGAAAAACCTGTAAAAAAAAACGCGATTTATTTTACATTTGTACAGTCACGAGCTTTAATTTGGGACCCACCTAAAGCTGAATATCGTGTAGCAAACTTACGCTATTTAGAGCTAATATTTTAACGCAATGTCTATGTCATAATGTTTACCATCGATAACTTTACGTTTCTAGGGGCAACCGTGCAATTACGTCAACTGGAGCGAGGACAAACGATCATTTCCGATGTTTTCCGATTAATTGTTACTTGGATAAGCGGGATTTTAGTCCTGTCTTCTATCTGTTTTCTTCACTAACACTGACACGACATATGTTCGTAATTAGAAAACTGTCGTGATAGCGTTTGGCAAAGAGGTTATCATTTCAATTCAAGGGTCGATTCGATAAGACATTATATGTCTTAACTTATGTGGCTGTGCCTAGTGTGGAAGTCACCGATCATATAAACTGTTAAGTTATTTTTTGGTAAATAAACTATTCTTATTCTTATTCTTATAACTTGACATCCGTCAGTATCAAACTAAAATTTCGACCTTATTGCACTATGAATGTTCTAACAACATTAGAAATGGGTCCCAAATTAAAGCTCGTGACTGTACCGAGCAGCCCCCTATTTCACCAACTTGACAATTATCACCTGATACTGACAATTCGCCATACATTGCTGGTCTTAGCAGTTAAGGTGTTTGCTAGGTTACTTGTGAATCCAGCAATGTACGGAGATTTGTCGTTGTCAGGTGACAATTGTAGAGTTGCTGAAATAGGGGTCAGGTCGCCCCAGTCGGCCAGCGCTCCATACAAATGTAATAAAAATCGCGTAAATTTATTTTCTCAGTTTTTCAAGTAAATAACTTCTTTAGCGGTGCTGTGCACTTTTGTGATGGGGAAAAAAATTTAAACTCTCAACAGGTCCCGTGACATCTTACGGTCACGTGACCTGTTGCGAGTTTAGCATTTTTTCCCGTAAGATTCGACAGATTGAAAAATCGTAAGACGGACACGTGACCTGATCGAAAAACTGTTACAATGTCATTGAGTTTTCGCTTCTGACGGCACTCCCGGAGTGCAACCCGGTCTTTTTTAAAATCTGAACACGATACCTGTTATGCCCTCGATCGGTTCACAGCCCATGTTTGGAACACCCTGTATGTCAGTAAGCCCGGTACCTTCCGTCCGCGCTTGTTGGCGGGCCGGTCGCTGTCGGAGCCCGAGGCGCGCTCGCGGCGCTTCTTGCCCTTGCGGCCCTCGCCCTTCTCCTTGCGTTTCGCTTTCTTCTCGCGTCTGGAACAATATCGAACATAAGGACTGGATCACTATCCACCATCCAACCTTTCAATCCTGATGCCGATTTCACACGGGGGCAGAACAGTGAGGCAGTACTGTCTTGACAGTTTATTTTTATTTTTTTTGATACCAGACTGTTGCTATAATAGGACGGAGCCATTATGGCGGTAGAATTAGAGGGTAGCCTGGGGAAAATCCAGGGTAAGCCACCAGCACGACCACGCGGGGAAGTTTAAGCACTGGAATACTCTACGCTTTTGCGCTCCAGTGAAATTGGTTGAGCGGTATAAACCGAATCTGGGGTGTGAGTGGTGTCGAACTACTGGGAGTCTTGACAGTAACCAAGACAGAACAGTTAATAGCCCAGCAGTCTATTTTTTCGGGGCAGTTTGCTCCCCCCACCACCTTTCTCGCTCGTCTGTCTTGTGGTTGGACTCGTGTGAACGCAAGGGCAGTGCAGTCTAAAGAGCAGGACAGGTTGCTGTTCTGCCCCCGTGTGAAATAGGCTTCACTTGGACTGTCCCGACTATCCGATCTATATATATAAAACGCAAAGGTGACTGACTGATTGACTGATTGACTGACTGATCTATCAACGCACAGCCCAAACTAATGGACCGATCGGGCTGAAATTTGGCATGCTGATAGCCACTATGATGTAGACATCCGCTAAGAAAGGATTTTTGAAAACTCACCCCCTAAGGGGGAAAAACGGGGGTCCAAAGTTTGTATGGGGGAAGCATTATTTTTTGAAATATAGACTTAAAACTTTGTAGGAAGATTACTTATTAAGATACAAAAAAAATACTTTCAGCGTTTTACTAAATTCCTTCCCTAAGGGGGTTAAATAGGGGTGCAAAGTTTGTATTCAAAACTACTGGGACTACAAACTTGAAGTTTACACCAGACCTTCCTTTTATGACGTAGGCAAGGGATAAGACGGGATTTTTGTAAATTCTGTCCCTAAGGGTGTTAAATAGGGGTGCAAAGTTTGTATGGGTGAAACATTATTTTTTGTACTAGAGACTTGAAACTTTGTAGGGATATTACTAATTAAGATACAAAAAAAGTTCTTTCAGCGTTTTAGAAAATTCCACCCCTAAAGGGGGTCAAATAGGGGTGCAAATTTTGTATTCAAAACTACTGGGACTAGGAACTTGAAAATTACACCAGAAGTTCTTTTTATGATGTAGGTAAGGGATAGAACAGGATAGAAGGGGGTGAAATGGGGGTCCAAAGTTTGTATGGGGGAACATTATTTATTGAACTGGAGACTTAAAACTTTGTAGGAAGATTACTTATTGATACCAAAAAAGTACTTTCGGCGTTTTATAAAATTCTACCCCTAAGGGGGTTAAATAGGGGTGCAAAGTTTGAATTAAAAACTGCTGGGACTACAAACTTGAAATTTACACCAGAACTTCCTTTTATAACGTAGGCAAGGGACCCGACGGGATTTTTGGAAATTCTATCCCTGAGGGTGTTAAATAGGGGTGCAAAGTTTGTATGGGAGAAACATTATTTTTTGTACTAGAGACTTGAAACTTCGTAGGAAGATTAATTATTAGGATACAAAAAAAAACATCTTCAGCGTTTTATAAAATTCCACCCTTAAGGGGATTAAATAGGGGTGCAAATTTTGTATTCAAAACTACTGGGACTAGGAAATTGAAAATTACACCAGAACTTCTTTTTATGACGTAGGCAGGGGATAGAACAGGATTTTTGGAAATGCTATCCCTAAGGGGGTGAAATGGGGGTCCAAAGTTTGTATGGGGGAAGTTTATTTATTGAACTGGAGACTTAAAACTTTGTAGGAAGATAACTTATTGATACCAAAAAAGTACTTTCGGCGTTTTATAAAATTCTACCCCTAAGGGGGTTAAATAGGGGTGCAAAGTTTGAATTAAAAACTACTGGGACTACAAACTTGAAATTTACACCAGAACTTCCTTTTATAACGTAGGCAAAGGATAAGACGGGATTTTTGGAAATTCTATCCCTAAGGGTGTTAAATAGGGGTGCAAAGTTTGTATGGGAGAAACATTATTTTTTTGTACTAGAGACTTGAAACTTTGTAGGGATATTCTTTATTAAGATACAAAAAAAGTACTTTTAGCGTTTTGGAAAATTCGACCCCTAAAGGGGTCAAATAGGGGTGCAAAGTTTGTATTCAAAACTACTGGGACTACAAACTTGAAATTTACACCAGACCGTCCTTTTATGACGTAGGCAAGGGATAAGACCGGACTTTTGGAAATCCCATCCCAAAGGGGGTTAAAAAGGGGCGCAAAGTTTGTATGGGAGAAATATGTTTTTTTGTACCAGACTTGAAACATTGTAGGGATATTACTTATAAAGATACAAAAAAAGTTCTTTCATCGTTTTAGAAAATTGTACCCTTAAGGGGGTTTATTAGGGGTGCAATGTTTGTATAAGGGAAACATTATTTATTGAACTAGAGACTTGAAACTTGGTAAGAATTTTACTTATTAGGATACAAAAAAAAGTATTTTCAGCCTTATATAAAATTCCACACCTAAGGGGGTAAAATAGGGGTGCAAAGTTAGTATTCAAAGCTACTGGGACTAGAAACTTGAAATTTACACCAGAGCTTCATTTTATGACGTAGGCAAGGGATAAGACGGGATTTTTGGGAATTCTATCCCTAAGGGGGTTAAGTAGGGGTGCAAAGTTTGTATGCGAGAAACATTTTTTTGTACTAGAGACTTGAAACTTTGTAGGAATATTATTATTAAGATACAAAAAGTACTTTCAGCGTTTTATAAAATTCTTCCCCTAAGGGGGTTAAATAGGTATGCAATGTTTGTGGGGGGAAACATTATTTATTGAACTAGAGACTTGAGACTTTGTAGGAAGATAACTTATTAGGATACAAAAAAAGTAATTTCAGCGTTTTACAAAATTCCACCCCTAAGGGGGTTAAATGAGGGTCCAAATTTTGTATAAGGGAAACTTATTTTTAGCTACTACGTACTTAAAACTTTGTGGACAGATTACGTATTCATTTACAAATAAAGTGCTTTCAGCGTTTTGGAAATAATTACACCTAAAGGGGTTAAAAAGGAGGTCCAAAGTTTGTAGGGAGAAAAAAGATTAGTTAGACAATTTTATTCGAGAATTCACAGGATAATTCCTAACGATAAATGAGTAAACAAGTGTTTCCGGTTTTTTGAGAATTCAACCCCTAAAAGGAGACATGTGGTGACAAAATCTGAAAATCAACATCGGCATCTATTGTTTCTATGGTTTATCGGGTCGCTGATTAGGAAAACAACAACGATTTTACATTCCAACGTCGTGGCGTCTAAATATCAATATGGGCGTTGTTATTACGGTTTTTTGGGACGTTAATAACGAAAATCACATAGATTTTGAAATGTAATGTTGTGGACATGAAAATTCATGAAAATATTTCTGCCAAATTGCAATTCAATCGGTCCAGTTTTTTTCGTAGCAAATCAGTTGTAACAGACGGACTGACAGACAGCCACACGTGATCCTATAAATAAGGGTTCTATTTTAGCTTTTGAGGTATGGAACGAGACCCGCGTTATATAGGGTTATAGGTTTTAAAGTTTGTATTTGGTGCCATCTCGATCGTCAGCAATCGGTACCTAGGCGAGTGCGGGCGGCGCGGCGGGACGGGAGGGTAGGAGACATTGGGAAAGTGCCTGCATCCGTAATAAGTACATTCAAGGTGCTGCACGAAGATCTGCTTACTTTTTATAAGTTAAGCATTTTGGCCGCCGTTAAATTAAAACAAATTTTTGGGTATTTATGTTAAATACTGGTTCGAAAAGCATGGAATCATGCATCTTAGGAAACTAGCCTATAGCAATGTCCAGGCCACAAATTTGACTTGACATTCGTGGAGATATTTTGGTATTTCAACATTATCATGAACATAAAGTAGCTTTTATTTCAGAGGACAGATTCTCATTAATCATGAGTGTAAATTTAATAACAGAAATACGTACATACATACATACATTCACGCCTTTATTCCCAAAAGGGGCAGGCAGAGCACATGAACTTTATGTTCCAGCGCCACTTTTAGCATAAATGTGGGTATAAAAGATCGACAAAAAGTGATATTGCTTAGGTTGTTAGCCCATCACACACAACACACTTCAACCCTGCTCTCTTAATCGACTTTTACGACACAAACGGGAAGAAAGAGGGTGGTGAAATTCTAACCCGCCACCACACGGGCATAAAAATAATAATAAATAAAAATTAATTTACCATAATGGGTTATGACGAAGGGTTATTCGTAGGGGAAGTAGTAGTAGTAGGTTAGTAGGCGGCGTAGCAATTCAAAAATTATTGGAAAATTACTTTTACTACGCGGGCGAAGCCGCGGGCAAAAGCTAGTAAACCTATATTTAAACGATACTGTTCTGCCTCACTGTTCTGCCCCCATGTGAATCGGCACGAGGGGAAAGTAAAGCTTTGTGTCGTGTTATAAGTTTCGATCGCTACCAGTCCCTGAATCAGACAAGTATTTGTCCTTCCTTGTCCCTTCAGGTAGTTCTCAAGCGGCATGCCCGCGAACAGGAGAGCGTTATTAATATTCTATTTGTACCAGCGCTAAAGGCACAGGGCTACCCATAAGGATTTTAGGGACAAGAGCTGTGTAGTTTGAGGACTGTAGATAAACTGAGAAAACCGTAACTTTTGGTTCAGACGGTGGTGCTAGCACTCTCTAGAGGCACGGGCCTATTGTTTTGGATTTTAAGGTTAGAGCTATATTCCCATACTTTCGTGGGCCAGTGCAGTTTAAGGAAACAAGGTAGATAGAAGGCGGGTTGCACTAACTTATGATTACACCAGTGATCGGAATTAGGTGAGCCAAAATACATAACATAGAGTGGTACAACCAGGTAGAAAAATAAATTTTAGTCTGTCGTAGTGTTAAACAAAAAAAAGAAGTCAATGTTAATTAACTTAATATTACTTCATGCAATTTAAATGTGTAAAAATATGGATGAAAATCTGAAATAAATAACTATTTAATTTAATTTAATTTAATGTGAACTAAAGAATGGCTTCAGAAGAGGAACCACACGATTCCTTTCTTAACAAACTTTTCAAATTGTTTATTTTTTTGTAACCGTGTCACGACTTGGATTTGGATCAATGCTTTTTTATTTTTCTAACCACATTGGTTTTGTTTTTGTTTGTTGTAATAATCTTTCGATATTATGAACCAAAGTGGTCTCCGTGCTTTAAATAGTTCAATAAACTCTACAATAAACTCTTTTGACCAGGAAACCATTCTGTTTATCGTAAAATTAAATCAACTGACACAAAAATATACGAGCTAGACGTGCACGCAGCGCGGCGCTCGAGCGCTAAGCTAACTGAAGCGATCGGCCGGGTTGCGCCTGCAGCCTGCAGCCTGCAGCCTGCAGCCTGCAGCCTGCAGCCTGCAGCCTGCACACGGGCAGGTCAGTTCCTCCGGTCCGGCTAATCTTTCAAAATTCCTTCAGTCGCTCCGGCGGCCTGATGCGAGTATACCTTAAGGCCAAATTGCATATGCACGGTGCGGATTTGTATCCGGTCAGTTTGAACTAAAGGCAAAACTGATCATGTATGGAAGGCTTAAGAAGTAACACACAAAACCATACTAACTTCTCCTCGTTCGGCCGATCGCTCCCGCTCCCGGAATCGGACACGTATTCGTCCTTCCTTCTCCCTCTCCCGCGCTGCTTGTTCTCGAGCGGCATGTCCGCGAACAGGAGGGCATTCTTCGTCTTCTCTTTGAACTCTTGTCTCTTCTGCAGGTTCTCGACGGTGCTTTTCTGTTGGAGCTCTTCGCGGAGGCGGCGCTCCTCTTCCTGGGAATTGGAAATGGGAGTTTTAATTATCGGCATTATTTACAAATAGCTTAGAGACTAACATACATTCCTTTTGACCCTTGATATGTTTGAGAATTCGCCGTGTTGACAGCTGAGGGAACAAATGCCCTCGCTCTCAACACAACGCATCCTCGGGAGCTCTGGCGACCTTGCTCACCTCCAGGAACACAGCACTACTACTTGTAGTAGTGGTATTCTGCAAGGCGGTGGTACTTCCCCGGTTGGGCTGGTCCACGTTTCGCTGTGCCCTACCTCACCAACCTTACATATGAATATACAAAACATATATACTATATATAATAGTCATCTGGCTTGGTGCTCAATTCTAAAACAAAGCAAATTTCAGTTCACTTGTGGTGAGTGCCAACTGACAAACTGTCAACGTTCATGAAGGAGGAGATCAGGCCTAAGGTTTTGGTTTTCCTGCTGGTCGCGCTGTCGTGTTGCCGTCTCGCTCGCACCACGGTTAACGGCAACTTCTAAAGTAGGAGGCATATAGGTATCACCTGTTGCTTCCTAAAGGCCTCGCGCTGCTCCCGCTGGCGGTCCCGCATGGAGACCTCCTCGTCGTGTTGCCGTCTCGCTCGCGCCACGTGCCACTGCGCCTGCGAGAGCAGGTCGGCGCACGTCCTCGCCTCCGCCGCGGCCGCCGCCGGCTCGTAGCGCGCGCGCTCGGCGCCCTCGCCGCTCTCCGTCGACGCCAGACGTTGGAAGTATCTGGAAACCAATTGCGAATTAGTACAGGTAAGGTATTTTTTTTTTAATACAGTTGCTCAAAAAGTGGTACTTTTTGTGGCTGCGTAGCGTACGAGAAGCTCAATTTCTCGAACTAGTGCTTTTTACTTTTTAGTTCCAAACTATACTTTCGAAACGCAGTAATTTTATATTAGATTTTTTACCCGATGGCGCTGATTCCAATAGTATGTTGTCACTGTCAGTGTCATTTGTAAAGTATGGGTTCGTTCAAAAATAACTTCGAAGCAAGCATATTTTATCGCAATGATATATTAATTTATTATTTTTCGCAATTGTATTAAAATACGTCGTTTACAACACGTGTGAAATGTCTTTTACCACTCGTAACGAGTCTTGCCACTCGCTTTCAGCTCGTGGTAAGATACCTCGGTACTAGTGGTAAAAAGACATTCTTTTCACACTAGTTGTAAAATGTACTATTAAAAATCCGGCCAAGTCCGAGTCGGTGAGAGGATTAGCTCCAACTCAGAACATTAACTTCCAGTCACGTTGATATACTCACTTATAAGACACGCTCGTGATTAGCGATGAAAATTACATGAAAGATACATGTATCTTTCAAAGGCCCCTGTATTTTTCAATAAAATACAGTATCTTTCCTTGCGGATCTCCGATTGAATCTTTCGCAATTTCAAGTTTTTTTACGTGTAAAATACATTGTATTTTTCGCATTATTATATTATATTATGAATAGTGACTCGGGATGTATTGGCTCTCATACAAACAGGTGACTTTTCATTCCGCTCAGACTACATTTCGATATCAGTTAGCTGAAGAGGTTGAAATTATCAATTATAACGAAATACTTATAAATTGAAATCATTTATTTATGCTTTATGTGACGTGATTTAATCAAGTCATTATTAAATAAACATGTAAAATACACAGTATAAAACAGGTACTATACGTGTATGATTGTAGACAAACGTTAGTATTGTTTTTTTTCGAAAATTACATGAATTTTATAGAAAAGATACAAAGTTTCGAAAGAAACAACATGAATCATTCGTCACTTTCATCGTTACTGGTGAACCGCCCGCAGCACGACTTCCAACGAAGACCTCTCATCCTTCAACACATGCGAGGCCAGCCTCCTCAGATTTAGAGCAGCATTGATCATATGGTCCTTCGAGCCGGATGAGAATAATCGCTATAACTCAGATTATGAACCTCCAGTCACGTTGACATACTCACTTATGAGACACTTGAAGCTCGTGAACCGCCCGCAGCACGACATCCAAGGAAGACCTCTCATCCTTCAACACATGCGAGGCCAGCCTCCTCAGAGTTAGAGCAGCATTGATCATATGGTCCTTCGAGCCGGATGAGAATAATCGCTATAACTCAGATTATGAACCTCCAGTCACGTTGACATACTCACTTATGAGACACTTGAAGCTCGTGAACCGCCCGCAGCACGACATCCAAGGAAGACCTCTCATCCTTCAACACATGCGAGGCCAGCCTCCTCAGAGTTAGAGCAGCATTGATCATATGGTCCTTCGAGCCGGATGAGAATAATCGCTATAACTCAGATTATGAACCTCCAGTCACGTTGACATACTCACTTATGACACTTGAAGCTCGTGAACCGCCCGCAGCACGACATCCAAGGAAGACCTCTCATCCTTCAACACATGCGAGGCCAGCCTCCTCAGAGTTAGAGCAGCATTGATCATATGGTCCTTCGAGCCGGATGAGAATAATCGCTATAACTCAGATTATGAACCTCCAGTCACGTTGACATACTCACTTATGAGACACTTGAAGCTCGTGAACCGCCCGCAGCACGACATCCAAGGAAGACCTCTCATCCTTCAACACATGCGAGGCCAGCCTCCTCAGAGTTAGAGCAGCATTGATCATATGGTCCTTCGAGCCGGATGAGAATAATCGCTATAACTCAGATTATGAACCTCCAGTCACGTTGACATACTCACTTATGAGACACTTGAAGCTCGTGAACCGCCCGCAGCACGACATCCAAGGAAGACCTCTCATCCTTCAACACATGCGAGGCCAGCCTCCTCAGAGTTAGAGCAGCATTGATCATATGGTCCTTCGAGCCGGATGAGAATAATCGCTATAACTCAGATTATGAACCTCCAGTCACGTTGACATACTCACTTATGAGACACTTGAAGCTCGTGAACCGCCCGCAGCACGACATCCAAGGAAGACCTCTCATCCTTCAACACATGCGAGGCCAGCCTCCTCAGAGTTAGAGCAGCATTGATCATATGGTCCTTCGAGCCGGATGAGAATAATCGCTATAACTCAGATTATGAACCTCCAGTCACGTTGACATACTCACTTATGAGACACTTGAAGCTCGTGAACCGCCCGCAGCACGACATCCAAGGAAGACCTCTCATCCTTCAACACATGCGAGGCCAGCCTCCTCAGAGTTAGAGCAGCATTGATCATATGGTCCTTCGAGCCGGATGAGAATAATCGCTATAACTCAGATTATGAACCTCCAGTCACGTTGACATACTCACTTATGAGACACTTGAAGCTCGTGAACCGCCCGCAGCACGACATCCAAGGAAGACCTCTCATCCTTCAACACATGCGAGGCCAGCCTCCTCAGAGTTAGAGCAGCATTGATCATATGGTCCTTCGAGCCGGATGAGAATAATCGCTATAACTCAGATTATGAACCTCCAGTCACGTTGACATACTCACTTATGAGACACTTGAAGCTCGTGAACCGCCCGCAGCACGACATCCAAGGAAGACCTCTCATCCTTCAACACATGCGAGGCCAGCCTCCTCAGAGTTAGAGCAGCATTGATCATATGGTCCTTCGAGCCGGATGAGAATAATCGCTATAACTCAGATTATGAACCTCCAGTCACGTTGACATACTCACTTATGAGACACTTGAAGCTCGTGAACCGCCCGCAGCACGACATCCAAGGAAGACCTCTCATCCTTCAACACATGCGAGGCCAGCCTCCTCAGAGTTAGAGCAGCATTGATCATATGGTCCTTCGAGCCGGATGAGAATAATCGCTATAACTCAGATTATGAACCTCCAGTCACGTTGACATACTCACTTATGAGACACTTGAAGCTCGTGAACCGCCCGCAGCACGACATCCAAGGAAGACCTCTCATCCTTCAACACATGCGAGGCCAGCCTCCTCAGAGTTAGAGCAGCATTGATCATATGGTCCTTCGAGCCGGATGAGAATAATCGCTATAACTCAGATTATGAACCTCCAGTCACGTTGACATACTCACTTATGAGACACTTGAAGCTCGTGAACCGCCCGCAGCACGACATCCAAGGAAGACCTCTCATCCTTCAACACATGCGAGGCCAGCCTCCTCAGAGTTAGAGCAGCATTGATCATATGGTCCTTCGAGCCGGATGAGAATAATCGCTATAACTCAGATTATGAACCTCCAGTCACGTTGACATACTCACTTATGAGACACTTGAAGCTCGTGAACCGCCCGCAGCACGACATCCAAGGAAGACCTCTCATCCTTCAACACATGCGAGGCCAGCCTCCTCAGAGTTAGAGCAGCATTGATCATATGGTCCTTCGAGCCGGATGAGAATAATCGCTATAACTCAGATTATGAACCTCCAGTCACGTTGACATACTCACTTATGAGACACTTGAAGCTCGTGAACCGCCCGCAGCACGACATCCAAGGAAGACCTCTCATCTTTCAACACATGCGAGGCCAGCCTCCTCAGAGTTAGAGCAGCATTGATCATATGGTCCTTCGAGCCGGATGAGAATAATCGCTATAACTCAGATTATGAACCTCCAGTCACGTTGACATACTCACTTATGAGACACTTGAAGCTCGTGAACCGCCCGCAGCAGGACATCCAAGGAAGACCTCTCATCCTTCAACACATGCGAGGCCAGCCTCCTCAGAGTTAGAGCAGCATTGATCATATGGTCCTTCGAGCCGGATGAGAATAATCGCTATAACTCAGATTATGAACCTCCAGTCACGTTGACATACTCACTTATGAGACACTTGAAGCTCGTGAACCGCCCGCAGCACGACATCCAAGGAAGACCTCTCATCCTTCAACACATGCGAGGCCAGCCTCCTCAGAGTTAGAGCAGCATTGATCATATGGTCCTTCGAGCCGGATGAGAATAATCGCTATAACTCAGATTATGAACCTCCAGTCACGTTGACATACTCACTTATGAGACACTTGAAGCTCGTGAACCGCCCGCAGCACGACATCCAAGGAAGACCTCTCATCCTTCAACACATGCGAGGCCAGCCTCCTCAGAGTTAGAGCAGCATTGATCATATGGTCCTTCGAGCCGGATGAGAATAATCGCTATAACTCAGATTATGAACCTCCAGTCACGTTGACATACTCACTTATGAGACACTTGAAGCTCGTGAACCGCCCGCAGCACGACATCCAAGGAAGACCTCTCATCCTTCAACACATGCGAGGCCAGCCTCCTCAGAGTCAGAGCAGCGTTGTACAAGAGCGCGGTGTCGTGCGGCGCGACCCGCCGTGCCCGCAGCAAGGCAGCGCGCGCGGCGTGCACGCGCCCGGCCAGCCCGTGCGCTCGCGCCAGCCACGTCAGCCATTCCACGTCGTGGTGCATTCGGAATTTACGAATGCAATTCTCGTACTGAACAAAAATACTAATCATATGGTGGATTGTCTAAAGCGAGCAAAATTATATATTTACGGTCGAGAGCAGTATACAGGGTGACATTTTAATCAGTGTCCAAATTTTTTGTAGGCATTTCGTATCACTAATAGACTCCATTTTTGAAAAAAACTGGTAGGATTTTTAAAAATTACAAATTGTGTATCCCAAAAGAATTATCCGTACGGCGTGGTCACTGGGCGTTCAGTACCGCGCGGAGCGGGGCGGGGTCGTGGGAGGGGGACGTGCCGTGCGCAAACCTTACTACCCGCTGAGGTGCCCGCGCGGTAAGGTTTTTTTTAACTTTAAGCAGCAATTACTAAAAATTTTTGTACTGAATGATATGAAAAAAAAAACAAGTATTTTATAATTTTTGCTGAATAATCTTATACTTGAATTTGGACACAGATTAAAATGTCACCCTGTATATGGGCATGTTCATTAATTTGTGTCCCTTACACTGATAGTTACGGATAGTAACAAAACCGACAGTCAATGTCAATTGCATACATTTAGGCCGGTTCCACATTTTCTATGGGTAATCAGTCAAAATGTAACTAGATCCGTGGATTGATTATTGGGAGCCGGCACACGTAACAAAACCGACAGGTTAGACGTGACGTACGTATCACTTTAGTTAACCTTAACCTGGCATTTTTTTTGAAACCAATATATTGAATCCCGAGTGTAGCGAAAGATTCTAAAATAGAGATCGAACGTAGCGAGGGATTCTAAAATATAATAGAAAAGTACAACTTTGTTCCCACTGTTGTCCTCATTTCAGGGCGACGCCATACAAGCAAAATATGCAATGAAAATGAAATCAATTGTATTAGGAAATCAGTGTAATTTTTGTTTTAAAATGGAACGAAACAAAACGAATGCAAGTGTTCCAATTTATAACATTACAAATTCTATTGGAGATGAGGATGCCTAGACCTTTGGGCGGTGGAAATCCTCATATTTTATAAGCTTTTATTTAGTTTCACCTGTCCCGTTGTCTGTAATCAAATATTGCAAGTTAAATTTGACCCACTTCCCGGTGACCGATTGAGCTGAAATTTTGCGTGTAAATATAGTTTGGATGACAATTAAATATTATGGTACCATCGAGCTGATCTGATGATGGAGACGGAAGGTGGCCATGGGAATTCAGTACTTAACCGACGCAACCCCGTTGAGCTTGGGCTTGTTAGAATCGTCTCAACGAGTAGTTGATGATGGTATACAGAAAAGAACAGTCGGCAATAAAAGCTTGTACCAAAAATGAAATTTTTGCAAGAAACTTGTAAATAATGTTCTGGGACGTTCTATCAAACACACATAGGAACAATTTTGTAAGTGGACATTGTATCCCTCTAATACTTACCATTTGTATCGCGTTGATATGCTGTTTCTGTTCAACGTAGATGTGAGCTATGTTCATCCAGACATCAGGGAAGTCTGCGGTGGCTTCGCGCACCTGGGCGAAAATGTCGCGAGCCTCGTTCACGCAGCCCTGTAACAAACAGTATTTTTGTCAAGGGATCAATATCTAGTAAAGTTTTTGACACCAATGTTTTCTAATGCCGAAAATAAGGAAAATTAAAATTTATGAAACTACTAGCCTCTGCCCGCGACTCCGTCCGCGTGGAACTCGTTTATATCGCAGCTCCATACAAACTTCCTCCCCTCCCCCATATCACCCCCTTAGGGGATAGAAACTATCCTATGTCCTTCCCCAGGACTCAAACTATCTCTGTACCAAATTTCACCCAAATCGGTTCAAGCGTGAAGAGGTAACAGACAGACACACTTTCGCATTTATGATATTGGTATGGATGACTTAAAAGTTACGCGAAGTAGCATTAAGTTGGGGCGGGTTGAAACAACTTACGATTACAGAAAGATTAACGTTAAATATGACGCCGGCAGCTGCCATTGTCATATATTAAACTTCTCAAACTTTCTACACATACAATTTATTTCTACAGGTACATGGAACTGAGTCGTCCATCCGTCAATATATCCCGATGTTTGATGCAACCTACCCCTAGTTGTTTAGTGGCTAACATTAGTAAGCCAGGTACAAACATGAAAATAACCCGAATTTGCCTTACTTCTCTATCGCAGTTAGTTTTCAATGGGCTTGGCCGGGCGAAGGTATTTGCAGATGGCGCCAGCGTAGGTTTTACCTGTCAGTCCTACCAAAACTGTCAAACTCTTGTTTTTTTTTCGGAATTTCCTTGTTTAGACTCAAGCCGTTTAAGCCAAATCCCATAGAAAAGGCTAGTGATTAGGTAAAACCTAACCGGTCCTTCCCTTCTCGGCTCAAGTCACAAAGGGGGTCATAGAAAGGCTAAGAGAGCAGGAAGGAGAAAGAGAATGGAGAGAAGCACCTGGATGTAGACAGACAAAGATGATGATAGGAGGTATGGATCACAGAAGAACCAGGTATCTGCTGAAACTGGATAAGAGCAATCTAAGAATGTTGACAGGTATTATAACTGGTCATAACACTCTAAATAGACACTTAAAGATACTAGGTATTAGAAATGATGGTTCCTGCCCACACTGTGGGGAGGAAGAAACTAGCAAGCATGTACTAGCGGAATGCGTCATGTACGCGGCACCGCGGCTTAGAGCATTCGGTAGAGATGTGCTAGAGGAGTGGGAATTGAGGGATGTCAACCTTAAAGATGTCCTTCTGTTCTGCAGGAACACAAGAAGAATGGAAGAGTGTAATGTGGGAACGCTGCCGGGACAGTAACCTTAAGCTCCAACCTAAGGGAATGGGGCTGAATGAACGCGACGAGCGATCGACTGCCCGCCTGCTTCCGGCCAGGCGTCCCTTCACTACATCTACATCTACATCTAGGTAAATCCTATGATGGCGCCATCTAGTCAAACATTTGACAGTTGTCAACCCCATTTGTACATGAGTCATCATGCCTATTGGTGTTGTATTTATTTGTAGGTTACCTTATGGGCGAGCACACAGCCTATGCCGTTGGCGGCCCAGATGTTCTTGGGGTCCACTTTCATCACTTGCTTGTACATGGTCAGGGCCCGTTCTTGATGCCGCTTCTCTCGATCCTTCTCTCTGGAGGGCTGGTGAAGAGTTTGGAGCCACACGTTACCTGGTGATTCATTAATAAATAAATATTTGGGGACATTCTTACACAAATCGACCTAGTCCCAAACTAAGCAAAGCTTGTACTATGGGTACTAGATAGGTACTAGATAGGTACTAGGTACGATATACATACTTGTATAGATAAATAAATACTTAAATACATAGAAAACATCAATGATTTAGGAACTAGGGTATTCAAATCGATTGATTTTAATAATCGAAAAGTGAGGAAAGTTGAAAAAGCTTTGACCTTTTCAATATCTCTTGAAGGAAATGGGGAATTTCGCGCGAATGGAAAGCCAATTTATGAAAGATTGTTACAGAAGTTTCTTAAAATATCACGCCATTAGCCTGTGAATGTCAAAAGACGTTTTGTATGGTCGTCGGACCACCTCCTCCCCCGCCGTCCCATATATGGGTCAGCAAGTAGTATGGATTTGCCAATAAAAAAAATTAGGCCGGGAGAGGAAGGATAACGAGACGAAAAAGGTCGTACTATGCGTACGAGTGGGATGGCATGATTCAGTTATTTAGCCGTCAAACATCTAATTTATTAGATGTATGATAGGACCTAAATACTATTATTTATTTTATGATTGTAATGAATACGAATATTGGTAAAGTAATCAGGAATTTTCGAGGAAAATACATATAATGGCTGCCTTTTGCCGAGTCTTCTTTGGTCAGTCCCTTGCAAAGACCAGGTCATAGATAATCTTACTATCCTTAAAACTTACCAAGAGCTATCAAAGAGTACGCATCACTGGAATTGGCAGAGTTCTGCAATATCCTCTCAAATTTCTTCTGCCCCGGCCCCCACTCCTGCTGGGCCAAGTGGAGGTTTCCCAGTAAAGACCAGGTGTCAGGATGCTCCGTGTTCACTTTCAGGGCTTCTTTGAACCAATCCGATGCCTCGTAGATCTGACCCTTGTCTCGTGCCATGCAGCCTAACCTGTGGACACCATGAGGCATTAGACAATTCTGTTGTTGTCTAGGAAACGGGACCAAATTCAACATAGTTAGAATAAGCTCCAACGATTTCGATGAAATCTGCAATACAGAGGTTTTCGCGGCCGAAAATTGATTTAGCCAAGTCACATATGTCACAATTCATATTTATAATCGCTTCCATTCGCTTTTTTTCCGCCGCTACATAAAGTAGGTACAGTCAAGGTCACCAATATGTATAGGTACACCACAAACTTACAGAAATATGTAAGTATACAGACTTTATTACTACGGAAATAAGGTTGTTGTATATATATTATTGTAACTTTGGGTATATACATATCTTTGACCTCGATAATACCTTGACCTTTCAGACATTTTTTTTACTTTGTCAAAACTTGGATAACTACCGATATTTACAACTGTCCTACAAAGCTACATGGATATAATAGTACACTCTAGGTTTAAATAAAATACGTAGGGCAAAAATCGCCCTCGCCTTCTGTCGTTCGGCCGAACAAAACCACCGTCCACATAGGCTGAGCCGCTCGCGGCTCGGGCAAACCGTTCGAGGAAGCATTCGAAGACTCGCCCGAACGGCTCGGGCGAGCGGTGGCTGACGTCCACACCGGGCGAGCATGTTTGGGCGAACGGTGTTCGGGCGAGCCGTTCGTCCGGTGTCGACACGCCTAATGAAATTGATTTGGCCAAGAGTATTAATTATTTATTTATTATTAATTATTTATTTATTTATCAGAAACAACCGATATGATACATTAGGAACTAAACACTACTAGGAACAAAAACGAACTAATAGGGGTGTAGACTCGAAAGTTATTATTACTCCAAGGGAAAGAATGCAAAAGATATACCTAGTGACCAAAATCCCATTCAGATATCCCAAAGAATTACGAAGCTACAACCGTTTTAATATTGCTTGTTAGAGAGAGAAAACGCAAACAGTGTGTGACGTCACGTTACGCGAGGGTGCCGGGGGGCCGCGTCGCCAAACACGATGGGCGCGGCACGTTGCCGTCTATTAGTGACGTCACAATCTTCAAGCGTCATCGTTTCATATGATGTTGCGTTTTGCGAAAAAGAGACAGACCATAACCCTTTTTAAAACTTTGGACACTTAACTTCGTGATTATTAAACCTCTTGCGTTTATTTTTTACTCCATTTGACTATATTTTTAATCCTTTTTCGAGAAAATAAATAAATAATTAAATAAATATTACGGGACAATCTTACACAAATCGACCTAGTCCCAAACTAAGCAAAGCTTGTACTATGGGTACTAGACGACGATAAACATACCTATATGACATTATTGATTATTTTATTGAGTGTCTACACCCCTATTAGAATGTTTTTTGTACACATATACCCCTATGGTGTTCCCACAACCAAGAGATTATCTAACAACAGATCTGATATTAAAATCCCAACAAGCTGCTTATACTGCAGAGTATGCCAAATAAATATCCATACATGTACTTGAAAAACATAACCCTCCTAATGCAACAGTCGAGTAAAAGCATGATTCAATTGTAGTTTTTGTTTAAAGTTCTTACCTCAAATAACAATCAATGTAGTTAGGGTGTTCCTTCAGAATGTCCTTATACAGTTTTTCAGCCTTGTTGAATATACAGAGTGCTTCATTGAGCCTCGCTAAATTGTATGTCGTTGTCACAGCTATCGACTTGTAATACTGGGCATCTAGAGTTTCTGCGTCTACTTTCTCTCTGAAAACAAAGAAAACCTTTTCAAAATCATGAGGTATAGGGGGCAGTCTAGGGTTCAAGATCAAATGATTTATCATTCATGCATATATGACATATGTTTTATTTAGAAACTCAGTAGGTACGCAACGGGTTTCGAACCGATGACCTCCAGATTTCAAGACGCGTGCCTTATCGCTCGGCTAGTGACTGGCATGAAATACTATGTCTACGAAAATAAAATTTAGTGAAATGAAATACTTGTAAATTTTAAGTTATAGGAAAAATTTTAGTATTTAATGCACCGAGCCGGATTCGAACCTGCGACCATTTTTTAATTAAGTACTTATTGCTTTCATTTAAAATTTATAATTTCGATAGCAGCATTACTGCTTCATACAAAATTAATTTAGTATGGGGTGGCGCATCGTTACTGACGATTTCTCAATATAATTCGAGACGTTGGTGCTGTTAAGATACCTAAGTCTTCTGGTAGATGTCGCTTCCCGCCTCCCTAAGGCGTTGTAGGAAGGAACGAATTGAAAGATTTAGGGTGAGTTGCACCAAACCGTCTGTAATCGTAAGCGGTGTTCGTTAAAATCTGAATGTATGGAACGTTTGACAAGTTTCTATGGACTAACGTTGATCGGTCTGTAATCGTAAGTCGGTGCAACCCGCTCTTAGTGGCCGAGACAGATTGTTCCGATCGCTCAGTTGGTTAGTAGCGACGGGCCATGAGTGCCTGTGGTCGCCGGTTCGAATCCGGCTCGGAGCTATACATTTTTCAATTTTTCCTTTAATTTAAAATGTATAGTTAATTAATTTATTTATTTAAGCTTTTAATTCTTCCTTAAACTAGTTTCACATAATAAAAGTGTTCAGGTAATTTTGTTTTTCACATTTACTAACTTAAGGACCCCTGTCGGGTATAGGCCTCCTCCATTTCCTTCCAACTTTCTCGGCCTTTGGCCTTGATTAGCCAGTTCTCTCTTGCTGTGGCTATGATGTCTTTGGACCATCTTGTTAAGGGTTTTCCCACCTTCCTTTTGCCGAGGGGTCCAGGCCACTTTGTGACTTTGTTGGTCCATCTGTCATCTGTCAATCTTCCTATGTGGCCGGCCCATCTCCATTTCTGTTTCAGCACAAACTCGAGTGCATCTATGATGTTTGTTTTGGATCGGATGTGCTTACTGTTAACCTTGTCCTTTAGTTTTATACTGAGAATGCTCCTTTCCATTGCTCTTTGGCATGTTCTTATCTTTAATTTGTTCATGTTTGTGTGCACCCAAGTTTGAGAACCGTATGTGAGGCATGGTAAGATGCATGTGTCCATTATTGTTTTCTTATGTTTGAGACTGTACTTTCCTTTTAGAAGCTCTTTAAAACTCCAATACTTCTTCCAGCTGATGTGGATTCTGTGGTCTATCTCTTGGCTGTTGCTGTCAGTGTCAAATGATATTCTCTTGCCCAAGTATATGTAATGGCCAACAAATTCGAGTTCTTTGCCTTGTATATGTATTTTTTTAGGGGCTCCGTTAGTCATAATTTTGGTATTGTTAATACAAAATTAAATTAAATATTTATCTACGAAATGGAAGGACACCATACCTTTCAAGAGCTTCTTCAAGGTAGTTCTTGGCCTCGTGCAGATTGCCCAGTCGGTAGTGAAGGGCGGCCACGTTGTTAAGTATTTCCGCGGGAATGTCCGCGTTCACTTTCTCTTTCAAGATCTTCATAGCGGTGGTGTAGGCGTTTAGGGAGCCCTGGAAAAAAAAGTGGATGGCTGACAAAAAAGTTCAGAACGGCGTACGTATACGTATCAAACACTGACATCTCTACAACTTAGATATCACAGACAGCCCCATGCGCAGAGCGTGCATGGAAGCAGAAGAAACAACCAAACACATTCTACTGGACTGTAAGCAGGTAGCATTATACAGGAAATAAGTTTCTGTTAAAAATTTCATTTTTGGTACAAGCTTTTATTGCCTACTGTACTTTTCTGTACACCATCATCAACTACTCATTGAGACGATTCTAATGAGCCCAAACTCAACGGGGTAACGTCGGTACTGAATTTCCATGGCCACCTTCTGTCTCCATGTACAGATCAGCTCGATGCTACCATACTATAGAAGAACCAGGTTTCTGCTAAAACTGGGTAAGAACAAACTCAGGTTGCTGACTGGTATCGTAACTGGTCACAATACCCTAAATAGACACGTGAAGGTATCAGTAGCGACGCTTCCGCCCACACTGTGGGGAGGAAGAAACAAGTAAGCATGTATTAGCGGAATGTATCCTGTACGCGGCACCGCGGTTTAATACATTCGGTAAACATGTGTTAGAAGGAGAGGGAATTGAGGGATGTCAGCCTTAAAGATGTCCTTCTGTTCTGTAGGAAAACGAGAAGAATGGAAGTGGGAACGCCGCCCGGAGAATAATCTGAGGCTCCAACCCTAGGGAATGGAATGGGGCTGAATGAATGCAGACACCGATCGACAGCCCGCCTGTTTCTGGCCAGGCGTCCCTTCACAACATCATCATGTGAAGAACTGTGTGTCTGTGTTGTGAGTTTCGTGCGAGTTTTTTAGCACTAGCAAAGAAAACTGTGTGGCAATACCTGCAAATCATTCTGCTCCAATATCTGTGCGAGCTCGATCCAAGCCTCAACATCATCCGGGAACTGTTCTGTCACTTTCTTCAAGTGCTGCCTGGCGATGTCGCGCTTCGACTGCGAGGCTGAGTTGGCGTATAGAGAGCCCAGGATTTTCATGGTTTCATAGTTGCCAGGTTGGGCTTTAAGGACCTTCTCGAAGCATTGCGCAGCCTGTATTGAAACAATTTATGAAATATATATAATCAATACTATATTCGTTCTTTAAGGAGACCATTAGAATATAATAAATGACTGGCCTTTTCTGTAGTATAATACTGTAGAATATAAATCGGATTCACAATTAGAAAACTCACGGACTCCAAGATAAACACGTTAAACAAAATTGGATGAGTACTAAAAAAGTTCAAAATTGTTTTCACTAATCATCACATTCAGACTAATATTCTTTGATGCATCTGGAGCCCACTCAGACCCTCAGATACCGATTTACAATTAAATCGGATGATTAAGAGGGCAGAATAGCTAGCAGCTTGCGACTGACAATAGGTACTTTTTATATTAAGTTTCCATTTTGGGAGAAAACATTGTCCACCGACTAAATCTTAACTAATCACTTTGATTTTGATGTCGATCGCTTCAGCATATTATAATCTAGCTTTATAGGTTTCCCTTAAAAAATAATGGTAACTTTGAAAAACGGAAAACCTATAAACCTAGTCCTTCACTGTGTCAATAACGTACTAAAAAAGTCATTGAGATTGGAAAATATTTAGAAGTGGAAAAACGTTTTCTGTTTTTGTATTCTTCCCTCTTAACGAAAAAGTTCAAAACGGCGGCAAATTGAATCCTATTTTGATTTTCGTGTCCGGGTCGAACTGACGCCAAAACATACTAGCGTTCTCCGTGTCTCCTCGATATATATCCATCTGTCCGAGCCCATAATGTGGCAGGACGAAGTTCGGTGGCGCGAACTGCGTGCCCTGGGAATAGTACTGGAACGCCTGGTCGCAGTCGCCTTGCGCGTGGAACGCCCGGTCGAGGTGGTGGCAGGACTCTGCGCGCATCGCCTCGTTTTCCGTGTTGTGGAACGCGTGGAGAGCTAAATGTCATCCTATTTTGATTTCACTGGCCGGGTCGAACTGACGCCAAAACATACTCACGTTCTCCGTGTCTCCTCTGTATATATACATCTGTCCGAGCCCATAATGTGGCAGCACGAAGTTCGGTGGCGCGAACTGCGTGGCCTGGTAGTAGTACTGGAACGCCTGGTCGCAATCGCCTTGCGCGTGGAATGCCCGGGCGAGGTGGTGGCAGGACTCGGCGCGCATCGCCTCGTTTTCCGTGTTGTGGAACGCGTGGAGAGCCAAATGCTGCACTTTGCTGTAGTCCTGGTGAAAAAGTATCCATATGATGAAGTCACTTTCGGTAAAAGTCGCGAGTATAACGCTGGAATTTTCTTAAAAACTTGTATGCATGGCCGTAAAAGAGGTCTGAGCGAGTGACTAAGGTCGCTAGCACACGGCGTATTTTAAACGAGCAGACCACGCGCGTTTCAGGATCGCGCAGACGACGCTCGTTTCAGGAACGCGCGCGCGATACAGCGTATCGAGAACCGCGCGGTTCACGATAGCTCCGTGTGCTTAGGTTACAAGGTTGCGTTCGAATCTCGCTTGAAGCGCGTATACGCGCGTCATCTGTGCGTCGTCTGCGCGTTTAAAATACGCCGTGTACTAGGGGCCTTATGAATTAAATACCAAAATAATCTAGAGGTTGTAAATCTGATGAAGATGTAAGTATGTACATACGTAGTACTTAGATTATTATTATTATTGTTTTTGGTTGTATTAAAGATTAGTTTTTGGAAAATAGTTATATCTATGTTCATCATCCAACTCGTCGATTTATTGAATAGTTATGAAAGTGTAAATGTGAAAATTGGAAGGGGACAATCGCATCGCGTTTTTTAGAGAGTAAATGAACTAAAGGATCTCAGGTTCATATGAAATTCATGATCTTTTCAGTATGATGACCTACCTCAGGCACAGAATCGAAATTGTAACTGACCTTTTTGAAAAAGAAATGGTTGGCCAAATGGTTCAACACCATAGGATTCTTAGGGTCAATAGCATAGGCCTTGGAGAGCATTATCACAGCCATCTTGTTTGACTCATTCTCTTGGAGATTCAGCTTCAGGATGGAGAGTCCCACTAGAGCCCCAACACATTGAGGGTCAAGTTGTAGGGCTCTTTCAAAAGCCATCCTGAAAATAAATGTATCATTCATCATCATCAGCCTATATACGTCCCACTGCTGGGCACAGGCCTCCTCTCACGTATGAGAGGGAACGGGCAGTAGTCCCCATGCTGGCCCAGTGCGGATTGGGGACTTCACATACGCCTTTGAATTGAATGTATGCAGGTTTCCTCACGATGTTTATCCTTCACCGAGAAGCTAACGGTAAATATGAAATCATATTCCGTACATAAGTTCCGAAAAGCTCATTGGTACGAGCCGGGATTCGAACCCACGACCGCCGTTTGACAGCCGCATGCCTGAACCACTGGGCTACCGTAGCTTGTAATGTATCATTACTACAATGCAATATAACTTTCAAAGTAACCAAATTCTATAACAACAAATCTTGTTTTGGAGATTCAGTGCATTTTTTATTATTTGTACAGTCGCCATCACATACATCTGAGCGGTCAAGGAGTTCACAAACATCTGAACACGACTTTATTGTCAAAGCCATAGAGTGCACATTCAGATATTTTTGAACACCCTGAAGAGTACAGATGTATGTGACGCTGACTGTACCCTCACACATTCAGTCCCAAATACTTCGCAATCATATGTTAAAATCGGATATCATACAGAAATGCGTGTGTAGGGGAAGCCTATGAGCGGAGCAATCGTCTAGTGGACTCCTGGCCCCTATTTCACCAACTTGATAATTGTCACCTGACAATGACAATTCTCCGTACATTGCTGGTTCCAAGAGTAACCTACTTCTAGAACAAGCAATGTATGGCGAATTGGAACTGTCGGGTGACAATTGTCAAGTTGATGAAATAGGGGCCTGGCATTGTCAATGTTAAAATTTGTCATTTAGTACAAACAATATTACCTAGCTTTCTCCTGATTATTTAACTTCATGAAACAATGACCCATCCCTAAACGCAAGGCAGCAGGGCTATCAGGATTGGTTCTCAGTGCCTTCTTATAGAATGCTAGTGCTCCTCTGTAGTCTTTACGGTTGAAGGCAATGCAGGCTTTTCCCAGGAGAGAGGGTACATTGTTTGGAGACTGGTTCAGTACAAAGTTGAACTGTGCGTCAGCTTGTTCCATTTTGTCCCCTTCGAGGAGACAAAAGTAGGCTCGGCCGAGGAGATGGTTCTAGAAAGTAATATTTTCAACATAAATAATTTTTCCCCATTACTGTATTGTTAAGGAGACTGTTGAATTGTGTTCAAGTAAATTTAATTAGCATACAAAAGAGGAATTTCAAATAGAATACATTTCTGAATTCAACAAAAAGTATAAGCAACTTAGTCCAACATTTTATGGTAGTTTGAAAAAAATTCAGACATCTTTTAACACATTCACAACCAAGAACCAGCCTAGCGGGCACTCGTAATGTTTGCTGAAATGCCAGCTGAGCTCGCTAGGTGGGCAGTAGTCCAGTAGCGAAAGTGTAAATATGACAAAGGTTTTTTCACACCTTTCATTCGGAAAAGTAAGTTTTGCTCCACGACGAGAGGGACCAAAACGCTACTTTTCTGTTCAAGCTACTTTTTTAATTTATACATTGGCATTGGAACATTTGTACGCAATATGCCAATTGAACACAGATGTTAATAAAATAATCGATTGTAATTTCATAGTAGTCGATTCAAAACGAACCTATTTCAAGTTTTAACTATAACAATGTTGTATAAAAATTTATAAATATTTCGTAATATTTAAAAATTAGTAATAAAAATTAAGATAATTTTGATATATTTTAACAATAGCTTTTTTTAAATTTCCTCATAGTCGGTGTGAAATATAGTATGTGTCACTCGGTAGCAAAATTATTTTCGTCTCGGGCGTAAACACTTGTATCCCTCACTACGCTCAGGATCCTACGTTAGAATCCCTCGCTACGCTCAGGATTCTATTGTAGGATCCCTCGCTACGTTCAGGATTCAATACACCGCCCTCGCCGTGAATATACTATTTTGCTCCCTTGTGAAACAAATAACTATTGTTGACTAGAACTGATTCTACATTTGGATGAATTGATTCACTTACTTGATCATACATGATGATTTTGTCAGCCATAGTATAGAGCAATGTGGCTTTCGTAAACAACTCCTTCTTCCTATCTTTAGTCTTCTCTTTATTGGCCTCCTGTACATAGTATGCGGCCAGCATGTCGAGGGCTCGCATCTGATCCCGTTCGAAGTCCCGGTAGTCAATGTTGGCGTCCACTCGGGACGACTCAAGTATTTTGAGGAAGTCATCAATCTTCTTTTGTTTGTAGTATGCAAGCTAAACAATTGAATGTTCACAATAACCGATACTATTATTAGTAGTTTTCGTAGCAGAGCAATATTAAAGAATTCAGAAGAAATTATTATATTTATTATTTTGCATCAAGTTTAATAAAGACATTGATGACCTAGTTTTTAGAATGCAATTGAAAATGCCATTATGCTAATCTCAAACTCCATTTAGGTCACATTTATTGAACTTCCGCGATTATTTTTAATGAACATACGACGACGAAAATAATTCGATTACATGACCCTTTTAGGTTAGGTTTACTTACCGCAACATTGATCCAAACACTGAGCTGGGATCGCTCCTGCTGCAGAATACCGAGCACTTCTTCTCCAGCCGGTAACTGTTCCGGATCTAACTCAATCACCTGAACACAAAATACAGTATTGACACCATTTTCCTTCAAAATATAACCAGTGTAACGTCGTCTGATTAAATTACCTCATCCGTTGTCATTAACGGAATTTCCAACATTTTGCATTTGTTTTTCTTCTGCTAGTCACAAGAATATCACAAACATTTCAGTGGATTACATATTGTCAAAACGATTTACGAAGGCGAAGCAACAACCATCAACCATTTTTGTTTGGTGATGCGACGCGATACGAAACGAATCGACTTGGCGATTGGCGAATGGCGGCTGCACAAATTGTCAATTTTGTCAATACCGTCTACCGTCAAACTTTGTGCGTTCCAAACTAGTCCTCTAAATGCACCCTATAACTGTAAACAAAATATAAAGACGTTAAATTGACCATTATTTAACTCAGAAAATTACTTTACAAGACGGAGACAATAAATATAGAGTTAAAAGAAAATCCGTTGCAATGTAAACAATCAATCATTCATTTTGATTATTTTCTGTAGTATCTTCTTAGTAGTCTGTGGTTTTTCTGATTTCGCGATTTTCGAACATTCTCTCATGGGCCATCCACATTAAGTGATTTGTCAGCCCCAATTAGTGATGCGCGACTTCGAATGATACTAAATCGATTAGTCGATTATAGTAATCATTCGACTTATTCGACTCAATTTATAATCATTCGATTATTAGTCACTAACTACTAATGAACGCAGAGTCGACTCGACTCGACCCAAGTCGAATTACTATTAATCATTCGATTACTAGTCTAACTACTAATGAACGTCAACGCAGAGTCTACTCGACTCGACCCAAGTCGAATTACTATTGCTAATTTTACTTACGCGGAGCGCCCGACTGACTCGACCGAGTGCCTGCCCCGAGCCCAAGTCGACACAATAGCGCCCGAGTTGTGCCCAAAGGATGCGGTCGGAACGTCGTCGGGATGATTCGGGTATATTCGTCAATTTGCAATAACACTAACGGGACGGAACGGGACAGGGTATATATTATTATATACCTAGGTACAATGCTGTGATGTGCCTACTCTGCCTAGTCTGCCCTGCCCGCTGCCGCCGCGGCGGCAGCCGGCAGGGCAGACTAGGCAGAGAGAGAACGAGAATGAAAATTCAAAATTCACTGGAGTTTTGATGATACAATGCGTCCGTATAAGATTTTGTTCGAATAAAAAATGTATGAACGTTTTAGTACGATTCCAATTAAATGTTCATGCTCGACCTTGGGGGGCTACCGCGAAACGAAAGTTCGTGTAGCTCCATCTCCGTCTTCGTCGCTCGAACTAGAGCAAGTGCGACAGACGTGGAGATAATAGGCATGATGACACATTTTGAAAAACTGTTCTATAATGTTTAGAAACATTAATTATGTACAACGAATAAGATTTTTCAAGAGAATATAACAGTTAAGTAGGAAAATAAATGCATTTTAGTTTTTAAATTTCAAATTAGCGCTAAAACGCTTGTCAGTGTCATGGCGTCCCGAGTGACGTCACGTGTGTATAAAAAGAACGCAGACCTTTGACGTTTGCTACCTAGATCGCTCAATTGCTCATTGAATGAACATAAATTAAAAAGTTTACAAGTCTTGCGCGGCCGTGCGAGCGAGAAAGCGGGACAATGACGTATAAAGATCTGACAGATAACATGGTTCTATCCCTGTCTTACTATTCGTTCAGTACGTAAGTTTTCTCTGTAATCTGTGGTAATGGCCGTTATGGGTATTTGTTTATACACACGTGACGTCATGCGCTCTGATTGGTGTTTAACATATCATGGCGGGCGTCCGTATTTTTCAGTCTAATTTTATCAAAATAAATAATAATCCCTTACTTAATAAAAAAATATGAGCAATTTTCGAATTCTATGATTAAAAATGCACTAAGAAAATACCATATTTTAGTGATTTTCAATTACTGTCATCATGCCTATTATTTTCTTGACATGATGGGATATTTTCCCACATTTCCAGCCCCGCTATTCTGTAACTTGTTTTAAGCTCACCTCAACGCTCACCCACAAATATATCTTGACGCCGCGATTCGTAGTAAATATACGTAGGTAGAGGTCTAGTTTCGTTAGGCGTGACGGGTGGGCCGTGGGGTGAAAAAAAATGACATTAGTTACTAATTAGTAGTTGTCATTCGATTATCAACATTAGTATATTACTAATTTCATAATCGATTATTGATATTAGTAATCGCTAATTATTCGATTCGTCAAATCATTCGAAGTCGCGCATCACTAGCCCCAATTCATCAGAATCTGACTAATTGCTATAGTGTGGATGCATGTTCCAACCGTCAAACGAGTTGTACGGACTAATTGCATGAAAATCACAATTTGGACCATGGAATTTGCATGATCTGCCAAGTTTCTTTTTCTCACAAATTTCATTCAAATAATTTTAAACGATAATTAAAAAATATATGCTAAAGAACATTGTATTAATATTTTACCCTGTAATTTTGTATTTTTTTTAAACCGGTGTTTTGCAACTACAATTTCATTCAGTGTGGCCAGTTACAGTAAGAAAGCGAAAATTGCCGCATTCTAACGGTCCTGCGAAGCGGACTGCAAGATTGTTACTAACCGATGAGATAGGGCGAGACAGCACGTCGATCATGAGGTGGCCGTGACATACTCTCAATTTTGTGTGCTGCACGGCTATTACGCGACGGCGCGCGAGCTCTCTCAATTTTTCTCGCACTATCCATCTCTCTCTTATTAGGACATGCGACAGAAATCGAGAGTATGTCGCGGCTGTGTGTTAGACGTGCTGTCTTGCCCTATTTCATCGGTTAGTAACAATCTTGCAGTCCGCTTCGCAGGACCGTTTGAATGCGCCAATTTTCGCTTTCCTTCTGTTAACTGGCCACACTGAATGAAATTGTAGTTGCAGTTGTTAGGTGTGTACGCTACACCCAATTCTGACTACGACATGTTGTACTGACAAATTGGGGTTTAATCACATAATGTGGATAGCGCATTACTTCTAGCATGTTCTAAAACGAATGATGTAGTGGTAGTGTAGTTGATGTATAAAGCCTGCTGCTAGTATCTTCTTATGGGCCATCCACATAAAGTGATTTGTCAGTCCCAATTCATCAGAATCTGACTAATTGCTATAGTGTGGATGCATGCTCCAACCGTCAAACGAGTTGTACGGACTAATTGCATGAAAATCACAATTTGGACCATGGAATTTGCATGATCTCCCAAGTTTTTTTTCCTCACAAATTTCATACAAATAAATTTAAACGATAATTTAAAAATATATGCTAAAGAACATTGTATTAATATTTTACACTGTAATTTTGTAATTTTTGTGTGGCCAGTTAACAGTAAGAAAGCGAAAATTACCGCATTCAAACGGTCCTGCGAAGCGGACTGCAAGATTGTTACTAACCGATGAGATAAGGCGAGACAGCACGTCGATCATGAGGTGGCCGTGACATACTCTCGATTTTTGTGTGCTGCATGGCTATTACGCGACGGCGCGCGAGCTCTCTCAATTTTTCTCGCACTATCCGTCTCTCTCTCATTAGGACATGCGACAGAAATCGAGAGTATGTCGCGGCTGTGTGTTAGACATGCTGTCTTGCCCTACCTTATCGGTTAGTAACAATCTTGCAGTCCGCTTCGCAGGACCGTTTGAATGCGCCAATTTTCGCTTACCTTCTGTTAACTGGCCACACTGAATGAAATTGTAGTTGCAGTTGTTACGTTTGTACGCTACACCAATTCTGACTTCGACATGTTGTATTGACAAATTGGGGTATTGTTGATTTGGAGGTTAGGAGGCGGAAAGAAAACCAACGTGCACGCTTAGACAATTCCTGTAATCGACTGCCAGGCCGCCGCTGGACGCAGCCAACGGTACTTTACTATATGTACATTCTTATAGCTATAACACCCCTCCACCCTTATTCTAAAAATATTGTTTGTAATTAATCACATTACGGGGACGTTTAAGTGGCTCTCGAGATGGTTGGTCCGAAGAATCAGAAGTCTGCGCCGGTGCCGCTGCTTCCTGTGGCGGCGGTGCCAGCGTCTCTGACGTCTCTGCAGACACGGTCTGGGTCAAGGTCGCCGCGCTCACGTGCGCCGGCAATGACATCGGCTCGTCAGACGGGGCGTCGCCCGCCATACCGGCCGGGGCCGGAGTTGAGTCCTCGCAGTCAACCCAGCTCTCAGAGGACGCTTGGCCAGGGGGTTCCGGAGCCTCCAATATCGAAGCGGATTCGATCAGTGGTGGTAGGCTGATGGATGACGAGACCGGCGACAATACAATGGGCGGCATCACCATTTCCATCCGCGAAGGTTGACGAAAACTGCCACTCTCCCTCTCGGGCCCTTTTTCAACGATCTCCCCTTTGTATTTTAAAAGTTGGTTCGTATGTTTTTTTAACACAGAGTTGCAATCAAGTAAGCGTACCAAAAACACGGTAGCAGCGAGTCTCTTAACTATAACACCTTTAGCCCAGCTTTTTTTCTGAGCCTTTATTACTTTGACTAAAACTAATTCGTTATCTAAAAATTTCACTGCACGATTTCCACCATAATTAATAGCCTGCGAGCACTGTTTTTGTTTAACAACTTCATCGAGTGTTGTATTCAGAGGTGATGGTTCTTGTGATTTCAACAAGTCTAATCTGCTACGTAGTTTGGACCCAAACAAAATTTCGGCAGGAGATTTGCCCGTTGTACTGTGAATGGAGTTTCGATATTGAAATAGAAATTCGCTTAGCTTACAAGTTAAGTCTTTTTTACCGTATCCTGACATGAGTATGCCTTTAATCGCATTTTTTATTATCTTTACATATGACTCAGCTTGACCATTACTTATAGGGTTGTACGCAGGTGAAGTTAAATGCACTATCGCGTTTAATTTACAAAACTCTTTAAACTGCGTGGAAACAAAAGAAGTACCATTATCTGAACAGATAGTGTGAATCAGTCCAAACCTGGCCATAACATCGCACAGCTTCTCAATGATGACTTGAGTGCTAGACCCCGACGAAATGTCGTAACATTCCACCCATTTTGAGTAGGCATCGACAATCACTAAGTATAACCGACTGTTTATTGGACCGAGCATGTCGATGTGAACACGGTACCAGGGCTCAGGAGGATACTCCCAGCAGGCGAGAGGCGCGCGGGGGGGATCTGGCCTTAGCCCTGTGCATACGTCACAAGTCGCAACAAAACATTCAATATCAGCTGACATACCCGGCCACCAAAACCGGTTCCGTGCCTCAGACTTCATTTTAGTGCCACCTAAATGACCCTTATGCAGTTCGGATATGATTTGTTTGCGGCAGCCCAATGGAATTACAACTTTATGGCCACGTACTAGGCACGAGTTTTCCATGGACAACTCATGTCTGCATTCAAAGTACGGACGCAAACTCTTATCATGATTTTTCTGCGGCCATCCATTTAACACATTGTTTACCACGGCTGATAACAATGGGTCGGATTTAGAGTATCGCTTAATGTCTTCTATACCTAAAAAACGCACACCGTCGTAAACGAAATTTATATATGTTGCATTGTCGAACACATCTTCCACGGGCTTGGTATGGGTGTCGTTGGCACCTGCCGTGGAACGGCTCAAAAAGTCGGCAGCATTACGGGCACTGCTTACATATTCTATTCTAAAATTATATGAAGCTAGGAATATTGCGTAGCGTTGCAACCTATTGGCAGTGACCTCTGGAATGCCTTTGTTTGGGTTGAAAATTGACAGAAGCGGTTTGTGGTCAGTCCTCAATACAAAAGGAGTGGACCGGCCGTATAAGTACTGGTGGTACTTACGAACGCCAAAGATTATTGCCGTAGCCTCCTTTTGAATCTGGCTATATGATTTCTCAGCCGATGTGAGTGAGCGAGACGCATATGAAATTGGTCTTTCCGACGAATCATTTTCAACCTGAGATAAAATGGCTCCCAAACCCGTCGGCGACGCGTCAACAGTTAAAATCAGGTCTGCGTCAGGGTTAAAGTGTGCTAAAACTTTGTCAGACGCTAACACTTGTTTAATATTGTCCACGGCGGCCTCGTGTTTAGCCTCCCACACCCAAATGGCTTTTTTTTGCAACAATGAATGCAAAGGTTCCAAAATGGATGACGCGTTCTTAACAAAAGACCTATAATAATTTACGAGTCCTAAAAAAGACTTCAATTCTGTTACGTTTGATGGAGTTTTCGCCTCTAAAATAGATTTTATCTTGTCAGGGGATTTATGGAGTCCGTTACGATCGATAATAAATCCTAAATACGTGACGGAGTCTTGAAAAAGTGTGCATTTACTTTTTTGAAGAACTAGGCCTGCATCTTGTAGGCGTTTACATACTTCTTGCAGCCTGTGTAAGTGCTGGTCACGATTTTCTCCGGTGACTAAGATGTCATCCTGGAATAAAAGCACTCCCGGAATTCCAGATAGTAGGCTTTCAATGGTTCGCTGGAAGACGGCTGCCGAGCTGGATAAGCCAAATACTAACCTTGTATACTTATATAATCCCTTATGGGTATTTATGCATGTTAGCATCTGTGACTCATCGCTCAGCACCAGCTGATTGTAAGCGCGGGATAGGTCCAACTTGGAAAACTGTTGACCGCCGTGAAGTTTAGCAAACAACTCTTCTATCCTAGGGAGGGGATATTTCTCAATCTCTAACTGTTTGTTAAGGGAGACTGAGTAGTCAGCACAAATTCGGATTTTACCGTCCCGTTTGAGTACGGGGACAATGGGGCTAGCATAATCCGAGTAAGTCACCGGTACCAATATGCCAAGGCCTACCAGTCGGTCTAATTCACTTTCAACTAACTCACGAAGGGCAAAAGGAATAGGGCGAGCTTTGTAGAATATTGGTTTAGAATCAGGTTTTAATTTCAAAGTGACAGTAACACCTTTGCAACAACCCAAAGCCTCAGAAAATAGGTACGGGTATTTTGCACCCAAATCGCTAGTGTGTGCGTGCGTATTTGAGCTGCACGAGTTTATGGCCGATATTTGGAGTTTAAAACACGCAATGAAATCACGCCCCAAAAGAGAAGGGCCTTGATCTCGTACTACGTGAACCTTTATGTCTGCTGTGCTACCTCTATAAGTAAAAGACAAGGATACCACACCTAACGTATTAATTGTACTACCGTTATAGCTTTTTAAAATTGTGTTGCAAAACTGTAGTGGTATGTCACTGAAGTATGAGGTGTATGTGTGATGCGACAACACGGTAACCGAAGCTCCCGTGTCTATTTCAAACGGTATGCTAATTCCATTCACAAGTACGGACTCCTGCATGGGCTCACCGTGCACAGATTTAATATGGAATAAGGCTCGCTTACCATCATCACTCAAGTCTTCATCCTCTGGACAACACTGGATGAAATTGTGTTTTGCGTTCGTCTTCTGACACATCCTACGCAGATGTCCTCGTTGACCACACGTTTTGCACCTGTATTTAATGAACTTGCAAGTACTCGCTTCGTGACCTTTGTACCCGCACGCTGGACACACGTTGTCGCGGCGCGCCGGGTCCGACGCTCGCGTCGATGATGACGTTGCCATTTTGAGTACCGGTAAATTGACCTGTTCCTGCGAATTAGGATTTAGCCCGTAGGTTGTTATTGATTGGGATGCGCCCTGCCTAGCACATCTAATGGCTTCTGCTAGTTCTAACGCTTTGCTCAGCGTCAGATCCCCTAACGACTGGGTGAAAAGTTTATCTCGTTCAGCACCCGGTTGCATACCGAGGATAAATCGGTCACGAAGATTCTCGTTCAACACTGCTGCAGAAAATCCACAGTGTGCGGCGAGTCCACGCACACGAGCTGCCCACTCGGATAAGCCTTCGTTCACTTGTTGTGATGCCGAATGAAATTTGAACCTCTCTGCGAAACCGCACTTCACTGTTTTGAGATGATCATCCAGGAGTCCAACAACGGCATCGTAGTTTAAAGATGTTACATCAGCTGGTAAGGCCAAATCACGCACCAACTTATATGTATTCTCGCACAAACTACTTAATAAAACCGCGCGGCGCTTAACTTTTGATTTATTTTCCGAGTCCTCCAAGTTATTCGCTAAAAACCATTGTTCGAGTCTGTCCTTGTATATCGACCAATCTTGCACTTCATGGTTGAACGACGTAATTGACCCGATAGATACTTTTGCCATATCTTGCAATTATTTATGTACACACGCGGTGTACGACCCGTCGTCGCCAGTGTTGATTTGGAGGTTAGGAGGCGGAAAGAAAACCAACGTGCACGCTTAGACAATTCCTGTAATCGACTGCCAGGCCGCCGCTGGACGCAGCCAACGGTACTTTACTATATGTACATTCTTATAGCTATAACAGGTATAATCACATAATGTGGATGGCCCATTAGTAGTCTGTGCCTGCTGCACTGGCGCAATCACGCAATGGCTGCGCTAGTGTGATGCAGGCAGGAACGTAGAATACTCTGGACAGGCTATGGCAATAATAATACCACGTGCGAGCTAGCTGGTAGCATACAAATCTCGATAAGTGTGACAGAAAGGGAAATATCATTCATTGTCCTTGTCATTCCACTTTTTTTGTTTGCCACAACTGATTTAGTATGAAGTCGTGGCAAACAAACCATTACCCGTCCAAATTTAGTAGGTTGTTTATGGCAAGTCATCAGTCATTTTAAGATGAGTTCTTAATTTAGCTGCATAAGAGCTGTTCATGTATGCAGGCTTTAATTACTAAGGTGAATGGGGTATGCTATGCACCAAAGAGTAAAGTAAGTATGTATGCACACTATTTTATTTTGTTTTTGTTGTTTTTAGTTATTAAGAACGATACTAACGAATTCGCTTCATATTAATTAACCTCTCTCAGTAGCCTTTACAGCTATCACAAGAAGGCGCGCGAGCTCTCTCGATTTTTCTCGCACTATCCGTCTCTCTCTTATTAGAACACTTATAAAGAGGTATAGTGCGAGAAAAAACGAGAGTATCTCGAGTCTCAAGATTAACTTTCATCTTATCCGAACGTACCCTGACAGAATTGACAATGACATTGACAATAATTGTTGAATGTTGATGTTGAAGTTTACTGAAGACTAGGCAGTATGGCCCATGGTCTTAGCCTGTCCGAATGGACGAATTTAAAAAAAAAAAAAAAAATTGATGTTGAAGTTGAGTTGAGTTGAACCGCCCCATGGTCTTAGCCTGTCCGAATGGACGAATTTAAAAAATAAAAAAATGAGTTGAACCGCGAATCCCGCCAGCGCGATTGCTGTTGATGGCCGGCGAAATCCCGAAAATCCCGAAATGGGTACGACGAAGAGTTACTTTACAAATTGTGGGCTGGTGCGCATATGAGAAAGATTTATTGATTCCTGAAATTTAGAAAGGTAAACCAAAATTATTACTACCACATACATACATTATGACAGATGCTTAACTTCAGTCGAAAGAACAATGTTTTGATTTAACATTTCTGTCTAATGCTTATTTTTTTGTTGAGATGAGCGCCCTACCTGAAGGAAGCCGGATTACCTTCAAACAAGCCAAGCCAAATCCACTATTTCAGAGTTGGTTAGAAGAATTACACCATGAAGCGGTTGAAAACAAGAGTAACTTCGAATTAGTGGTGAAGGAAGCCCTCACTGCTCTTTCCAAATACCCATTACCTTTGCAAAGTGGTACCGAGTGTGCAATACTCAAGGGTTTTGATAAAAAACTATGTGCATACTTAGATAAGCGGTTAGAAGTTTACAATTTCAATAAGAATTTACTCACAAATTCTCCGAAGAGTTCTGATACAGAAGCTTATGACCTAGATAGCCCTGTAAGAATCGTCAGTGAATCAAAATCACCTGTAAATGTACCCAGTCATAGTAATTCAAATTCACACAGTTCTGTGAACACAAATTTGATCTCGGAAAACCAAGAAAATGTTGTGCAAAATAGTGAAGTTCCTTCCACCAGCAAGGGAAAAAATACAAAGAAAAAACAAAGAGGTTCATACAAACCAGCCTATCAATCTGGCAGCTATGCAATCCTTGTGGGTCTGCTTGAGCACTTAAATGAGAATCCTGACTGTCCCGCTTTGAAAAAGGAAGACCTAATTGACATAGCGCAAAAACACAGTGAGGAATCTTTTACGAGACCAAAGCCAGATTCTTTCTACACAGCCTGGAGTAATATGACAAGACTAATCACTAAGGGGCTTGTGAATAAAAGGAAAAATAATAAGAAAGTTGAGTATTTTTTAACAGACCAAGGCATCTTGAGGGCACAGGAACTCTTAAAAGATTATGCCAAAAACCCTACTGCAAATGACATTATTTTCAAAGATGTTAGCCCAAGACAAAGTCCAGATGTCGATATAGAACCCGATAGACCAATTGTTAGAGAAGTCGTGAAATCTCCAGTCCCTGAAATACAAAATTTGGATGCTGTTGAAATGCTTCCAGGATCCTTTGATGTAATTTTATTGATTGATAAATGTGAAACCAGTGGGTATGTACAATTTAAAAAAATGCTGTATAGTGTTTTGAACCAGTTTTTAGAGAGGATCAAAATGCCTGTTTTGTTGCCTAGCTACAATATGTTTCATAAAAGTTGATACAGAATATGTCCTATAAAAAAATCGGTTTCAATAAAACATAAGAGTCCTATCAGGATATTCATCACTTTTAATGAGCTCTGGGATGTGCAATAGTATATTTTTTTCTTTTCCAATAATGTTGTCATACCATTTATTATTTTCTGTTATTTATTGTAAGAATTTCATGGTTTACTATTCAACATACCTAATACATAGTGACACCATGATAAACTAATTGACTGTCATCACATCATCAGATTGTGTATATTACAAGTGACTAGGAGAAACTACGCTAATAAAATCAGCATAAGTACAGGTTTTTTAATTTCTAGTAACTTTTTTTTAGATCAAGACTTAGGGTTGGTGAGCATTGTAGTTGGTAAACTTTTTATTTTGTGTTGTTACAGATTGTCAAATAAAAATGATCCTACCATCACACAATTCAAGAAATACCCTGATTTGAAACATGAATACAGAAGCTTAAAAGTTGGAGACTTTACTTGGGTAGCTAGGCACAAAGTCAACAACAAAGAGCTAGTTCTTCCATATGTTGTGGAGAGAAAACGCATGGACGACCTAGGAGCGAGCATTAAGGATGGCAGGTTCCGTGAGCAGAAGTTCAGATTGAGGAAATCTGGGATAAAGAATGTTATTTATTTAGTAGAAAATTATGGTTCCAATAAACATGTGGGTCTGCCAATTCAGTCCTTGATGCAGGCCTTGCAGAATACACGGGTGCAGGATAGTTTTAAAGTTCATGAGACAGACTCACTGAAGAACTCTGCGCGATTTTTAGCAATGATGACTAAAAGACTGACTATAGAGTATAAGGTTAGTTTCCCGTAAAAAAAGCTATTTGTATATGATATTGTATATTTGACTCTTATAGAGGCCAGGCCTATCCCAGGATCAATTTGGCGCGTAACGCTGTTTGTCTATGGTAACCTCCAGCACATCTATCATGGGACGGCCGCGACATAATCTCGATTTTTCTCGCACTGTAACCCTCGTTCTAAGTGTTCTAATAAGAAAGAGACGAGAATGACCATTAAACACATATTCAACCAAAATGTTGAAATTTTCAATGTAGCAAAATCAGGTTAAATACCTACCATCCTCCTAGTGCTTTTCCCGGTAGTGCCCGGGATCTGCTTTGGCATATACTCCCAAGATTAGGCATAGGCACTATTTTTACGAAAGTGAGTGCCATCTGACCGTCCAACCCAGAGGGAAAACTAGACCTTATTGGGACTAGACCTATATTACATTAAAGATCTCAATTCATCATATCATTCGAAAGACGTCCACTGCTGGACATAGGCCTCCCCCAAAGAGTGCCAAAGTGACCGGTCCTGCGCCACCCGCATCTAGCGGACTCCCGCAACCTTTACCAGGTCATCAGTCCACCTTGTGGGGGCCTACCCACCACGCCGCGCCTTCCGGTGCGTTGTCGCCACTCGAGAACCTTTCCGCCCCAACGGCTATCGGTTCTACGTGCTATGTGCCCCGCCCACTGCCACTTAAGTTTAGCGATTCGGAGGGCTACATCGGTTACCTTAGTTCTGCTAAGGATAGCCTCATTTCTGATGTCAATTATCATGACATATTTTGCCAAAGTTGGTGTCTAATGTGCTTAAGTATAGCGGCGCGCGGGTACAGGGGTAGGACGATATCGGGGCGCGGGCAACGTGCAAAGCCCAACGCCCGCAGTTAAACGGTCTACCTATAGAAACATCTGTGAAAACTCTAACCATGACTTTTGTTCCAGGATAAACTTTTAAAAGGTTACAACAGAGAACCGCAAGGGGAGGACTTAATGACATTTTCTTTCCTCAACCAAGCCTCCAGGAAGACAAAACCTCTCACAGTAACCGAGACGTTCATCAAACTATTACTCCAACTGAAAGGTGCCTCGGTCGAGAAAGCTTTGGCCATAACAGAGGTCTACAAAACCCCACACTCACTCATAGAGGCGTATAAGGACTGCAGTCAGAAAGACGGAGAATTTTTGCTTGCGAATTTGAAGTATGGGGATCTGAATAGGAATGTGGGCCCTACGGTTAGCAAATCTGTGTATCATCTGTTCTCTAATATAGAACTTGCTTGACTGCCTTTTGTTTTTCATTTGACGAAACGTTCGTTGAGACTAATACCCCAGGAAAATTACGTTTTTTAAAGCATTAATTTATAACAGTGTTCTTAGTTTGTTTAATTTTCAAATGTTATTCTAAGATGCCTTATCCGAGAATCCACCAAAATTTCCATCGGGAAGTAAAGCCATATACAGTGTGTCCCTGGATAAAGTGCACAAAAGAATAGGGGTGAAACAAGGTGCAATTTTATCGATAAAAAATAAAATAAAAAAATCTTGTCATTATTATTTTTTTACGATTTTTTAAAATATTACAATGAATATGGTTGACCCCACCGAAATAACGCATGATATCTCGCCTCCTAAGGGTCCTATTGACTTTACTCTAACTGAATTATAAACACAAAGGCTAAATCATGTTGTGTAAATAAAAAAGTGCGGAAAAAACTCGAAATCACAAAATAAAGGTATTTCTCTTCTCTCGTTTCTATTTTTTGCATCAATTCCTCGATTTGTTCAAAATAAAGCCCATATGACCTCAAGGTATTATTATCAAAAAATTAAGTTTATCTAATCACCTCTCATTTAAAAAAAATCACATCGATAACGTAATTACAACATTCATAATTAGCGGTCAAACAAAGACATTGCTTTAACGTTTAATTAGGTAGAAAACCTTATAATCTTTGAAATCGGTCCTGGGGCGGGAAACATTCATTTGAGGATAAATAAAAATGACAAGTTTTAATCAATCAGTTATTACGAATAATTTGCCACTACTAAATCCAACCCAACTAAACAAGATGCCACGTTTAAGTGAGTTTTCGCCGCAAGACATTGCCACAATCCACTTTTACTATGGTATGTCACGAGGGAACGCAAGAGCTGCTCGTACATCATACTTGGCTGCATTCCCAAACAGGAGACCGGTGCCGTCTGCTCGTCTGAAATTACTAGTGCGGCCTGCGGTGGCGGTCAATACTCATAAGGTCACACTGATTCCTACTATTATAAATCCGAAAGCATGGATGTTTAGATGTTTGTTTCTCAATCATGCTTAAACGACTCAACCGATTTGGTTGAAATTTTGCACGTAGATAGTTTATAGCCTGTATTAAAATATTTTTATACCGGGTCCATGCAGTCAAAGTCGCGGGTGGAAGCTACAGAATATACAAATGTACTCTGGGTTTGAGCCTACCACGCCATCCTGTCTCGTAGTAAAATATCAGCAACTAAAAAACAAATTTAAATGGCATTTATGTGACATTCCAAACTTCTGTTTGGAACAATATTCGACTGTATCTTTGCTGTGGGGAATTGCCGACGCTGGTAAATAACAGGTTTAACAATCTAGCGAGCTCATTTCATGGCCATCCTCTTTGGCACCTTTCAGCAGCTATGGCATTGAACAAGATTTAACATCCTTTCCGTAATTTCCCTATTTTATTTCCTTCCCTTTTTATTACTAACTTGACTATGGCTATGGGCAAACGCCCCCGAGTCCATAAAAAAAAAAAAAAATTTTTACATTCGCTCTGTCAAAGAGAATGTGTCAAGCACACGCCACGTCAACACCATGACATTTAGTGCGGAGTTAAACCTTCTGTCAACGCATGAAGGTTGCTGTACCACTGTTTATCCTTATTCTGAGGTTGCACCCGTCATTGGCGTTGAATCAGTGGTGCGGATATATCCGTTTTTGGTAAACGAATAAAACAATACTTTTTGGTATATAAATTTATTCATATAACTATTGACTGTGACATTTAGCTGATAGTAGTTTAGATGACAGGAAACTCTTCTAGTGGTTGTAAAGCTTCAGAATATACATAAATACTTCAGATCAATTAAGAGCACTTTAGGATGGAATCAACACCTCACAATATTAGCGTGCAAAATCACAAAATCAAAATATACAAAATTGGTTTGACACGAGAAAACAACAGATCCAATTAGTAGTATCAACACTGCAAAAATATGACACCGACTGATTCGACGACAATGTCAGACCCCATATTTCACCAAATAGACAATTGCCATCTGACAATTTCAGTTCGACGTACATCGTTGGGTTGATAAGTACAGGTGATTGCTGAACAGCATTGTTACTTGTCAACCCAGAAATGCACGTTGAAGTCAAACATAGTCAACTTGGTGAAATAGTTTCACCAACTTGACAATTGTTACTTGACACTGACAATTCGCCATACATTGCTAGTTCTATAAGTTAACGTGGTTGCTACATTACTTGTGGAACCAGCAATGTAGGGAAAATTGTCATTGTCAGGTGACAATTGTCAAGTAGGTGAAATAGGGGCCTGGTGTCACTACGTTATTGAATGAGATAGAAGTGTAGATACTTTTGCAGCTGAAAATACCTACGTTTCATATAAATACAGATAAGTAAATGCGCTTAAACTCAATACTATTATTATTAGGGCACTCGCCAGTGTAGGGATAAATAAACTTTAAAATATATATAAGAATTCAAACATGAAATAAAAATAAATATACATGTCCCTCGCTACGCGAATATCGTTCTTGCAATATCTTGAAAGTCAACACATATCTTACTCTTTGGACGCCAAGAACACAAGGTTCTGCGTTTTGTCGTGCCAGAGGCGTCACGAACGACTATAATTATATCTTCAACTAAGGTTCTTATTCACACTCTATTCGAAAAAAGTTCCAGTTTCCGTAACAATTAATACGAGAAAAATGCGGCCATAAGGTTAAAATATGAAGGACTCTATTTTTTGACCTTAGCTTAGTCAAATTTTAAATCAAAGGAAAAAATTGAAAATTTTAATGCTCCGAGCCGGATTGGAACCGGCGACCACAGGCATCGATGGCCCGTCGCTACTAACCAACTGAGCTATCGGAACAATCCGGTTCGGGCACGAAATCCTTCAATCAGTTCCTTCACACAACGCCTTAGGGAGGCGTGTGTAGCGACATCTACCAGAAGACTTAGGCTTCTTAACGGCACCAACGTCTCAAATTATGTTGAGACGAGAGAAATCGTCAGTAACGAAGTAACTAAGTCTTCTGTTAGATGTCGCTACACACGCCTCCCTAAGGCGTTGTGTGAAGGAACTGATTGAAGGATTTCGTGTCCGAACCGGATTGTTCCGATAGCTCAGTTGGTAGTAGCGACGGGCCATCAATGCCTGTGGTCGCCGGTTCGAATCCGGCTCGGAGCATTAAGATTTTCAATTTTTTCCTTTGATTTAAAATTAGTAATTTTCGTTAGCAGCGTTACTGCTAATAAAACAAAAAAAAATAACTTAGTCATTTTTGAAATTGGGTTTTCAACTCATTCGTTTCCCCTCTAAAATATTGCTATTGATAACGCAGGTTTATTCTCTAGACTCTTAAAGAGGTCATGCCTAGGCATAGGTAATGAGATTCTTTCACGTGCCAAACCAATACAGCTAATATTTTAGACCCTTATTTTCATCATCACATTGTGTTACCTTACAGTTATACTTAATAATAATAATATCTCTATTAACAACTAAAACGGTTTCAAGAGTGAATGCAAGAAAGTAGGAGAATAATGCAGATCAAAGAACGCGCTATGGACATTCAAATAGACCGACTGTTGAAGTAGAAAGGTGATTATCTAAAAACATCGACTATTTTAACATTTTTAACATCTGATAAAATTTACAAAATATGTTGATCGCATCTCCAAACATTTTTTAAATCAAATATCTAAAATTTCACAACATACATAGCGAGTTTAAACAAAAGCGGCTACTCCAATAATGCAAATAAAAAAGACCCGCGAGATAAATGCCAAATATACTTAAAACTAACATTAAAAAATTAAAATTAAAATCAGTGGCTCAGATTCACGAATAATTTTGACTACATTGCTTGTAGAGCAATACTTGAGAGTAATAATAACTATATAACCAGCCACCAATGAATTCGATGAACCCATGTTTTATATCACCCTGTATCCTGAACATGTGGCTAAGCACTCACTCAGTGTCAAACAAATGAAAAATACTTCTAAGTGTACGTGAAATAAAATAAAATTCTTTAGGTGCACTTACATAGGTAGAAGTGTAGCTAAACGTTATGCTTAGAGAGTATGGTAGTTCCTTTCAGTTTGGGCTTTGTAGTACTTGAAACCCATGAAGCCGATTGCCAGGAGGCCTAGAGTCAGGATTATGCCTCCAACGAAGCTCGCGCCATCGAATCTGAAAAGATTAAGAATCAAACCTTTATTCGTGACGCAACGCACGGTATTACAGTAGTACCACAAATATAAGTTACCTTACACGTTACATCGGCATCTTCGTCTACGCCGACGCGACGAGTGCTGACAAGTACTGAATGAAATCGAACGTATGACCATTTCAATAAAGACCTTGTTGCACTACATGTAAGGTACAATATGAAATGACAGGTGAACTGGTGCTTTCCGGCTCATGGCGCCAGACAAAATGGCGGGCGCCGGCGCACGGTGGGCTGGATGGCTCGAAAAGAGGACATTCGCGATTTTATCAGAAAATCATTTTTTGAAAAATGCTATCCAATAGAGAATTATATGAGGAACAATAAATGTGGTATACATTTTTGCGAAATAAGGCATATTGACCAAACTCAACTGTTTCCCAAAAAAAAATGTCAAAAATCGTCGCATCTGTAACTAGTTATTAATATTATAGAATTAAATTATCAAAAAATATTGTGGCATCCCAAAAAAGACAAACGAAAAAATTGAAAATGTGTTAACTTTTACTGGACTAAAAAAAAAACAGCACCTGAATAGAAAATCTGCTTATCGTTTCTTACTCTATAAAAGTAGAAAAACAAAGTCTTGAAAGGTAGAAGACGGGACCTCTAATAGTTTCTGAGAAACAAGATACCTATTTTTGGGTCCCATACAAAAAAAACAGACTTTATTTTTTTCTGCTGTCAATATGCCTTATTTCGTAAAAATTTATACCACATTTATTGTTCCTCATATAATTTCCTCACATTTTTTGAAAAATGCTATCCAATAGAGGGATAGCATTTTTCAAAAAATGTTATTCTGAAAAAAGTGCGAATGTCCTCTTTTCGAGCCATCCAGCCCACCGTGCGGCGTCGCGCGCAAAATTTTGGCCAATGGGCGTTGAAGATTTTACCCGCGCAAACGCGCTTGTGCTATGATTGGTTAAAATGTTTTCAAGAAATTCTTTCTGCGCAGGTACATTGTTGTAACTTGGTACTACTGTACAAGACAAAGACAAAATTGAATGTGTGCCTTGTCACGAAATGGACCCACCTCGGCATGATGCTGGCGTCGCAGCCAGCGCTAGTCTTCCGTTGGGTCCATCCAATGAGCACACGGTACGTAACACATACCAATAACAAACAGCGGAAATAAAACAGTGAACAGTAAGAGTTGGAGTGTTCATCATTATATTATATATCCCTATAGCATTTAATTTACCTACATCAGTCGTGAACTGCTGTAAGATTTCATAAATTGCATCATGGCTCTTATTTCTCCAACTCGACATTTGTCGCATGACAATGACAACAAAGATGTTGACGTCGACGTGATAGTCAAATTAGCAACTTTGAACTTATGAAGTTTGAAGGGAAAGCTATTTTCCTCACAAGGAACCCTTATAGTTTCGCCATGTCTATCTGTCCGAATGCAGCTTAGCTCAGTAACCCTTACTACTAGAAACCTGTAATTCGTATGCATGCATACCCATGCATGCATGCGATGTACCCACATTATATCAATTACGCCGACAAAGCAGTAGAATAAAATGTTTTTATCATGTTGCCTACACATAAAGTGGAAATGTAATGTTTTAGTATATACCCATAGTATGAGGTATTGTTGGATAGCTTATTTAAAAATATTATGGCTTCTACTGGGGATGTGAAAAAATCGTAGCAGTAATACATTATCAGGGTCTCGTGAGGCTTTACCGCGGACGTTCGGCTTTAGTAGGGAATCGGCTGCTTTTTTGGGATCCGCTAAACATATAACATCCATTTCCGTTGGTGGTTAAAAATAGTTTAATTATAGTTACCCTCTAGCCTGTAGAGTGTGTGGCTGCATAGTGGTGGCAGCAGGCTTCAGCGTAGTGGCTTTCTCCGTTGAGGGGGGAGCGGCGGTGGTGTTGGGGGTAGTATGCTCCGTAGGGTTCACATTTGTCGAATTGTCAGGTTTGCTGTCGGTCGAATTGGTAGTGGCGTTGGTGTCATTCTTCTCTGGCGCCGATGTTACATCGGTGTTGTTTTGCTTCGCTGGTACTAGCGGTTTGGGTGCTGGGTCTTGAGATTTTGTTTTGTTGTTGTCGTTAGTGGGTGGTATGGACGGAGCCGGTGTACTCGCCGCGGGAGGTTTGGCTGCTGGTGCCGCTTCATTGGTTGGTTTCGAAGCGTTCCCTGGAATCAAAAGAAGTATAATTAGCAAAACATCATTTCAGCCAATTTGGTTAAGGACACGGGAGTGGTGCAGGACCGGTCATTGTGGGAGGCCTATGTCCAGCAATGGACGTCTTTCGGCTGATGTGATTATGATATTACTGACTGAAATATTAGACGAGTCGGGTAGAATACAACACATTTGAATATTTTGGTAATTTTGCATGAAAAGAATATTGGTAAATGGTCCCTGAACTAAACTAGGTTGGTTGTTTATGCAATAGATTCACCGAGAGACGACTGGGCTATGTGGTATAAAAAAATCTGCCAAGTGCGAGTCGGTCTCGACACGAAGGACTTCCGTATCATTATCTATAAAAACGGCATTTTGTATTTGTTGTTATAGCGGCAACAGAAATACATCATCTATGAAAATTTCAACTGTCTAACATCACGGTTCACGAGATACAGCCTGGTGACAGACAGCGGACAGCGGAGCCTTAGTAATAGGGTGCCGTTTTTACCCTTTGAGTACGGAACCCTAAAAACAAGCCTAGGACGGTAATGTATAAACGCGGTCTTTCGCGGCCTACTATCACAAATAAGAACGATATTTCCGAGTACAGTCAAGTGTAAGGATATGTATTGTGTGCATACAACTTACTCATAAATATGACCAATCGTTCTTCAGTCAGCTGATTAGGGTTTCGTTTCGGTACATATTTATGAGAGGTTAAATCGATAAATATTTTTGCACTTGACTGTACGTATGTGAACAGTGAAACGATAACACTCCAGGAAGATTGGAACTAAACCCGGATAAGTCATGCTATGCTATACATGGTGGAAACGATAAGTGATCACACTCGATTATTTATAAACTATACAAGATATCGAAAAACTGGTTATTGATCCTGAAAGTGCTTCACGATCTATCAAACGGGTATCAATAATAGGTTGCAGAATAAACTGGATCGATCCGAATATTCCATGTTTCCAGCTTCCATACATTTAGTACAGCCACAGAGATACTATTTTAAGCAAGCTTTTATTTAGTTTCACCTGTCCCGTTGTCTGTCTGTCTGTCTGTAATCAAATCTTGCAAGTTAAATTGAAATGCTGCAATTTTGGATGTAAGTATAGTTTGGATGACAATTCAATATTATGGTACCATCGAGCTGGTCTGATGATGGAGACAGAAGGTGGCCACGGGAATTCAGTACTTAACCGACGTAACCCCGTTGAGTTTGGGCTCGTTAGATATCGTCTCAATGAGTAGTTTATGATGGTATACAGAAATGTACAGTCGGCAATAAAAGCTTGTACCAAAAATGATTCTTTTGCCAGAAACTTGTATCATTTGAGTAGGTACTTGAAAATATATTATGCACTTATTAATAACTAGATTTGTATTTTATCTGCATCAATAATTGCGATAGATAGTACGAGGGATAAGTGATAAGTCAGGTAAAAATTATATTCAAGCTATTATTTTCACAAATTTAATAATCACTTATCGTTTCCACCATGTATACTTAGTTATCAATTACCCACAACGTATTTATTAATTGAATTTCCGATGATCGTAAAGAGGAAAAGCCGTTGAACATGCGCACACAATTCAATGCCGTTTAGCACTCGATTTAATAAATATTTAATCAGCTTTCTCTACAAAGCGGCTTGTTACACATTAAATTACCGATTCACGGAATGACATTAACTATTGATAGTAATAACTAGTAAACGTGATATATCATTAGGCTGATTTGATTACAAGAATTTGAATTTTGCTGCTACAAGAAAATAACCGGACCGGTCACTGTGGCACTCTTTGGGAGAGGCCTATGTCCAGCAGTGGAAGCCTTTTGGCCGACATGATGACGATGAAGAATAACTGTTATTTATTTTAATGGCGAATTGGCAACTTTATTAGGTTAGCGTACGATATACTCGTATGTTTGTCGTAGATTTTGTTCGCATCATCATATAAACCGAAAGCTGTCTACTGCTGGAAATGGTATCCTGCTGTTTCGGCAAAATATTTTTCGCCAAATTTCACTTCCCACAAAACTTATGGCAGTAGTTTCATTTCCCAAACGAACAAATAGCACATTTTTGTTTCGCATTTTGTTCATTTGGTCAAAATGTCATTTGGCATAATTTTGCTTTGTCAAATGTTATTAAGACAAAAGTTTATTAAGCAAACACTTTATTCGGGCTAATATTGTTTTCCAAACAAAACATTTGTTCAAATTTTCATTTCGCACATTAGGTACCAGGGTGGAAAAAATGGCTTGTCATAAGCGAACTCTGTTTTTAGTCGGTTAGGTTAGGGTTCACTTGTGTCCCTCAGACCAGAAATAGACACCCCGCGCAGCAGGGTGGCGTCGATTCGCTGGAGACTCTCGATGAAAAGGGTGAAACCGACGGCTTGCTTGCATGCATGCTGCTTATTTGGATTATAATATATTGTTACCTAAGTACCTATAGTACAAAAGAACATAAACTTACCAGTAAATTATTTACTTTTGTTTTTTACAAACTACCCGCTTAGCAAAATTATGTAATCTCACTCAAATAGATTTCGTATGCACTACACAATTAGGATCTAAATCATATGCCATGCAATAATTTGGAAAAAGAATGTTATGCTAAATAATACTTTTGACCAAATGAAACTTGACCATGTAAAACTTTGCCAAACAATAATTTGCGAAGTAATATTATGCCATAGGAGATATTGACAAGTGATATAATGCGAAACAATAATTTGACTAGTGTTTTTTTGCCAAATGATCATTTGGGAAACATTTTTTGGGAAGTTACACTTTGGGAAATGATTTTTGCCCATACAATAGAGAACCGCTGGAAATAGACCTCCCCCAAAGAGTGGCAAAGTGATCGGTCCTCCGCATCCAGCGGAGTCCTAATGGCTTAATATCCGTACTGCGTGGTTACTGGGCATTCAGTACCTGGACGATACGTTTAAAAACGCGGTGGACATAGGTTAACCGTACCGTGTTTCCGTATGTTAATATACATTAAATACGCCTTGTTTGGCTTTGTTTATCACGTAACCAAAACATATTAATGCTATTTATATTAGTGTTGTGTTAACCTATGTCCACCGCGTTTTTAAACGTATCGTCCAGGTACTGAATGCCCAGTAACCACGCAGTACGGATAATTCTTTTGGGATAGACGAATTATAATTTTAAAAATACCTACCAGTTTTTTTTCAAAAATGGAGTCTATTAGTGATACCAAATGCATTTTTTTGTAGAAACCCTAAGATTTGGCGAAATTTCTGACTTTCTTTCGAATGCCTGCCATTAGCGTACGTATTGAACTGTTAGTGAACTGACGAGAGCCTGCGTTCCATATTTTTTTGAAATCAGCTTCATTGTCGGCAACTGCACCTTTCTTGAGCAGGTATCGTTTGATATTTGCCCAATACCTTTCAATCGGGCGAAGTTCTGGGCAATTTGGTGGGTTAATGTTTTTCGCAACATAACTAATATTCTTGTCATCAAGCAAATTTAAGGTGGCTTGAGCGTAATGAGCAGAAGCTAAATCAGGCCAAAATATTGGAGGACGTGTATGTTTCCGATATAAGGGCAGAATTCGCTTCTTAATACACTCCTGTCGGTAGACGTCTCCGTTGATTGTACCGGTAGTAAAAAAGCTCGTACTTTTAAGCCCGCATGAGCAAATAGCTTGCCAAACAAGGATTTTTTGGCCGAATTTTTCAATAGCCACGCACTTATGGTCTTCTGAAACGTCCTTGCCAGCTCCACACGTGTAAAACTGGGGCCCTGGTAAAGTTTTCATGTATTTTTTTACATATGTTTCGTCATCCATTAAAATGCATCGGTCATTATTTTGAATTAAAAACTTGTTCAAAGCTTTAGCTCGAGATTTCGCTCTTTCAAGCTGGGCAGCAGTCCTTTTCGACATTTTCTGTTTCTTCCTGGTCTGTAAATTATTTCTCTTTTTGGCGTTTTGTACGTTCCCAACCGAAGTTTTTAACTTTTTGGCTATATCGCGAGTAGAAGCCGATGGATTTCGATGGAAAGACGCTACTATTTCCGTGTCCAATTTCGGCTTCACGCAGCCTTTTCTGCGACCGCGACCTGGCAGATCATCTAGTGTATTAAATTCCCCAAACTTTTTTATTACTTTTCGTAAACCATCTTTAGATAATTGATACCGTTTTGCGAGTTGTCGCATCGAAATACCCTTTTCTGTACAATAGGATACGATATTAATTTACGAATTTTTTCATTTATCCTCGGCATCTTGAGTTTTTTATAGTCGATGACATATATTATTATTTTTTCTTAAACTTGACATTACATGTGTCAGATTATCATGCATTAGCGTAAAAAAAAGTTTCTATATAATTATGAAGGCCTAACTTTAGGTGGCTACTTTATTTCGTGAACAAGCCTTAGTTGCTTCAATCCATTTATTTTTAATATCAGGAACAGGATCATTCGATATATTCTTTTGTATTGCAATTTCATTTCATAAAACTGAAATAAAATAATGCATGTTGACCCAGTGGGATGTATGCATGAAATGTAATCACAATCGTTAATAGGTAACCAATAGAATAAAGTTACATTTGACGTTATAATTGTAAATTCCATTAGTTCTTCCGACATTTCAACAAGTCTAATGGGGCTCTTGACCCAACAAAATAACAAGTTACGTAAACCGTAGATAAAATCCAAACCACAAGCCGTCAAACAAGTTGTTGCATAGTGTCACTTTTTCTCCGAGCTGTTTAATTAACTTTTTATTTTGAGTCCAACCCCTTATGGTGGAACAGCGAAACGAACTAAAATCATCAATTTCAGAATGAACTTAGTTTATTATCTGAGCATGTTTGCCATGTTTATTATTGGAATAATGAAAGCAACAAACTTTTCTAGAAATGCTCACCTGTTCAGGGGTCGAACCTAACTTGACACTGTCAATATTAGAACTATCGCCTATAGGTGACAAGTTGACAACTGCCAAATATAGCTAATGATAGGTATAGACAGTTGTTAATAGTTACAATTAGCTTTGCAATGCATGTCCCTAACTAACTATGTAATTATGTTTATTCGGGTGGAATATTGCAACTCAAATCTCAATTTTGAAGCAGATATCTTCAACCGATTGAGCTGAAATTTTGGGTAAAGGTGGTACCATCGAGCTGTTCTGATGATGGCGGCAGAAGGTGGCCAAGATAGTTCAGTACTTAACCGACGTAACCCCGTTGAGTTTGGGCTCTTTAGAATCGTCTCAATGAATAGTTGATGACGGTATACAGAAAAGTACAGTCGGCAATAAAAGCTTGTACCAAAAATAAAAAAATTGCCAGAAACTTATTTCATTAATCAAAATCCTCTTGGTTTTTTAATTTCTCCTTTAATAATAATTTCAATGTTGTCAATTGTCGGTTAAAAACCCGCATCTCTGCTATATCAGAACTTTTCTAACGAAGCACTATCTAATGTGGGTCACGCGAACGTGTTTATTTTGAGTTGTCGATCCGTTAGCGAGTGTAATTCTATACATTCTACCGGAGCCTATGTTGTTGTGCTTGAATACCTACTGATTCGATCGGAGCCTTCACGCATTCAGTTCTCACGCGCGAATAAAAAGTTCAAGGTTACCGTGCAGAAATAGTTATGTATGTATGTATGTAAGCACTTTATTGTACACAAAACAAAACGTTAAAACAAAAACATTAAGGAGGATTAAGGTACAAAGGCGAACTTATCCCTATAAGGGATCTCTTCCAGCTACCCTTTGAGCAATTGAGTGGAAAGTTGGAAGAACGAGATAGACTATAAGAGATCTACGAAAAATACACCTACCTGTACGTACGTGTATCATACAACATTTTACAATGCATCAAGAGAAAAATATTTTTTAAACCAAAATACGTGAAAAATTAATTACCATCAAATCTCATTCCCTCTGTGCGGGAATATTGGCCCGAAGTCTATTCCCGGACGGAACGCCCCGCCCCGTAGTTGCAATGAGGAATGTTGCAAGCAATGACGCGTAGGTGCAGTGCCCGTGAGCGGCCGAAAAGCTCAGTAAAAAAAACCCATCCAGGAAATGGTATGTAGTTTTATGTATTTTTGTTTTCTCTTTTTTTCCTGGTGCACTATCCTGTATTAACATTTTAATTTTTTCTATGCCACTTCTATCTGTGAGTTCCTATAATTGGCTTTGTATTACTATATAATACTTATATCATGTTGTTGTAGCTGTAGGTACTCCTTAAGTATAAATAAATTACCAGATTAGGTTTTACCATTACATTCGTGTGCCGCGTATCTATTCGTGTATTTGAATAATTCCGACCTTATACAACTGATAACAGATGCCAATTTTTTCAGACAATTCCCAGCTCTTACCACTAAAGTGTTGGTGCTAACCTACCTTTAGTTGTAAAGTTTGTTTTTATTTAGATGACTTTGATGCCTTCCATACATCATCATCAGCCTATATACGTCCCACTGCTGGGCACAGGCCTCCTCTCATGCCTTCCATACATACCTACATAATATTCTCCCAAAATCACGTCCCAAACGAATTCCTCAAATTATTCTAGTTTATACAAGTTTATTCTAGGAAAGAGGGAATTTCGCGCAAATGGAAAGTCAATTTATGAAAGTAACATAAGTTTCTTTAAATGCCACGCCGTTAGCCTGCCAATGTCAAAAGACGTTTTGTATGCGAAGCACCTTAAAACCAACCATTACCGACACCTATTGTTTAATTGTTATCTCCGAGTAGGGCTGTAAAACCATACAAGTTTATTCTAGGAAAGAGGGAATTTCGCGCAAATGGAAAATCAATTTATGAAAGTAACATAAGTTTCTTTAAATATCACGCCGTTAGCCTGCCAATGTCAAAAGACGTTTTGTATGCGAAGCACCTTAAAACCAACCATTACCGACACCTATTGTTTAATTGTTATCTCCAAGTAGGGCTGTAAAACCATTACGCAGGTGTCGGTAGGCTCAAATCATACAGTGAATGAGTGAATAAACAATAGCACAAACAGTAGCTACTCCAGCGAGCGTACTCGTAGCATGGTTGCTATTTTATCACTTATCGCTGTGGATAAGACATCCGTCACGTTCTACCAAGTACGCGAGTGCGAGAGTGACGTATGACTTATCCACAACGATACAAAATACGATAAACGATAAAATGGCAACTGTGATACGCCCACTGTACGCGTGCCATACTTTCGGTCAGTTCTATTACATCTCTTTGTTATCTTTTCCTTTCTTACTAAGCATTTTCGTCATTTTAACAAACTATATTTCATTCTCAAAGGTTCACAAATATCTGAGCAACCTTAATATGCCCTTAACGATAAGGTCGTGTTCACATATTTTGCACATAATATACTTGACTGTGCCTAGCGGGTAAATAAACGCCAGTAAAAAAAAAGAATAACAAGTAGTTTAAAAACATGTGAGCTATTCCTGTAATACTACCACAATAGGTGCCCCAAGCCAATTATAGTTGTGTGCGAATTACCGAGCACAGCAGTAAATGTGGAGTAGGTCAAAGATCATTGTAGTAGCTAGCCGAGTGGCAGATCAATGTGTGAGATCATTTGTTTTTAACCTGCTGTTGCTTGCGTATGGCGAACCCAATAAAGCGAGAAGCGTTCATAGCCTAGCGGCGCCTGCGAGTCGCAAACGATAGCGATAGGTATTCTTTCTAAACAGTCGAGTTGCCCACTCACTTGACAAAGGGGGGACAAGTGTTACTCTCGTCCGCAGGAGCTATACCTACCCCAACCCTGCACGTGTCCCATGAAGGCCAAAAATAATATGCCATACGATTAAATCCTTCTACTACTAATGTTATAAATGGGAAAATGTATGTGTGTGTTAGTTTGTCCGTCTTTCACGGCAAAACGGAGCGACGAATTGACGTGATTTTTAAGTCGAGATAGTTGAAGGGATGGAGAGTGCAATAGGATAGTTTTTATCCCCGAAATCATCCCCTAAGGGGGTGAAATGGGGGGTAAAAGTTTGTATGGAGCTGCGATATAAACGAGTTCCACGCGGGCAGAAGCTAGAAAATAATAAAGCGAGGAATGTGTGATGGGAGAGCAGCCTGGGGAAACCCCCGAAACGACCACGCGCGGTTTTAACACTGGAATACTTGGGAGTTTGAAAGACTATCGATCTCTTTCCAATTAGAACGCTTAGAGAGAGAAGGATTGTCTATGTCGCCGCGACACAGCTCGCGGCCCTTTCTGTAATAGCCTTGCTGATGCTGGGTGTGAGTGGATTCGAGCTACGTCATGGCCAGAGATGTACAAAATGGTTTCAAAAAAGTATTTAAATACAAAATGCAAAATACTTTTCAGATTTACTATTTTAAATGCAAAATACCAAATAGTTTTGCATTATGTATTTCAAATGCTAAATGCAAAATAGGTATTTTCAAAATAAAATACCTTTTGATCAAATCGAATGTTATTTTTGTCTATTTTAGGTATTTATGATGAGAAATAGAATAGAGATACTATGTCGAGCCGAATGGCACCTTATGCATGACATTTTGGTCATATTTATCAGTACGCGTATCAATAAATTCTGTAATGTTATTAATACTAATAATAGTAATAATACTCACTTAAAATAACGTTAAAAAACTAGCTATAGGCATGGCTCCATTTTGTGAATTGTGTGGCCATTTATTTCGGTTGATTGTGCATCTTAGACGTGCATATTAGACGACCGCTTTAGCCTAGTTGGTAGTGACCCTGCCTACGAAGCAAGAGGTCCTGGGTTCGAATCCCGGTAAGGGCATTTATTTGTGTGATGAGCATGAATATTTGTTCCTGAGTCAAAGATATTTTCTATGTATTTAATTTTATACCCCTGCCAACAGGGTTCGAAAGGATAATTATCACGATAATTATAATCATAATTATGGTGATAATAACAGATGGATAATTATCGATTGATAAAATTGCGCTCATGACAGTGAACTGTATTCGAACATTTATTTCCGCACTTGCGTGTATCCGAACGCACGAAGTGACAACGTGAAGTGCCACGCCGTGGGAATTCACCTTACAGAATGAATTCAGTTTTGATTATGCAAAGTTGAGCGAACTCGAGTGTCATTGGGTCTTATACTGGTGATAATATTGGATAATTATCAAGAAGCGTAATTATCTTGATAATTTCGAACCCTGCCTGCCACAAAGCTACATATATAATCAACTGGACCATACACCAAAGATACTGGGAGGAGATAGACACATGCAGACAGACTAAAGAGATTCTATCGAAATGCGACAACAAACTCATAACCGCAATACTGAGGACACATAGAAACCAACTACAGTGCATTCATTAGATCATGCCGAGATGACTTTTCGGACATCACTTCACGATTTTTTGTCTAGCAACGCTTTTTTACGATAAAATAGCCGCTATAGTCTAAAAAGATACATTTTGAGGTTAGAATGTTGTTTACCAAATAAGACAAGTAAGGATGAATGCACTGTACGCAAGATAGTTCGAATAATAACAGGACCCAACACCAACCAAGGTGAAAAAGTTGTTCTTTTTAAATAATTTTAAGTATTTAAAGATTAATGTTTATTTATGTATGTGTATGCTATAAACAATGACTTCATTAAGGCATGTTCACGAAAAAAAGTGGCCATCGAAATCTAAGTCTCCACTGTCACTGTGCCTCTAGGTTGTTCAAACCGCAATTAGGTTGCCAACTGAGTATTCTTTTTCATGTGAAAGAATCTAAAATCCATATTTTTTTCCTTAAAAGTTGTGAAATCCTACATAATGCCAGTTAAGGTTTAAAGCTAAAATTATTGCATAGAAATGTGTGTACTACTGGCGTGATTTTAAACCATTTATGACGTGCAAACGGTAATTAAGAGTCTGGACAGACATTCGCGGAACATTATAGCATTGATATTCTATTTTCAGTAAAAAAAAAACCTCTATGACGCAAACGTGAAAATTACAAAATCTAAGACTAAAATAGACGAATCTAAGACTAAATAAGACGACTGGTTAGCCTAGCGGGTAGTGACGCTGCCTACGAAGCTGAAGGTCCTGGGTTCGAATCCCGGTAAGGGCAAATATTTGTGTGATGAGCATGAATATTTGTTTCTGAGTCATGGATGTTTTCTATGTATTTAAGTATTTCTATCTATTATATACATCGTCGTCTAGTACCCATAACACAAGCCTTATTGAGCTTACTATGGGACTAGCTTGATTTGTTTATTTTTTATTTATTTATTTATTTGCAAAAATATACAAATCACTTCAAGACTAGTCCAACACATTATTACATTGTGTAAGATTGTCCCCTTATATTTATTTATTTAATATTTAAAAATCCAGTAATTTCAAAAGTACGCCCAGAAATGGATAGCAGCTGACATAAATATCTATAAAGCCACTCAAAACGTAAAGAATGAGTCCTTCTTTAATATTAAATTCTTAATAATAATAATTTCACATTGAAATCTGAATTATACAACTGTGGCTACTTTTTTTCGTGAACAAGCCTCATTATCTTATCAGTAACAGCCCATCCAAACTTCAAGAGATGCTATAGCAGCTAACCATGAAAAGGAAAAAAGCTAGGACTGTCAATGAATACACACAAAAATAAAGTCATGACGAACCACTTGAAGCAAGAAATTAAAATCAATAACAACATAATTGAACATGTAGATGCATATATGAACTCGGGCCAAATTATTTCACCACAACAACAAGAAAATAAATTAAACGAAGGACTATCAGTCTGATTGAGAACAAAAAAAAAGAAAGTCTACAATACATCCACACTTCCCTGTATGACATATGGTTACCAAACATGGTCTCTAACTAAAAAAGATACCAAGGACTTAGAAACCTGTCAACATAACATGGAACTACTTAAGCATCCTAAATATAAAAAAACTGGATAAAATAAGACTGAATCAAATTCCGCGAAGAACAAATATAAACAATTTCATAATTAAATTAAAAAGGCCTGAAAAGGAGGTGTGCGTGACACATATTTAGAGTCAAAAAAGATAAATGGACAATAAACAGAATGGTACCCAAGAGAAGGAAAAAGGAAAAGAAGTAGACAGGTTGCAAGATGGGAGGATGACCTTAGAATAGTAGGAGGAAACATATTGAGAAGAAAAGCAACAGATAGAAAAGAATGGAAATCTTTAGACAAGGCCTATGCCGGAAGGCAGCATGACAATGTCTTATATCTCTTTAATTAAGATTTTATTGCATGTAAGAAGTCATTAAAAAGGCTCATATTTTTATTATTATATAAACAATACGATAATGATGATGAGAGTTATTTAAGAATCAGATGGTCACCAAGGACCCTGAAGAGTTCCCAGCACGGTCAGTTTAGTTCTAATTTTAAAACAGCATACTGGAATAACATGAAAATTTTCATAGACAATTGGATGTGCCATATATAGGTATAGGTGGGAAACTAGTTATTGTTGTTACAAATTATAATTCAAAGAGTATAATAAGTATAGTTTGTTATAATTTAAAAAAATAAGCTATTAGAGTCTTTGTATGGAAAACATTCTACTTATTCTGTTTATTTTGCATTTTAATTTCAACAGACACTAGTTTAACTAATTCCCGTTTGTGTTCACAAAGTTTCATGTTATTCTGTTGTTACTGAGAACAAAACTATGTTTGTATGGAGAGTTGAGCATTCTGGTGGCCCCTAATAAGGTTGATAGAGTTAAAAATATGATTCCTCTGACCCCTTAATCATCAGTTCATCACATTAAAGAAGTACTACAACAATAATGAAGCAGCGTTTCTAAAGGTCAAGAGGTAACAGATAATGTTTGCAGGAGTAACCAAGGAATTCCTCTTAATTATAAGTAAATAATGTAGTATTGATACTATAATAGAAAAAAATATACTACGTCTAACACTTGTCTTTTACTAAATCTGTAACAACCTGTTTTGCTGATTAAGATTCAATCACGACGCCGTCGTCGAGAAGCGATAAATAAAATGGAGTAATTAATAACCCTCCTCTCCTTCGGGCAGTCGGGTAAAAATACCCACATAGTTGAAAAAGGTACACTTACAGTTCGAACAAATCAATTTCAAAACATACAAACGTTTGCAGGAACTTCATCCAAAATAAAAACGTTATAGACGTCGTATTTTATCCTATTCAGTAGGAAAACGATTTTAAACGCAATTGGCATTTAACATTTACTCACCAGGATCTACGCCGGTGTCGCTTAGGCAAACGGAGAGGGTCAGCAAGCAAACAAATATTACTTTCTTCATCTTGAAATGTGTAGTTGAATTTTAGCTATTTATTTGCTAAGGAAATTTCAAGAATTCCAAAATTACGCCACACTTCTTGCGTTGATGAACTTGACGAAGTAAAAACCAAATCCAAATGTTGCCACTGTTGACACTGTTGCCAGATCGTTGCCGTGGGCAATGCTCGAGACTGTTCGAGACCTTTTAATAAACTCGAATTCAGTATAATAAATATGGACATAATTATTTTTATTGTAGATTATGGTGCTATATTCATTTAATGTAACAATTTATAATAATATCTCGTATGCGCCATAGTAATTAATTTTTGAGCTTTATTACGGCGTAAAGTGTTAGCTTGATTCTTGATAAATGTAGTAGAGGGCGCGCAAATCAAAAGCAGGTCGAGCCTATAATAGTTATTATAGAGAGCGCGCAAGTTAAAACTCAGGACAAGCTGTGGTAATAATAATACCACGCGCGAGCTGGTAGCCTGGTAGCATACAAAGCTCGATGTGTGACAGAAAGGGAAATATCATTTGTCCTTGTCATGTCATAGTTCCATTTTTTTTATTTGCCACAACTGAGGGCCTACCGCGAAACGAAAACGAACTTCGTTCGAATATCTCCGTCTCTGTCGCTCGAACTAGCAAGTGTGACAGAGAAGGAGATACACAAACGAAGTTCGTTTTCATTTTCCGGATTTAGTATGAAGTCGTGGCACATAGAGATAGACCATTACCCGTCCAAATTAAGTAGGTTGTTTATGGCAAAGAAAAATGTTTTCAAAGCTTTGTGGTGCAATTGATTGTTTTATACTATAAGGCAAAACTTGTACAAACAAAATGTACAAAGATTTAGCTTGAAGGGCTATCTCGAAGCGAAAACGAACTTCGTTCGTGCGTGTATCTCCGTCTTTGTCGCTCGAACTACCAAGTGCGAAAGAGAAGGAGATATACGAAGTTCGTTTTCTTTTCGCGGTAGGCCCTCTGCACGGCTCTCTCGATTTTACTCGCACTATCCGTCTCTCTCTTATTAGAACACATAATACAAGAGTGTAGTGCGAGAAAAATCGAGAGTATGTCGCGGCCGTCTCATGCATGATAGACGGTGCTTGTGAACGACAGAATGCGACAGAAGACAATCAAGACTGCAAGCAAAGAAACGTAATATATAAGCACCTTGGATTGTATAAGCAAGTAAAGAATGACCCCATTATTATTATTTAGTACCCCATTTCACTTAGAAAATGTATTAAAGTAGGCAGGTAGAATCCCCTAACATTGTATAATTGTGTCAGACAAAGTATATAAAAGCATATAAGAAATAATTAATGTGATCAGATCAAGTACCAGACTGGCAAAGCTAAATTCACGCAAATTAAGTTTATCAAATAGGCACGCCCATAACTACGACCGACATGTCAAGCGCGATCATTTTTAGCAACATTGTTCTAATTGGTTATAATTATCCCATACTAAATTGTAAAACTTAACTCTAAGTCGAGTAATTTTACCTATCTTACGAAACATTCAGCTGAATACATTGTTTGCCTTTGATAGTACATATGTAAATCATACATCGATAGGTCGGCCAAAGTAGGCGCTATCCGATTAAATATCATGGACCAAGTCTAAATAACGTTGTTATCATGTAAACTCAAAATAAGTAGTTCATGACAGGTCAATACTGTGGAAAACCCGCATTTAACTTAGAATATTTCATATCAGAAGTCAATAAGAGAATTAAACATGAGATGAGCCGAATACAATTATTTAAGTTCCTAGTTATTATACAGAAATATACTTAATAATACTTTCAGTTCACCTACTCATCTGAGTTGTCGCAAACCGATACGAGGTATCTAATAAGGTAGTCGCTATCCGTTTAAATGACCCTAAGCCAGGTTGAGACGAAGCCAGTGCCTGGATCACTGGCTTGAAAAATAGGCCGGCGCTCTATTCCCGCCAGTGCTTTAGGTTAGGTAAGTAAGTACATACAATAAAGCCAGGTTTAGACGAAGCCAGTGCTGGCTTGTTATTGTATGTACCTAAAGCACTGGCTGCCAGCACTGGCGGGAATAGAGCGCCGGCCTATTTTTCAAGCCAGTGAGCCCGCACTGGCTTCGTCTCAACCTGGCTTAGGGTCATTTAAACGGATAGCGACTACCTTATTAGATACCTTGTATCGGTTTGCGACAACTCAGATGAGTAGGTGAACTGAAAGTATTATTAAGTATATTTCTGTATAATAACTAGGAACTTAAATTTGTATTCGGCTCATCTCATGTTTAATTATTACATTAGGGACAACAGGATCTGTTGAAATGTTATGATTATAACCTACCAGCATCTGCACGCGACTCCGTCCGCATGGAACTCGTTTATATCGCAGCTCCATACAAACTTTCACCCCCCGATTTCATCTATATACCAAATTTCATCTAAATCGGTTCAGCGGTATAAGCGTGAAAAGGTAACAGACAGACACACTTTCGCAATTAGGTATAATATTACTAGCTTCTGCCCCCATACAAACGCCCCCCCCCATTTCACCCCCATAGGGAATGATTTCGGGGATAAAAATTATCCTATGTCTTTCGCCGGGACTCAAACTATCTATATTGATACCAAATTTCATCTAAAACGGTTCAGCGGTTTAAGCGTGAAAAGGTAACAGACAGACAGACACACTTTGGCATTTATAATATAATATTATATAGTATATATAGTATGGATATGGATTTAATAGAGGAAACGTTGCCTTTCAGGTGGTTGCGTAACCGGCATGATACCGTTATTTCAATATTTCTTTTTACCTCCACAAAATAGGGTCATTTCACCGGTTAGCGACCACCTAATTTCATGTGCCGGTTGGCGACCACTTATATTTTCAGTGGTGGCGCTAGGGGGGGGTCCGCCCCGGGTACCAAAACAACCTGAACGACAACTCGCTCGTAAAGCCATTTTATCAATTGAAAGAGACATGGACAATGGACATGGAAGTCAATTTTGACAATATAATGAGTAGGTAGATTATTTTAGTAAAATATGGCCTCGTGGGTATAATGAGTGTTTGGTGTTTTATTTTAAGTAGAGGTCAGGGGTGCTCAAACCCGCCCAGGGTGCTCAATACAAAACCGCACAGGGTGCCGATGTATACCCAGAGCGCCGGATATTTTCTCGGTTTTTAAGTTGATTCCTATTCTAAAACAACAAAAAATGCATGTACAACTAACTGTCTCAATAAGGTATGTAGAATTGATGTTATCTTCAATCGAAAAATACCTCCTTCAGGTGGTCGCTAACTGAAGGTGGTCGCGTAAACAGCATAATGACCCTAATCCCTATAGGAATTTGTCACTCTGTCAATACCTACCTACTCGTACATTTCAGTCCGCGAATTCCCCTCTCCACCTATTTGGTGTGAGCATTGACAAATAGAGGTTCCCTTGACGCGGGCTTTCGTAATTTAAGTAAGCCGATACGGCGTTTCCTATCTTGTATTCCCATTTTTTCACGAGAAAAAGGCGAAGGACTTACGTCGAGAACTAATCGTATGTATGGAACCACCGCTCAAACTATTCATAACGTGAATTGTCGCGAATAAAAAACGGGATCACGTTTATGTCAGACATAAAGCATCGCCCCTGTGATGTGATATAGATAGAATCTCGCACAATCGATTTGGATAAAATTTAGAACAAAGATATTATATTTTATGGCCTGGATTAAAATATAGGATAGTTTTATACCGCATCCACGCAGAGGAAGTCGAAGGCGGAAGCTAATAGCAATATAAAATATTATAAATCCAAAATTAATCTAATTAGTTTAGCGGATTTAGTGTGAGAAGGTAACGAAACGAACAGACAGGGTCGTTTACCGTCATCATCATCATCATCATCATATCAGCCGAAAGACGTCCACTGCTGGACATAGGCCTCCCCCAAAGAGTGCCAAAGTGACCGGTCCTATGCCACCCGCATCCAGCGGACTCCCGCAACCTTTACCAGGTCATCAGTCCACCGTCGTCGGGTGTGTCAGGTCATTTACCGTATAGTTTACAAAACAAAGATTGTTATGAAGGATTTAAACAGACGTTGAAACAAAAGATTTAAGGTCAATTAGAGTACGCCCCTTTATTAAGTGCTCCGTTGAAAGCGGCCAAAGACGTGTTTACCAAGCTTCGGTAAACACGTCTAGTTTAGAATGTGTCTACTCAATTCGCGTGAACTTTCGACAAGTGGGCAACCGCGAACGGGCGAAGTTGTTCATGATGGTTGCCATTAACAAATTGGTATATTATGGGCCTGTGTCTGGGCTTATATACAATTTCTTACTGATTTGTAAATAAACAGGGCTATCACCACTTGATAGCCCTGTAACTGAATGTGAAAGGTATTTCTTGTTGTTAGGTACCTCAATACTTTCGTGGCAACTTTACCTTCACCCAGACAGATCAAAATTCTTTTAGCTGTTTGTTTTCTAAGAAGTACCTACCCTAATCAATATACATAAAACACAGCCAAAGGTAGATAAAAAGTAAAGGTATCCTAATTTTATCAAGACGTCACCATTATCCTTCAGCCCCTCCTATATCATTCTCGCACCGGCTCGAAATAATAAAACCTTTTGGGAAAACGTTTTAAGAACTAAAAGGCCAAAGTGGACTTTTTGTTTTAGGAATATATTTCGGAGACAAATGTGACTTATAATAAAATAAAACTAGCTTAAGATAACTTTTTTGAATGATTTATCATTAAAAGTATGTATGTCTACATTTTCCTGGCTAGATACATTTTTAAATAGGCATATTTTTGCTTTGGCTAATTATCAGACCGGTACTATCACTCTGAATTCGGTGGTCCCATTATTGACGATGTGCTAAGGTTGATGTAGGTAATGACGTTTGACAAGAATGGTAAACATCCTCGTCCACTACTAATTATTTTGAATTTAGCTCCAATATATACATACATTCACAAGGGGTAGGGCAGATTATATTTAATATTCAGTGCCATTTCTAGTAATTGTTGGTGATATTGCAGGGACAGATTACTAGCCTATCGCCCACAGTACACCTTAACACCATCCTGTACTCAGCTTTTACGACACCCAAGGGAGAAAAGGGACAGGTGCTATTCTATTCCCGACACCACACAAAACACAAACCTGAAATTGGTTTCTTCTATAGTGCGGCCACCGAAGTCAGGCCATGCAGCCTGACAACCAGCTACTGCTGTTAGCTTTTGCTAACGATGTTATGTTAAGAGTAAATCAAGTCGATATGCAACTAATTTCGAAATGTTTCCTTAATGTTGACATCTGAAACTCACTTACAAAACTATTTAACCAATTGAACACCAAAACATGAGGTGTCGTGTGTTGTGCCTACGTGAGCTACGGCGCCAGGGATGCCCTTTCAGCACATACCATGGTCTGTGCCTTTCAGGTGTTACGACGTCTGTATCAAAGTATCCTGCTGTCTTTAACATTATGAGGTTTGTATTCGCTCTCTTGTAACAATGATGTTCACGTGACACAATGACTTGATTAGGGGCAAAAGGGGTACTTAACCCTTTTGCCGCTAATCAAGATTATATTATCTCCTGAAAGACACTGATATACGAAGTTAATGACGTCACCTGGTACAGATGAGGCAGCCGCCGCAACTCCTCCCTTAGTTTGCTTATATTACGATTATCTTGGTTATACGCTGGGTTGAAGTGCTCTCCTCTAGAGTTCTTTATTTCCCTGAACAAAATCATAACATGCCCTTGACGAGGTTAATTCTCAAGAGCTAAATATTTCTTACATAATGAGTGTCTGCTGACGACGAAATATGAGATACATTTTTTCTGAATTTGCGAAAACATTCACATGCGCTTTGGTCAATCCAGCTTTCATGTAAGTAGGTACATTGGGACCACGTATTTTTCACTGGCTCTATCACAAGGCATGTATGTAACAGAACATCACCTTCAGTGCCATATACATCGGTATAAAGGTAGATATGACACACGCCATTTCTGTAACCCCTGTCGACATCGGCAAATTTGAGTAGCTCAGGAACATAATGACTCTTGCGACTGTGTACATACGGAATAGGCATACTCCGATCTTCACTGATGGCTTTGTCGTGCAGTATAATGCACCAGCTATCCAATATGGAACGGACACCTTCAACTCAGTGAGGTAAATACGACGCACGAAGTCTGGATTAGAAAACAACCCTTGATTGATCCATGTCATCGCGATGACGGGACTGATACTTAGCAATTTGATGACGAGAATTGCAGCATGCACCATGTAGGTTTCGAATAACTCGTCTGTAGTTGCGGTTAAAACCATGAATTTTACTGTTAGTTTTCAATCCTCGTTTTTCAGACATTGTTGTGGCATTTGCGTGACATTTAGGTACTTTCAAGTCGATATCTAAAGCATAAATAAACATTGATGTTTTTGTTTAGTCTATAGGAGGAGCGCGGTGGAGGTTACCATCGTGTACGTTTTTATTTACTTATCTTCATTTCTGTTTTTATTTCTATTTTATTTGAGTAGGGAAAAGTGGTGCAAAGGTGCGCACTTTTGAAAGTAGACTGCACTTTCAAGTCGATATCTAAAGCATAAATAAAAATTGATGTTTTTGTTTAATCTATAGGAGGAGCGCGGTGGAGGTTACCATCGTGTACGTTTTTATTTACTTATCTTCATTTCTGTTTTTATTTCTATTTTATTTGAGTAGGGAAAAGTGGTGCAAAGGTGCGCACTTTTGTAAGTAGACTGCACTTTCAAGTCGATATCTAAAGCATAAATAAACATTGATGTTTTTGTTTAGTCTATAGGAGGAGCGCGGTGGAGGTTACCATCGTGTACGTTTTTATTTACTTATCTTCATTTCTGTTTTTATTTCTATTTTATTTGAGTAGTGAAAAGTGGTGCAAGAGTGCGCACTTTTGAAAGTAGACTGATCAAAGCGTAAAATAATAGAGTACCTACCTACCTAATCCAAATCAGATTTTATTAAATGAAACCTCTGTGTTATTTTTCAGATCTTTACATCAAAAATTAAGTTACACAAGACTTAACCGTTATATTAAATAAACACGCGTTTAAAAAACCGGACAAGTGCGAGTCGGACTCGCCCACCCAGGGCAAATTTCATAGTTCTAGGTGAACGGAAAGTTCCTTATACCTATAACTTGAGTACCTATATGGTTTTTCAACTCGATACCTCCTCCACGCGTTCCCGAGATTGACAGACAGACATGCGACAACAAAGTGATCCTATAAGGGTTCCGTTTTTTCCTTTTGAGGTACGGAACCCTAAAAAGACTAAGTAGGTACGCATAACAATGGTGCAAACTGTTAGGACTACACACACATAGGACTTGCCAAATTTTTATAGTTCTAGGTCAACGAAAGTATCCTATAAATTCTGATTCCCTTGAGAGTGTTGAAATTTACGTTTTTCTGCGCCAGAAACGGCCGTATTTTTTTTTACATTAACTGAGAAAAAATTTAGTACCTATAGGTATAGTTTTAATTTCAACTCGATACAGGCGTTCCCGAGATAAATGGCGTCTCGATAGACAGACTTTTTTACGTAGTTTAGAAGCTTGATTTTTTCACAGCTTCAAGGGACTATTATGACCTGAGTATATGGTCTTAATTTCAATGCGATACCTCCAGGCGTTCCCGAGATGAAGGGTCTTGACAGACAGACGGGCAAGAGAGTAATCGTATAAGAGTTCCGTTTTTTCATTTTGAGGTACGGAACCCTAAAAATGAAAATGACTGTGCAAGACACTGATAGCTGTGCAAGAGTGCGCGTCAAGGAGTGTAAAGGTGCACATTTTAATTATGATCGCATAAGTCACACCGGTAGAATCCTCGGTCTAGATCAGCAGTGCCACCATTCCTTGCATTCTAAATACTCAATCCAGTCTTCTACTATATATAATGCTCTTCGTAAACCCCTTGACAACCACCATATCACCAAGGCGTTTTGGTGTTCTGCTTGGCTTCTCAAACTCTTTTGTACCTTTTCCCCTTTTGGGTGGTCTTTGATGTTTGTATTACTATTATTTTTAAATGATGGCTTATTTTCTGGAATTTCAGTTTATTTTTCGAATTCATCTTTATACGGTGAACTACTTAAATTTTACACGCACCTACACTGTACCTACACCAAGGCAATTTACAAAACATTGAACTACAAGCGACATCTAGTAGGTAGTAAACACCAGTATTACCTAGCTGCGTGTGTTTACTAGTTGAGACAGCTAACAGAAATACAAATTAATATTATTTAACAAAAACATAAAAATACGTTATCTTACCTCATAATCATGAAGTTTTTGCACGTTATCAAAATATTTTCTAACAGCGCATACCGGCTCACTGCAGCTTCAAAATACCGTTGAAGTTAGCTGCAAATTACCATAGGATTCAAGAGAAGTTAGATGCGCACCCTTATCGCACGCGCACTCTTATCGCCTGCGCACTGTTGCACCACCTTACCCTACTTGTAGAATCGTAACGAGAGGTAGGTTGATTGGACATATATAGACACAGACATGTTTATACCAGTCGCTCTGTGAGCTTTTTTTTGTGTTTCGAAATATTGTCACGGAAATAAAATCTATTATAATTATTGTACTTGCTCACAAAATTTCACAAGAATCGGTTGAGAAATGCGACCTGTAGAGTAGGACAAACGATTTTCGGCACAAGCTGAGGCATAGAACTTCGCTTTGATCGCTCGTTCGATGACAATTGTCACTCGTTCTCTCTCCCTCTTCTCATTCATTCTGACGCGATATACTTATTAACGCTACAGCTTGCCGCTTATGGAAGAGAAGAATGAATAACTACAACTTAGAAAAGTTGAAAAACTACGGCCATTTTCATTTCAAAACGGCTGAACATATTTTGATGAAACATGCCTAATAGTATAAACAGACGATGGAACGGTCCGGCGGACCGAGAGGAACACAGCTATCTGAATAGAATAGAATTGAATACAATAGAATTGAATAGAATAGAATATAATAGAATAGAAATGTTTATTTGCAAAAATACGTAAGTACAAGGTTTTACATAGTTTTACATGGTTTCAGTATTCAGCCAAAGCAGCATGCAAATGTTTAAGAACACAATTAATTACATAGGTACTATCGGCTGCATAAATGCATGGACACCTTACGGTCTACTTTCGTTTGGATCATTTGACATACAGCTCTCGCATAGTTGCACGTCGTTCACAAAGCGTGAACTAGATGGCGTTGCTGTTGATACACCTTTGGATATAGAATAATATAACTAAATGCACTATTAAGTGACACTTGTAATCATCAGAAGTGTTCTCTTACGGGTATAATTTATTAACAAGTCTAGCAAATGCTAATACACAGGAACTGTATTTGAGTGTGACAACTATAGTATGTGTATGCTTTATTCCAATGCAATCGATAAGTATCGGTAGCCTAGTGGTTAAGCACATTAACTCAATTAACTCTGCGCTTTGACGAACCAAAGATCGATTCCCAGCCAGGGTATGGCAAAGGTAGCTTTTTCCTTTTTTTTTAATACATTTCTTGAAATTGTAAATAACAGTGAATGATAGTCTTTAAATAAAAATGTTATTCAGTTTTTAAGGATTAAAACGTTTTTAAATGTTTTAATTATCTTTATTCAGTTAACTACAGTAGATATCTAATTGTTAACGCAGTTTTATTGAGCTTTAAGCTTAAGTTTCATTTCCGAAAATACATATTAAACTATTGACAATTATTAACTAAAGGCCGGGTTAAAAATTAAAATCATAACATTCATAATTCAAGTCAGCCGAACGCTTGTATAGTGTGGCGTGGCGTGTGATTGATATTTGCAATAATGACAATAATGTTATTCGGGCTGACATGGTTACTTACGTTACAACATCATAATAACATTTCTCAATAATTATGTTGTTTAAGTAATAATAATTCACCATCACTTTTTTAATAGTCCAAAAAAGAATACAATCGGCAGTTTAATAACAGCTAAGGTCTACTTACTTTGGTAATTTGTTTATTTTGTTAGCAAACATTTGTTTTGTTAACCCGGCCTTTCATTACCTTAATAAATAAATCTTAATTTACGGCTTCAGCTAGTATTTAGTGTAACCTCCTCTTTGGTCGATAACAGTTTGCAAGCGGGAATGCATGGATTCAATGAGTCTTTCACATAAACTAGAACCACGAATACTTTCCCATATTTTTATACAATGTGCCTCTAACGCTTCTGGGCTTCGTTCATTGTGATTTTCCCAGCGTTGCACAATAACACCCCACAAATTTTCAATAGGGTTCAGATCCGGTGATCTAGCAGGCCAAGAAACTACTTGCAAGTTATCTTTATAACGGTCAAACCACTCCCGCACATTACGCGAACGATGTATAGGGCAATTATCTTGCACAAAAGATATCACAGGTAATTAGTAAGTAGTAAGGACGGTAGGTAACATAGTTTCCTCCAGGACATTCATGTAATCCACGCTGTTTGCGCGACTCGGCATCCTCACTAGTTCACCCGGACCGGCTGCACTCATCCAGCCCCACATATTGCCACTTATACGACCAGATTCCATGTTCGGCACTACGTGACCACTATCATACCGCGTATTATTGCGACGCCATAAACTCAAACGTCCGTGTTGACTCGATTTAAAACACTTTTCGTCACTAAATATAACATTACTCCAGTCATCATTTAAATGCCTTAGGGCAAATTGTAATCGCGCTGCTTTATGTGCTTCTGTAAGCAACGGCTTGACGGCATGCCTGCGATAGTGCAAACCCTCGTCATGAAGCTGTAAGGAATAAGCCCGAATAGATTAAAGGCTTTATTTAGCGAAAATATGCGACATATGAATGATTGACAGTGTTAATGACATGGAATGGTTTTACTTTTAAATACCACATTCTTCCCTACATCTGGAAGTCCTGGAGGTAGGCAGGAGGCCTACGGATGCGCTCAGAGCGTCGTAATACTGGGGAGTTGCAAGGTGTCCCCACAGCCTCATCTGCAGGCCCTGGCTGTTCCAGTTGCTCAAGGACGAATCCCTCGCGCTGCTCTAATCCCAGCTGCTGCGAATGTTGCAATTGTCCCGGATCGGGTGTGACAGCGGGGTTGTTAATATTATTATGACCATCTTGGTTATTAGGAGCTTCTGGATCCTCAGGCGAGGGATTGTTAATATAGTTATGCCCATCTTGGTTATAAGCAGCTTCTGATTCCTCAGTATTGCCACTCGGGGCTAGATGTCGATTTGATACGGTTAGTTCTCTCCCGTTTGATAGACGCACTGAACTATAAAATGGGTTTGATTCCAATATGTCAACTTCTTCAACCAATGGGTCATATTTGCTTAAACGGTTGAATTTCTTTAGGAGAGCTTTAGAAGATTGTTGCAGCCAAGATGGCATGGACTGCCCCCAAGACGATCGTCGTGGGTGGTTGAACATTCTTTCATGAGGCGTGTTGTTTGTTGCCGTACAGAGAAGTGATCTTATGCTGTGTAGAGCTTGAGTCATTACCTCTTCCCACATTGTTAAAGGCATATTCTTACTTTTCAGGGCTAGGCGAATGGTTTGCCATAACGTGCCATTGAGTCTTTCGACTTGGCCGTTCCCTTGGGGGTTGTACGGAGATGATCGACTGGTAGTGATGTGCTTGGAGTGCAAGAAATCTTTAAGTTCTTTTGACATGAACCCAGCACCTTGATCTGTATGTACCATTGATGGGAATCCAAATATTGAGAAAAGTTCCGTGAGATGTTTTATTACCGTTTTTGTACTAGTATCTGCGCAGGCAAAAGCGAATGGAAATCTGGAGTACTCGTCCACGATGGTGAGGATATATTTGTTGTTCGTGGATGATGGCAGAGGACCTTTAAAGTCCATGGCGATTCGCTCTAATGGAGTCGTTGCTTTGATAAGAGTTCCCGTTTTATTTGTAAATCTCGGCTTGATCTCTGCACAGGTGGGACACGATGTTATCATACGCCTCACATCGTCGATAGAGAATGGCAAGTTCTTTGATCGTATCCAATGCATTAGACGAGTAACGCCGGGATGGCAAAGCGATTGGTGTAAGTCTCGGAGCTTGTCGTCAATACTCGCGGCGCATATTTGTCTTGTAAGCGTGTCGGCGACAACGTTTTGATTACCAGGGCGATATTTAATGTCATATCGATAACTTGACAGTTCAATATGCCATCTTTGGATTTTATCATTCTTTATCTTACTTGCGTGTCCCTGCAGCATGAATGCAACAGATTTTTGATCCGTGATTAGGTTAAAGCGCCGACCGACTAAGTAGTGACGCCACTTCTTTAGGCTTTCAATTATGGCGCATGCTTCTTTCTCTACAATGGGGTATTTCTTTTCACTATCATTAAGTGACTTAGAGAAAAAAGCTACAGGTCGACCATTCTGGGTGAGTGAAGCAGCTATTGAGTGATCTGAAGCGTCGGTCTCTACTGTGAATATCCCGTTGGGGTCGATAGCTGCGAGTGATGATTTCATAATAATATTCTTGAGTTCTTCAAAAGACTTAACTTGTTCGGTGTTCATAGGAAAACGTTCCACTTTTGTTAGTGAATGGAGTTTAGACGAAAAGTCAGGTACCCATTTTGAGTAATGCGAGAAAAGGCCAATGGCTCGTTTGAGAGAAGCGGAGTTTGGAGGTATCGGCAGTTCACGTAGTGGGCGCAGGCGGTCTGGGTCAGGCTTGACTTTTCCGTCACAAATGTTGTAACCGAGGATGCTTAAGTCTCTTAGCGAAAATTCGCTCTTTTCTTTATTGATTGTTAATCTATATTTTTCTGTTAGCTCTACAAACTTCCGGAGTTTGGCGTCATGATCATTTTGGTCAATTCCACAGATGGTGATGTCATCAAGATAAGGAAATACACCCTCAATTTCAGATTGACGAATAATCGAGTCTATGGCTCTTTGAAAGCACGCCACTCCGTTCGTTACCCCAAAAGGGATTCGACAAAATTGGTACAAATTACCTGCCGCTTCGAAGGCTGTGAGTGGTTTGTTGTCAGGAGTGATAGGAATTTGGTGATATGCCGATTTAAAGTCAATTTTGCTGAACACTGTGTAGTTCGATACTTTACTGATTACCTCTTCTATGTTGGGGAGTGGGTAGGCATCTAGGTATGTGAATCTATTGACGGTTTGGGAGTAATCAACACACATACGTTTTTTATGGTGCGTGCCTGATGTTACGAGGACTTGTGCCCGCCAGGGAGATGAGCTTTCTTCGATTATACCGTCAGCAAGCAGTTTCTGAATTTCACCTTGTATGAATTATTGATCGTCCGGTGAGAATCGACGAGATTTTATTGCTACGGGTTTGCATTCTAGAGACATATTTGGGAATAAGTCTACTGGGTCTATATTTGCTTGGTTTAACGTACACAGCTTTAACGTTGGCATGTGTCCGCCAAATCCGACTTCTAGACTTGAATATTTTTCTAGGACATCGTGGCCTATTATGGCCTCACAGCAGAGATTTTTCATGGCTCGAAATATAACATTTGGGATCTCCTGCCCATTCATTTTGACTGTAGCTGGACATACTTGAGTGACCTGGGACTTTAGCGCAGATGATGCCATCGATACGTCTTGCATACGGCATGGCAAAGCCTGTAACCCGTACTGAGCGATAACGTCTTCATCAAGAAAGCTGGCCGTGCTGCCCGTGTCAATAAGGGCTTTTACCGGTACTCCATTAATTTCTATAAGCAAGGTGCATCTTTTTATTCCGGTTGCAGCTAGCACGAAGCATGAAGTTTCTTCTTGGGAAGTTGCAGCAGTATTGAACCTTACGCTTCTACATACTTTTGCGAAGTGTCCTTGTTTGCCGCACTTGAGGCACGTTGACTGTGCTGCTGGACACACCCGCCGAGGGTGGCGCGAGTTACCGCAATAAAAGCACGTTTCTTGAGATTTAGTAGTAGGAATAGCAGTTTTGCGAAATACTTGATCACCAGAGACAGCGGAGGATTGGGGAGAATTAAAGCTTTCAGCCTGACTTTGGGCAGACTCTAGAGCACGCGCTTGATTGTGAGCTTCATCTAAAGTTAGGTTCATATTTTCTAGTAGCCTTTGCCTTATAGATGGAGAGACAAGGCCAGAAATGAAGGAATCTCTGATAAAATCCTTTTCGTTCTGGTCCGCTGTAACAGCTTGAAATGTACACTCTTTAGATAAAAGCTTTAGTACTTGTATGTATTGGTCAATCGATTCTCCAGGTTGTTGTTGTCTGGTTGAAAGTTTATATCGCGCAAATATCACACTCTTAGGTTTCGTGAAAATACCGTTTAATATGTTAATAGCTTGTTCGTACGTTTCAACGTGTGCGATGTGTTCATAGATACTCGGAGAAACATGATTTACTAGTAGTTTTAATTGTACCTCCGATGTTTTGGCTGCGGCGTCATCCAATGCGTCGTGGAAAGATTCTTCTAAAAAATTCTCAAACGTTTTTTTCCAGTGTAGCCATTGGGCGGTTGAGTTGTGCCCGGATAACGGATCCACGTCGAGTCTGTCTGGTTTGAGATATTTAGCCATTTTTAGTCATTATTTGCTTTCCGATTTTATTTTTCGCTAAATAAATTGTAAGGAATAAGCCCGAATAGATTAAAGGCTTTATTTAGCGAAAATATGCGACATATGAATGATTGACAGTGTTAATGACATGGAATGGTTTTACTTTTAAATACCACAGAAGCACACGACGAACAGTGTCTACACTAGTATGGAATAAACCAGCGTAGTGACTTGTTGGTATAAACCCATTTTCTTCGTACTCAGTCACCATCGCTGCACGCTGCGCGGTATCAATGAGACGAGGTCTACCCATTCTTTGCCGGTGTAGCAAAGATCCTTCCTCTTGGAATCGCCGTACCCATAAAGCAACCGTTTTTCGCTGCAACAATGACAGTTAATAAATAGGTATAATAAGCGAATAGTTACCACGGCGTCTATTAAAACAATAAAAAAAAACTACTTACGTTTACACCGGTTTCACTAGCAATTTCTGAGAAATTGTGGCCTTCGTTACATAAGGCTATTATTTGCGCCCTTTTAACAAGATCAATATTAGATCGAGAACTCATCATTAAATGTATAAATACGGAGGAAAAGATGAAAAACGCAAGTGAAATAGGGAATCGAATTAGAAACGGCTGACGAACGAACACGCAGTGAATCTTTGTTATAAAAAAATATGGTAGTTTCATATCATCTATATCTACCCTCTTTAGTTATTATACGAATCCTAGTCGTAATGAATATAAATATTTGAGCATTCAAATTAACTGATAGTGAATTTGAACCATGCTGTCAATTAACCCGGTGGCCCAGTGGTGAACTATACAGGTCATTATCAACCTAGGCCGAAGGTTTCAGGTTCAAATCCGCTCCCAACCATGATGTTGGGAAAAAGTGTTTTTGGAATTATCTTTGGAATATTTACTCGTTGTGCAGAAACACAAGGATAAAAAAGAATAAATAAACAATGCCAGCGAACAAACAAAAATCGGAAATGTATTCCAATTACGTCGTATAAATCCGCCATTATCATAAATGCTATTGGCAAGATTACTGAATAATAATGTTACCCAAGAAAATACAAAAAACTATGACGAGAACAAAATAGATCATGTGCCTTTTTATTTATTTTTTTGTTAACAACGCCATCTAGTTAAATCTTGCAAATCCTCTGAGGTCTCCATTGACATCTATAATGATATTCACCATCGCGCCACATAGATGGCGTAGGATTCGGTCGCCAAGCCAAACTATTTCTGCATTGACCATGCACTTATGCTGCCTGCTGTACATTTTGAAAGAAATGAATTTAGAGTTTGCTGAAAGAATAAGAGCGATATATGACTCTCTGACTCTTTTAAATAGCTGTGTCCCTCTCCGTCCGTCGGACCGTTTGATCGTCTATGAATACTTTAAGAACACTAGGGATGAAATTATCTATGACACAAAAAAAACCGCATTCAAATCGGTGCAACCTTTTGGGAGCTATGATATCACAAACAGATACACAGATACACAGACAGACACATTAAACTTATATAACACCTCTTTTTTCGTCGGGGGTTAAAAAATATGTCAATGTCATCAAACTACTCTATTCGAAAAGCATTTCTGCCACCCAAGGCAAGAAGATTATAATTCCATTCCATTTCCATTGGAATTGGAATCTTCTTGGAATTATGCCAATGATAGTTTTATTAAAGGCGGCCATATGAACTCATTATCTCGACCATACCAAATCCTATCGTATACTACCTAACCAGCAAAACTAAGTCGTATGAAAGTCGAGAGCACGTTTCTATTTTCACCTAAAGCTGAGAAAAGGGTCTTCAAACTGTCGAGTAATAGATCTGTAAACGTTTACTCGACGCGATTTGGGCACACTTTACTCAGCTTAAAGCTTAATTGTCATAAAATAGTCGAGTAAAGAGCCAAATAATGGTATAAAAGTCGAGACAAAGCGACATACAGCACCGTCAATGCTATTTATAATAGCTATCATTTCAGCATTAGTCGACTAATAGGTCGGTTGAAAGCAACAAAATTGCTTTTTCTCAACTTAATAGTGCTGTGATAGCTACTTTGTTGCATTCACTCAGCTGTTTAGTCGATTGATCGCAACGAGGCGAGCTTTAATAGCACTAAATGTTCGAAGTATTTGCAGCGTTAATAAATGTGTGTTATTTGTGTCAGAAAATAAGAAAATAATTGAAGTAAGTCAAAATATTTTTATTTTCTACTTAACAACTATAGAATGGTAGAATGGTAGCCATGTTCTTAATAAATAATGTTTTCATTGTTAGCTATTATTCGTGTAACATACTAAATTTCAATGCGAATTTTTATTTTTCGATTATCTTCCTTATATTTCTAGTTATTATTTTAACGGGCCTCTTTATTTTAGAGATATTAAGAAATTATTTATAAAATTATAATATCAAAAGGAATTGTTCCGTCATGATATAAGTACGTTTGCTATCTTACGACCTTTACTCGACTTTCAGTTGCAAAATAGAAAATATATTACATTTACATTACTATGTAGACGCCATTACAGACAATATTGGGGTTCCTTATTGCATATGATAAATCTTCTCTCTTTTAGCAAAGTACTGACAAAGTACACACAGTGAATTTGGTCCATTGGTTATTATCCATTTTCTAGAATATGTGAGCATCTAACGTAAACTCATGAATTGCGGTTTGGTGCTGTAAAAGATTTCAAAGATCCTTTATGCAACTTTTTGCTGCAAGATGGCTTTAAAAGTGCATTTGAATTGCTGTAGGTGCTATAACAATCACTTTTAGAACTTTCTCTCGGCATGTGCTGTAATCGTGAATCGATATCTTTTATATGACACTTAGTGCTTTATGAGTAACTGAGATGCTATTTGGTCATATAAGCAGCTTTTTTACCATTATAATGCTTCCACGGGAACAATGTCGAATGATGGTGCTATAAAGACTTCTTCAGCAGCTAATTAGAAAATTAGAAGCTTTTATACAGCTAATTTAGAACTTGAAGTGGTATAAAAGTGAAATTTGACACCTTTATACAATAATTGGGTAAACGCGCTGTAAACATGTCGAGAAAACGTTTAGTCGACATGGTTTTACGCCCAAAATGCGAAAATGCTAAAGAGTTGAGTATAGTTCTTTTATACGGCGATTTGGCAGCTTTAGCTCCTTTTTACGACTGTTTCTCGATCATTAGCTGTAAAAAGCTTTCCTTATACGACTGTTTTGCTGGTTGGGTATACTGCGATACTTACCTGCAACATTTGTATAATTATTTTAATGATATTTCGGTGTAAATGGGCCTCGAAAACGACTGTAATTTTTTCGATTTTAGGAGCGTTTCCACTTGCTCCTACTCGGGTCTCCTACTGGTAGGAGCATGAGGTCTAATATTTCCTTATGCTCCTACCGGTAGGATCATGATTTTCCTCGTAGCCACACTGTTTGGTTCTGGCGCTTCGCCGGCCGCTGCCGCGGCACGCCCGCGTCGCTCGCTCGGCTCGCGCGCTTAGGCTCACCATACAACTAACACTCCTCCTCGCTTCGCTCGTCGTCGTACCTAGTACCTACACGGGCCTGTTAAAGTGTTATCTTTTTTAAAGTGGTGTGACCACGAGTAAAAGTAGTTACTGTGACAAAACGATGTGACCTGTGAGTCTGCCGCTATTTTTTAGTCTGTACTTAAGTGCACTAATTGCATATAAGGTCACGATAGGAGCATAAGGACATATTGGTCCTCGTGCTCTTACCAGTAGGAGAATTGAGTAGGAGCAAGTGGAAACGCCTGATTTTAGTTGCAATTGAGGCGAAAAACCGATCTAGCTAGTTCTCATTCCCGGGCTAACTCGTAAGTAACGAGCTAACCTGTAAAAACCAGATAATACGAAAAATGCCGAACAAACACATGGTCTCCCAAAGACTATCTTATCAAGAGTTCAAGACGGGTTGGTTGAGACAGGTGAAGCTCCTTGCACTTTTCTGAAGCGGGCCGTAGGGAAAAACCTATTATAAAGAGGGAAAGTCTGTGAGTATAAGTTTGTAAGGGTAATCTCGGGAACTACTCATCCGATTTCAAAAATCTTTCACCTGCGTACAGAATGAAGTTTCCGAATAGACATGTGCTATGTTTTATCCAGAGAGTTTGGCTGCGTTCTTTGCAATACGCGGGCGAAAAATCGCGGGAAGCTAGAATATTATAATTTAAAAAAATGTGTTTCGCGCTCCCTAATATGCAAGAACGAGCGTGAACCCATGTTGAAGTCAAATTGGAATGTGAATGCCACTTTCAGATGTACCCTCTCATTTGTGCAGTAAAATATATTGCACGTTTTCCGGAAGCAAAATGTCGGAATAGCGCAGCGGAGAAAGAATTAAATCGCAAGTTCTCAGCAAACAATCCCGCAGCGACTGCTACGATTTGCTGAGAACGAATTGTTCTTGCATAGCTTGTATCCTTTACATAAATAAGTGGCACTTTACCGTCTAGGAATTTGAGGGAACGTTTACATTTTGAAGAATTTATATTGTTTCTAATGAAATATTAGGGCATATAGCTCTTAAAATTAGGCCACCAATGGTTTCAAAGCTGTTCTCCGTGTGTGTCTAGGTGAAACCTCTAGTTAATGGAGAAATCATGCACTTAGATTTGCTAAATCCGTGGAATACGTTGCCAACATTAAGGACGGTTAGCAATTTACCAGCATTGCAGACTCTAGAAGATCTGCTCATTTGGATGCGTTGTCAACTTGTAGGTGAGTCTGAGTCTCACCTTAAAGAACACATTATACACACACACACACACTTAGACGTTTTGCTAAATAAAAGACGTAATTTTTGCTTTTGATTGATATTAGGAAAGCCAATCAATGGGTTTCCTACCCTAATCTTGTATTTAGTTACTACCCAGTGCGCCTTTGGCTTAGGAATCTGGAATTTAAACAATATATCTCTATAACACCAAACATTTTATTATATCATTAATTAAATAACAAACGACAAATCGCCTTTACGTTCGCTAAAACTTGTAACAGATATTTTATTATTACGATTTTATCAAAATGAATCTTTGTATGCATGCACAACACTGAGACCCATGTAGCTGGTGATTCCGAAGGACACGTAGAAGGCAGCTTCATCTAGGCAATGTGGTATTTTCGTCAGATAACCCACCGCGGCGATGACTCTCGCGACGGTGAACGCTCGGAAAAGAGTCAGTGCAACTTGTTTGTCAGGGGATATAGTCGTGTATAAACCTGCTATAAGCCAAAAAGGGGTGAGTTGCTTGAGGTCACTCAAGTTTACACGTCGCACATTAACGGAATTGCACATCAAAATAGAAGCCAGAGGTGACAGAGTCATCACCTTCAGAGCCAATAACGCGGAGTATAAGAAGTAGCTCTGCAATAGAGATGAATTAGAATTATTCTGGGCGCTGGCGGAACCCATAGTTGCCGTGTTTTAAGGGAAATCCAATACACTTAGTTGTTTTTATATATTTGATGCAATTAATGGTCTTGAAATATTTTCGTGTCAGCCTGACAGTTTACTAAAATCAAAGAGAATATAACTAAAATGGTGCATTATTATTTAACGGCATAGATCAAGGAGGACGCATACGAGAACTACAAGATCGCTGTTGTCTATAGGTAATGCGAATCATGAATATTACAAGCTTAAACACTAGATATCCCAACAAACTTGTTCTCGATTTCATACTCAATAGTGCCCTCTTTTTTTGAACAGTAGTTATTATATGTGCATGAAAATATTTCATGCTATTCCAGAAAGTATAAAGTTTTTACCGCGCTCAGTCAGTTTAAAACACAGCTTCATTGCTGGCTCAAAAATCAAGTGTTCTATACATTAGGTGATTTATTTGAATTTAGTGCTAGGTAGGTATAGATGATTCATAGTTATAAAAGTGCTTATTTCATTTGCATGCTAGGTAGTATGTAGCTAAATATGTGATTGTACCGGAATATGGATGAGGACCAAATTCTTGGCCAGTAGGTAGTTAGCGTCGTTAATTGGTAGTAGTTAAAAAGTTCCGTTGTGACACGAATATTAACCATAGAAAATGTATGGCTAATTTTCGTGTCACAACGCAACTTTTTAACTACTATCAATTAATTATGCTAACAACTGGCCAAGAATTTGGCCCTCACTCATAGGGGAACTATGTATAAGACGGGGACGCGGGGTAAGATGGGGCCACCCACACACAGACAAAACTACACGCTACACTAACGCAACAGCTAGGCCGACGTGACGCCATTCCCGAGCCGCCATTAGTCCGCTGGCGAGAAAAAGTGAAAGCGCACGCTTATTTGTAGTACAGGTCGAAACGTGTTTCAGAGGTGTCGCGATCTAATTTTTGAAGCCTAAATATATTGACCTAAAATCGTAAGTAATTGTGTCCCTTTATTGTTATTTTGTATACGGGTTTTGTATCATATTGGGCACGGTGTTGTGTATGTGAAGGCACTTAAATATTGACGTGTTTTTTTAAATAATTTTTTTTTTGCGAGTTTTGTGCCTGAGGCAAGACAGGGCAAAATACTTGAGGCATGACGGGGCATTGCCCCATCTTGCCTCGTATGACCTTGTTGAATAATTCTTACTTAAAATCCTCCGAAAATTGGGTGCGATGCTAACTATGTGATCGCTGGGCCCACAGAGCATGTGCAGGTGTAGATGACGATAACGCACAAGAGGTTTTGATAGTATTAGAGTATTAGATTTTAGAGTATTAAACACCATCTTGCCTGACTTTTTGCATCCCCGTCTTGCCCTATATGTGGGGTAAGACGGTGTATTTTCCAATTTTTATTAATTGTTTTTTTTTTATAAATTTTATGATTACGTATATTACCAAAACTCATGCCAAATAAAAGTTAATTGAATAATGTATGTGCATTTAATATATGATTAACATGTGACTTTGATTACTCTGTATTTTTACTGTTTTACCTTAGCGTCCCCATCTTATACACAGTTCCCCTATAATGTAAGTTACCACCATATTGTACCATTATTATTATTTATAGCAAATAAATAGATTTATCTTATATTATCTTTTATTTTTTAGCTTCACCTGTCCCGGTGTCTGTCTGTCTGTCTGTAATCAAATCTTGCAAGATAAATTTGACCCACTTACCGGTGACCGATTGAGCTGAAATTTCGGGTATATAGTTTGGATGACAATTCAATATTGTGGTACCATCGAGCTGATTTGGAGTACGATTTTTGAATCTCACTGGTGATATTAAAGTCACCGGTGACTAAAATTATCACCGATGACTTTTATGCACAGAGTACTTTTCTATAAATATTACAACTGACTATTTACTTTAAAAAATATTGGTAAATACTACCATTTGGAAAACTATAACTAATAGAAGATCAAACGAGCTTCGCAAGCGAAGTTCGATCGATATTATATGAGTAAGCTTCATTCGAAGATATAACACACATGTAGTCCTTTAATCTACCAGGCAACATTTCGCAAGTTTAAAGTACGCAGTAAAAACCATAGCTCAAACAGTTTTATCCCCACCTTTACCCCTACCCTACTTGGGGACCTCGGCTTGCCACCATTTCTCATTCTTTTTAGAGACAAAACTTTCCTAGGGGTATAGGGGCGGGCGGGAAGTTATATCTTCGAATGAAGCTTACTCATATAATGTTCAAGACAGTCATTATTTTGTAAATTTCGTAGTCTTATTCCCATCTACTATTATAAACACATGTAGTGGGTAAATGTGAATGGAAACATTTCGATCCGCCCACATAAGAAAAAAGCGTATTGAGCAAGCAGGCGCTCGATATTATGCATCTCGTTTTAATCATAAAACATGTGGTGGGTAGATGTGAATGGGACTGTTTCAATCCACCTACATTTAAAAAGAGCACTGAGCGAGCAGGCGCTTGTTATCTTGCGTCTCGTTCTAATCATAAAATGTATGGTGGGTAGATTTGAATGGGAGTATTTCGATCCACTTACAATACGAAAAATAAGTAGTAAGCGCAGCGCGCGATATTTTATTTCGTTTTTAATCGATACGTAAATATGACTGCAGCGCGCGCTTCAGTAGTACCTGAAAATTGATGTACACGCATGTATTGTAAAGGTGAGAACGAAATTTGGATTGACAAATTTATACTCATATTTGTTCGATTAAGCTACCTTGGTTAGCATATTTCTTGTGCTTACGTATTAGGGGGAGACTGTTCAAGGCAGCCGTCTGTAAGACAAATACATAGCTTTGACTCTTTATTTTACCATCTTAACAGCTCTCTTTGGTTCATAGGTTTCAGACTTATGTCAAGATACTTTCTCCTACAGTTAACATCTTATATGAGCGGATTGGTTTAGTTTACTAACCATCCAAATATTCCCGGACTTGACAATAACGTGTAGGTAAAAGCCTCCGTTAAGAGCTTTAAGCTCCAAACATAAATAGGTAGACCAAGTTGTACCATTTATAGAGGTCACACCTTTGGTAGGTGTGCCTCATGATTCAAATATTCCTCATTGATTGTGACTTTGGCCTGGCCGCCTGAAAAGCCGGTGGCTGCAAAGCTTTCAGAGTGCGCTTTGCAAAGCTTTCAGTCACATAACCAAAGCTGGGTTCATTTAGTTTTCATACAAGGTTGTTTCCATATTTTCTAAATTTACTTAATTTACATTCGACAGTAGAATCACAAAACAACCTTTGCTTATCCGTAATTAATTCTGCTTAAAACGGCAATGCGCCGAACGTAGTTAAGGATTTAGCATAAGTTTTAACCGTAAGAGCTTTCACTAGCTTCTAGCAAGCTTTTCTTTATATTCAGTAGAATCTGCATATAATTGCATTAATTTTGTAACCATAATTATATTCTAGATACATGAGTTGTTTACATACAAGCTTGATAGTAAAGTATTTTCTTTGCATAGCTCATATTATGGTAGTTTTCGCTTGCACTATGCTCATAATTCATAAATATTAGACAAGCCTTAAGCTTAATACAGTAAACTTTACTACATCAATAATCTAGTGTGATATTAATCTAATGAAATAACTGAGAATAGTGCTTACGACCTCTGTTAGATATAACAAAGGAATCAAAAGTATTAATTTATATAAAACTACAAAGGTTCAGTGTTTAGATAGGTATTTCGCCTAAACTATTTGCAATGTATTCATTTAGCCTATTAACAATTATGCACTAAGTAATTCTGTACAAGATTAACATAATTTAAGACCTAGGTTTACCTAGATTAAGACGGTACTGGAATGCAAACGCTAAAAACCTAAGACGAATTTGTGTAAAGAAATGATTGTTTATTTGAAATAAAGATGTTTCACTTTATGGTAATGTTGGAAGGTTTATATATGAGGTGGAGTATAAGCAAAATGTTCTCATAACAAGCTCGACTATCACTAGAGCAACATATACCCATCTCGCTCCAACCAACCAGCCGTGCCATCAAGCTTTCTCAAGAGTATCGGAGTTTTATTTCCGCCTGTGGATCCCGCTTGTGTGTGAGCGCGACGACAACTGAGCTCCCGTCACGCTCGCACCGTGCCTCCGCTGCTGCAGTAAACAGTCGACGGCCACACATGCTAATTTGTGGGCGCGTCGACCTACTTCGCGGTTCGGACTAGCGACCTCGCTAGGTCAGCCCACTTAGTCCGAGGCTATTGAAGCCAGGCACCAGACGTCGTAACCCTCTTCCCGTGATGTAACTACGGGGCACCGCGGCGTTCATATAATATCGATCGAACTTCGCTTGCGAAGCTCGTTTGATCTTCTATTATATTTCGAAGCTTCATTCTTCAGATATAACATACATGTAGATGTTTAGAGTTGAAAGTTTTGCTGCCCTTTGTAATTGTAAAACATCATAATCATGAAATGCAATAATTATGTTTTGACAACAATCTTAGATACTCCCAATTATTAATCAAAGAGTACAATTGTAACTTCACATAATTCTACCTATACAAAAGGCAGATTGATCTGGCACAATGACCTTCGTCGATTAATTGACGATGGTAGAAACGAGCCAAAGTTTTCGATGTTCTCGACCAGCCTGCTGCCTTCCGGATAGCATCTAAAGAAATGCCTGACCGGTGTGCAGCTGACGTGGCGGCGTGGCGCGTGCTGTGAGCGCTGAACGCCGCTATGTCTTTACCGCTTTCGCCAAGCACTCGCGTAATGCACCCCGGCTAATGGATTGAGCAGATGCATTTTTATGGGGACTTTTGAAAGTCAACAAAATATGTTGTGAGCTTTTTCAGTCCTAAAACATCATTATAACAGTCACCGGGCAAATATTTCTATTAGGTATCTTCAAAATATGGAAGGCACAAAATCGGTTGTAGACGACCTACACCTGAAGTCTTAACTATATCATCAAAAATTACTTTAATACAATTTGGGCATGACTTAATATTATTCCACTTAATAAGTGACAGTGTTTTTACCCTGTGGGCAGGACATATTGCTAACAAAATCGCCAGATTCTTTGTTAGTTTTTCCAATGAAATTTCTCTATTAGGGTACCATGTTGTTATATGATTTAATACCACTTGAGGATCCCAGGTATGGCTATATTTAGGAGTTACGGGCTTTAATTTGTAAACACCTTTCGGTAATCCTTTACTATGGTCATCTGAGCTGATACTACTCCCCCGTAGGAGCGAGGGTGCTGACCTATGATTATTTAATGAGCCATACGACGATCCTTTATTAAATTCGTGCGTTAGAAATAAAATAACAGCAGAAATGAAGCCCTTATAGAAATTGAATATCTATATTATCTATGCTAAATTTCCAGCACAACTTGTATTTAACACACGTTGTACTGTTGTAAAGTGTTGTTTGAAATTGACGCTAACATGAGATTAGATACTTTTACTAATCTCAACAAAAGCGGAAACCACGGTTGGGATGGCCATTAGGGAAATACTACTATTCCTGTGGCGTTGTCATTTATAATCTCATGTAAACACTTTAGTACGAGTGCGAGTGGTGGAAACGCTTAAAAATACTTATTATAAATACCAGCTAATAGTGAATGCGACGACGGTAAGAGCGTCCGAGTCTGGCTTCCACGAAATATATATTTCACATTTGGCAGAGGTACGAGAAGCAAAGAGGTCAATTTCGGGCACACCAAAGTGTTTACTTATTCTTTCAAAGGCTGCAATACTTAAATTTCATTAAATATCAGGATTTAGCCTTCTGGATTCTCTGTCTGCTTCTACATTATTCTTAGTGTTAATGAACGAATCGAATAACCATATGTCTCGTTCTTCACACCACTGCCAAATAGATCTAGGTAAGCTATTTAAGTGGGGAAACTGGATGTCTCCCATTCGATTAATATAGCTTATCGCGGTAGTGTTGTCGATGCGGAACAACAGAGCACAGTTTGATTTATTTCGCGCAAAACATTTTAATCCTAAGAGCGAGCAAGCTCTAAGTAATTAATATGGAATGCTAATTCTTGCTCTTCCCATGCTCCGTTTGCACACACTCCGTCACAAACTGTACCTCATCCTGATCGGGACGGATCTATAGATATTTCTGCATCGAATTTCGTGATTCCAAAATGACAAGACGTTACAAATAATATTATTAGTCCACCAAAATAAGTCAGGTAAAATTTCGCGAGGAAGTTTTACTTTTGATCATAGACATCGTATTCCTGAATAGCTCGGAATTTATATCTTTCTAACAACTTCGTGTACAACCAGCTGTATCTAGCTGTCGGGCATGCAGTGGTAAGAACTCTTAAAAAGTGCGCATACCCTGCATAAGAAGGGATATAGACATGATAATTGAATTGTAAACAAAACCTAAGAATTTACAGCATTGTTGGTAATTTTGGGATTGTATCGAGCTTTTGGTATAGTTTACCACAAATCGTAGGCACTCGAGAAACCGGAGAGTCTCCCTCTCATTATGTTTACGTTCGTTAAGGTCCCTTCCAATACCCAAAATGCCACCCCGGTATATAATAGAAGTTAGGCCTTGTTTTTAGGTAAGTTACGACTTCTTTCATAATTTTGGTGAAGGTTCTAGGCGCCACGGAAAGTCCATAGACTAATAGGGAACAAAACTCGTAAGTAACATTGTTATGCTCGAATCTTGTCAATGGTAGCCATAAACCCGTTTTTAGGGATTAATTTAGAAGCAGTTCTAGTCTTCCATTTTAAAATGGGACTTAGTTACAAATTTATTGAGCCCTTTCAGATTCAGTATGAATCTATAGCCACCATTCGATTTAGGAGTCAGAAAATCTTTGATAGAAACTGATCATTAGTCTGTTGGCATCCAGTGATGCTTTCACTGAATGCCTAGGTTAATTAAGTTCTGTACAGCTAAGCTCGTTTCATCATGCTCTTGGCATGTGAAAGTATTTACAGGTTTGACAGATTGCGTAACATGTCCTAAAAAGGAATTGGAAAGCCATTCTGTATACAGTCTAATAAATAAAGTACGATTATTCGTTACATTAAGCCAACACTTATAAAAAGCTTTAAGGCGACCGGCATGTACCTGCGTTACTGCCGCGGCGTCGCAAGTGGCTTGTTGTAGGCTGCTCGCGGCCGTATGATGGTCGACGCTGTCGGCCTACTTTTCAGTAGATTTGGAAGCTTTAATTTTCTCTGAGAGTTTGCTTCCAAAGAGAGTATCATCTCTCTCAACGTATTGTATGACTTAAGGAATACTTCGTCTAGTCCAGGAATGACTAGTTTTATCTAAAATCCGACTTCAATTAGATAGGATTTTTATCGTTAGTACCTATACCGACTCCCAATTGCTGTTGAGATGATTCGATTTTCTTGTCACGGCCTCTTTGGATGTCTGTAACTGCCGCCGAAATTACGGCGTTTAAGGACGGCGCCCATAATAATTTGCAATTTACAGGTACTCTTATAAGAGTTTATCTTTACTCTTTTTATCAATACCTTTGTGTAATATAGGTAGCCACCTTTGCGCTAAATTGGGATGAATTTTCTCCCCATATTTTGGGACATCATCAGTGGCGTCCCCTAGAGCGGTTAGTAACTCGGCATCTATTACAGGGGTCGTTTTGTCATCACAGGCCTCCACGGGAGGTGCATTTTCTTCATTTGAACGTGGGAGTGAAGTTTCCACTGCCTCATACACTTGTTCGTGGTTTATAAATTAAAATATAATATTTTGATTTTTCTAATTGAGGGTAGATATGAAATGCATTGTAAAACCACTCGTCAGGAATTTTAATGCATATATGTATCTAATGCCCCGCATCGCGAACACGGGATATACTAATCTCGATTAATGGTTGTAGAAATTGCTATCGTGTTGACTCACGGTCAACCGCCAAGCACGAGATACCTTCGTGACGACTCTCGGTCGCCTCCCAGGTTTAGTTACAAGACGTGGGCTCACGGCCCGCGCGGTATTAAATGCATTTATTAGCGATTAATATTGTTAGAAATTGCTATCGTGTTGACTCACGGTCAACCTTCAAGCATGAGATACTTTCGTCACGACTCTCGGTCGCCCCCCAGGTTTAGTTACAAGGCATGGGCTTGCGATTAATATTGTTAGAAATTGCTATCGTGTTGACTCACGGTCAACCCCCAAGCATGAGATACCTTCGTGACGACTCTCGGTCGCCCCCCAGGTTTAGAATTACCAGGCGTGGGCTCACGGCCCGCGCGGTATGAAATGCATTTCTTAGCGATTAATATTGTTAGAAATTGCTATCGTGTTGACTCACGGACAACCCCCAAGCATGAGATACCTTCGTGACGACTCTCGGTCGCCCCCCAGGTTTAGAATTACCAGGCGTGGGCTCACGGCCCGCGCGGTATGAAATGCATTTCTTAGCGATTAATATTGTTAGAAATTGCTATCGTGTTGACTCACGGACAACCCCCAAGCATGAGATACCTTCGTGACGACTCTCGGTCGCCCCCCAGGTTTAGAATTACAAGGCGTGGGCTCACGGCCCGTGCGGTATTAAATGCATTTATTAGAGGCACCACAATGTAGAACTAATTATTGAAACTAATTGCACTTACCTGATTTATCTTCGGAACCTGATGAATCAGATAGCACCGCACTGTCATAACTCGTTTATAGTTCTTTGTTGCAATTTCCGTATATTAGCAGAATAATACTCTATTTTTTCCTGTGCACTGCGTTTAGGCATGATTAAATATTTTGAATTATTTTTTAATAGAATTAGTTCGTGCGTTCGTTGCCTCGCAAGAATAAAGAATGAGAAATGGTGGCAAGCCGAGGTCCCCAAGTAGGGTAGGGGTAAAGGTGGGGATAAAACTGTTTGAGCTATGGTTTTTACTGCGTACTTTAAACTTGCGAAATGTTGCCTGGTAGATTAAAGGACTACATGTGTGTTATATCTGAAGAATGAAGCTTCGAAATATAATAGCTGGTAAGGCTGGTAATACGTGTCACTTTGTGAACCTTATTATAATTACAGTGCCATCTCACGTATTTCGAATTGACTACGTAGCGACAGAACCAACAAAAGGCCGTAGAACGCTATCTACTGCGATGTTCCATACACCGAAAAAGTAATACGGCCAAATCGAAAATCTCCCATTTCCATGCACCTGTTAGGAACGCAGTGTGCTCCTTAAATTATATATCGGAAAAACCAGCCCGTTTTTGTTTGTTGCCCGTTCCTTAGTATGGAGATTGTGTACCCTGACTTTTATGTCACCATTTTCCTGAAGCCGTATTTTTGAAAGTCACACGCTGTTTACCAACATGCAGAAATTTTACAATGTCAGTCAGAGACAATCTTCCCGTTACGTTCCTTTTTACGCAGATGTTGTCCTTGATACCGGTTTTTATTTTCTCATACTATAACTTAAAACAGATTAAAACGTAAAACGTAGCGTATGTGTCAGTGTCATGTAACCGAAAATTAAAGTTTTCAAAAATTCTTGGATGGACTTTTGAATGATCCATGGAACATGGCGGATCGTGCTCCAGACATTTTTTTTTATTTTCTGCATCCTGCTGTTTAATGTATAGTTTTGATAGCGTATTATGCAGTAAATGGAAAACGTGACGGCTACAGTTTATGAAGAATTTTCCTGGAAATGCGAATAACCAATTCTTGGGCATCATTCAGCGGTTCGTGGTCGCGGCCGCCATTATACTTTGTACTGCTCCAGCTATCACCCAGTGCATCGTGAAGGCCTTCCACCGTACATCATGCTAATAATACCTACTGTGTATTGTGAAATGTTTTTTTTATTTCTGTACTTGTCTTTGGCAAAGGCCCTAGAGGCTGCCATTTCTCTAATAAATAAATAAATAAAAAATCTTGGCAGATGTCACATACGTCAACTGTTAAAAACAATCACATGGTGATTTCAATTACGAGTGGGTAGGGGCACTCGTAAATCGATATCATAGGTATGATCCAATTTTTTGTAGGCATTTGGTATCACTAATAGACTCCATTTTTGAAAAAAAGAACTGGTAGGTATTTTTAAAATTATAATTTGTCTACCCCAAAAGAATTATCCGTACTGCGTGTTTTTATTTTTTTTGAACTGGTTCATTTGCCAAAGCCCGGAGGCTGTGTCTTGTGGGTAGTCGCCACTATGGGGCTACCCGACTGCCGAGAAACCGTACTGCGTGGTTACTGGGCATTCAGTACCGCGCGGAGCGGCGCGGGGCCGAGGGACCAGGCGTGCCGTGCGCAAACCTTACTACCCGCTGAGGTGCCCGTGCGGTAAGGTTTTTTTGGGATAACTTTAAGCAGCAATTACTAAATTTTTTTGTACTGAATTATATGAAACAAAAAAAACGTATTTTATAATTTTGCTGAAGAATCTTATACTTGAATTTGGACACTGATTAAAATGTCACCCTGTATAGTAACACACTGTACCGAAATATTTGGCTACTTCTGCTGATAACTGACTTTACACTAATTATAATCATATTGTCCATCATCCGTAAGCCCCCACTCGTTCTTATTACATTTAACTGACGTGTAGGTAATTTCCTTGGCGTAGGTAGAAGTGCTGTATGTACTCAAAAATATGTTGACTTAAATTAAACATATTAGGTATAATGCATTACTGTAACGAGCAGCGTTTCATAAAATTTCGTTGTACAAATTCATATTCCGATTTATTATTCTCAAACGCAAGTGTAACTACTCTAAGGCTTCGTTCACACGGCATTGTCCTGCATGTTTTTATACAGTATACATCCAGTCCGTCAGATCATTCGGTTTGCTTGACAAGTCCGGTGAGTATTCGATTGAACGTATAAACAATATTTTGTATGTGCCACTATGTATACGTCTTAACGTATACTGCAAAAAAACGTGCAGGACAATGCCGTGTGAACCTAGTTTAACGGTGGCACTTCACTTGGCGTTGCGTGGTTGCCTCTTTCATTTGTCGTAGGAAGGAAAAAGATGGAACACGAATATTTGGGCAAATACCACGGAGAGAAATGCCAGTGTACATAACGCACGGCTGCATGCACTTGGGTTTGCCCCGGTAGTGGTTCCGAACATATAATGTAATAAAAAAATCAACTTTAGCTGGAATGCAGGCATTCGGGGATTTTCGCTTGAATTTTACGATTTGAACTACCATATATATGCCTGGCTTACGGGTATTTGCACGTTTTCCTGGTTATTTCTCAGTGAGTGCAATAAGGCTTGTGTTATAGGTACTAGTCCACGTCATATTTAATAGATGTACCTATGTATACCTACGCTTAAATGCAACATAGAAAACAACGAAGACCCACATGTTTTATAATAACTACATATTAGAAAAGGAACCCCCGATATTTTCATTTCAAAGTCTAACATCTCAAAACGGCTAAGAACACTCGGGATCACATCAGCTTTCGAATAAAAAAACCGCATTCAAATCGGTCTATGCAATATATCCAATAAGCCAATGATAATGATCTAACCCTACACAAGCATTACTTATGTAAATATTATAGCTTCGTACAAACTTTCAACCCCATTTCACCCCCTTAGGGAATGATTTCCGGGATAAAAACTACCCTATGTCCCCGGGATTCAAACAACATACAAAACGCCATCACTATTAACTGACCATTCTGTATTTATATAGAACCTTATTACAATGTACATAAAGTGCTCGGATGGTTGTCGAAAGTACTAAACATCTAGATCGGTTAAGCGGTTTAAGCCTGAAGGGGTGTCAGGCAGACAGATAGACAGACAGACACACTTTCACATTTATATTATTAGTATGGATTATTTCGGAACGCGACTGAGCGTTCTTTGACAGACAGACACACTTTCACATTTATATTATTAGTATGGATTATTTCGGAACGCGACTGAGCGTTCTTTGACAGACAGACACACTTTCACATTTATATTATTAGTATGGATTATTTCGGAACGCGACTGAGCGTTCTTTGACAGACAGACACACTTTCACATTTATATTATTAGTATAGATTATTTCGGAACGCGACTGAGCGTTCTGTGACACCTAGCTGGTAAGCGTGCGAGGTAACACCAACATGAAGACACATTTTTTTTTGTATCAATCTTACACAAATCGACCTAGTCCCAAACTAAGCAAAGCTTGGGTACTAGACGACGATAAATACATAGAAAACAACCATGACTCAGGAACAAATATTCGTGCTCATCACAAAAATAAATACCCTTACCGGGATTCGAACCAGGGACCTCTTGCTTCGTAGGCAGGGTCTAGTGACCCTAGCCTAGTGACCCGCTTTAGCCTGGTTGGTAGTCCAACTAGGCTAAAGCGGCCGTCATACGTCACATCTTTGCACATAGCTGGTTGATATTCTCACTTAAGGGGATGCCTTGATTCGAATCTACCACGCCCCCATGACAGATACACGCTTATGCCTTCCGCGCACGAGAAAAAGAAATGCAACACTCTTCGGGAATGCATTTTTTGGACAAACGATAAATATCCAACGTAGTGAAATTTTATTTATATTTAAGTGAGATTTTAGATGAGATAAAATACTATAGTATGTAACTTGATTCTGTCGTAAAATAATGTATTGCTTGAGTAGGCTGAGTAAAAAAAGGAAAATAAAGACTTCTTCTTCCAGAAGGATTTTTTTATATCGAGGAAATTTTACGCAATCATGTACTTATCTTTTTGTTTCTTAACCTAGTCAGAACGGCGCTTCAAAGCACGCGATAATTTCCAATTCACCCCCTTAATGGCTGACATGTTGAGACAGCGTGGCGTCGGGTATAGTTCACAAGTTACGGGTCAACGGACAGATTCGTCTTGTGCCAGGCGACGTTTATAGACCTTAGGTCTCTTAATTAAGTTCGTTTATTTGTTACGGTGGAACTTTGCAAAGAATTTGCTATCTACACGCAGACATCCACTTAGGTATGAACTGGAACTTCAATTTCGATTGTTGCACTTAGTAGTGAATTTAAACACTTCAATGAAAGTTTTGAAAGATAATGTACAAAGAGATGTTGTACGAATCCTTTTTTTAATTCTATTTATTACTAGCTTGCGCCCGCGACTTCGTCTTCGTGGACCAGGGATGAAAACTATCCTTTACTTTAATCCAGGCCATAAACTACCTTCGTGCTAAATTTCTTTCAAATCGGTTGAGCCGTTTAAGCGTCATTGAGTGACAAACATCCAAACTTTCGCATTTATAAAATTAGTAGGTTAGTAGGATATAAAAAAATCAACAACACAAACAAGCTAGTACAGTCGCCATCACATACATCGGAGCGGTCAAGGTGTTCACAAACATCTGAACACGACAAAAAAAATTGTTGAAGTCGTTGGATTTCGTTCGAAAATGTGCTGAGGGGAAGGCAAAACCGTACACAATCGACGGGCCGTGAGCGCGCTGACGCGTTCGCCGGCTGATATCCCCTCCACGTCCGCTTTTTTCGAACGAAATCCAACGATTTCAACAATTTTTTTCGATACCTTTGGGGCTTACTTATTAATTAACCTCGCGTCAGAAAAAAAGCCAATACAGCTGAGCCCACAGGAAAATTATTATTATTTTTGTATTTTTAATTAACGCTGGCAACCCCTACCCACCACCCCATCGATTTAAAAAAAATTTTGGGTGCACAAGGAGTACAGAGCAACTGTTTGAAAAAAAATTAAAGTCGCTGAGCCCACATTTTTTTAAATTTTTTCCCGCACCCACCGCCCGCGCCCTGCGAGCACGAAGATTATCGGAAAAGGTTGTTCAGGGAAGTAGCTAACGGAGTTTCAATACAGCTGAAGCCACATGAACGATTTGGTCGCTAGCTCTTAGACTATAATATTATAAAGAGGTAAAGTTTGTGGGTTTGTGGTAACCTCCGGAACAACTCATCCAAATTTAAAAAATCTTACTACGGTGTATAGAATAAACCTTTCGGGTTGACGGGATTATCCTATATTATGTTCTGCGGTTCCTCATGGGTTCTCTGTTATACCACAGATTAATTATAGTACCTAAAGATACAGAAGGCCCACTGCCTGTTGTGAACTGAATTGTTGACGTTAGCTGTATTTTTTGCAATATACATACAATCATAGAGTGAGATAGGGTTGTTAACGTACCATATAACTGAACATCCCAAATGATAACTATTTCAGTTTCTGTTTTTTATGAAAATGATCCTCAAATTTTGTAAATTATTATGATATGATAATAAAATAATACGATAGCAGGAGTCATAATTTGCAATGGGATTACTTCTTTGGGTTTCCTTGAAATCGCATGACGATTTCTATTGTTCTATTGTATAGAAAAATATCATCATCATCATCATTTTCAGCCCGTAGTCGCCCACTGCTGAGCATAGCTCTTCGAGTACGCCACCCGACACTATCCTGAGCTAGTCTTCTCCAGAAGTGACCCGCGATCTTCTTAACATCACCCATCGAGCTAGTGGATGGCCGACGCTCCTTTTACCTAGAATTCCTAGAAGAAATATATGTATAATCGTAACTAATTTATTTATTACAAGTTACAACCTCACACGCCCTTATCAAGCCTCATTGGGCAGGAACGTAGCTCATTGCCATACCATATTATACGTTACGATAATGTTACTTTCCTCACTTCAATTGAGGTAGATCGGATCTTTTACAATAAACTTTTATCTGAAAGAGATTGTGAGGGTGCTTACTAACAAGACATTATCACAGCGATGAAAAAGTTGTTAGGACTGCTTATAAAGGTTGGATTAGGAGTCAAAGTTGGTGTTAGGGCGAAAGATAATGCTTTTAACAGAGCAGGAAAGGATTTAGATTTTGCTTGACCTACTTGTAGGGGACAGTTTTATACAATTTAACAGATATAGTTATGTGTAAAAATTTTGGAGGTGACGTGTCGGTCGACGACGCGACATAAAACTCATGCGTAATACATAGTTCGGTATTTATTATAGTGTAACAACTACGTACAATACCTACGACAAACATTAAAACTGGTATATATTTCTCGGACATACATACAGAAGCATATTTCAAGTACACTCTTTTGTCCTCGACTGACAGCAATCTGTCAATACAAAAATGGCTTACTTAGCTCTAACACGGAGGTCGCCACAAAATGATCCTCCACGTTTTTTATGTATTTAATTGACAATATTTCAAAATATGTAATGACGCCTAAATCGAAAACCATTTCGGTAATTATGTTATCTGAACATAATAAAATAGTTTAGTTTAGTTAGTAATAAAGTAGTTTTCTGTGTTTTTTTCCTGCTCGCTTTTAAGAAAATCGCGAAAACGTATAAAAGTGGTTTTCACCGTGTGTGACGTCAGTATTATGGCTGCCATATGAAAGGTGTCCAAACTGCCATACGGAGTCGTAGTATTGACGTCATAAAATTATGAGGGCTGATGAAGGTTGTAAGTAAATACTTACAACCTTCTGGAATTCGCTACTTTTCAATTTGATAGTTTGAATGAAAATTACAATTAAGGGAGAAATAAAAAAACACGTGTCGCTTAAAAAAACGATTTCTAGCGAACTAAATCATAAAATGGCCTAGATGAAAATATGAAATGTTGTCAAATGCGAGCGACGAGCGTGGCGGGTCAAAGAGATGTCGACATGACGGCTACCGCTTTTTTCTATTCAAAGTGATTCAAATTCATCAACAATGCCACAATAGAAATTCTTTTTTCACACCTTTCATTCGGAAAAGTAAGTTTTGCTCCACGCCGAGAGGGACCAAGACGCTACTTTTCTGTTCAAGCTACTTTTTTAATTTATACATTGGCATTGGAACATTTGTACGCAATGTGCCAATTGAACACAGATGTTAATAAAATAATCGATTGTAATTTCATCGTAGTCGATTCAAAACGAACATATTTCAAGTTTTAACTATAACAGCGTTGTATAAAAATTTATAAATATATCGTAATATTTAAAAATTAGTAAGAAAAATTAAGATAATTTAGATATATTTTAACAATAGCTTTTTTTAAATTTCCTCATAGTCGGTGTGAAAAATAGTATGTGTCACTCGGTAGCAAAATTATTTTCGTCTCGGGCGTAAACACTTGTATCCCTCACTACGCTCAGGATCCTACGTTAGAATCCCTCGCTACGCTCAGGATTCTATTGTAGGATCCCTCGCTGCATTCAGGATACAATACACCGCCCTCGCCGTAAATATACTATTTTGCTCCCTTGTGACACAAATAACTATTTCACACTTGCTATTCAGAAAGAGAGTCATTGCTGCTGTCAAATGAGGGATCAAAGTTGTACATTTCTTCACTGATCCTGGTATTTAGAAATCCTATCCCTATAGGATTTTAATTTAATTTGTAGGAGATAAGAAAAGCAGTTTGTGCCACTCGGTATTAAAACTAATTTCGTCTTGGGCGTAAACACTTGAATCTCTCGTTTAGTAGTAGTAAATTTTACTTTAAAATTTTTCGCTACGCTCAGGATTCTATTGTATTAATCTTTCGCTTCACTCTGGACTCAATATATCACCCTCACCATAAGTATATATAAATTTGCTCCCTTGAGACACAATCTACTATTGTATTTATAGTTTATTGCACAAAACAAATTAATGTACGGTCGATTTGAAACATATGTGTACACTTTTGCAGTTTATTTCCTTGTAATAGTGCAAACATTTTATCCATATCCGTGACGTCAACTATACTGAACTGCATCACGCTTGCTATTACGTCGGCTAGTAGGTATATGTAACCAGAAACGAAGATTGACAAGTGACATCGAGGAAATTGAAGCACTGTACCCTGTACCTCATTATCAAGAGAAACTCAAGCATATTTCGCTTTTTTACTCAAATTGCCACTGTAATTTACGCTGAACGGTAGGGAGATGGCGCACAAAAATATGCCATTACGTGGTTCATTTAATAAAAAGATGAATCTCGCTGTTTTATCTGCACAATAAACTGTTTAATGCTTCGTAATTTTGAATAACATAATGCATGTATACAGCTCGGTATCAAAACGAGGCTAAATATAAAACTCACTTTTTTAACAAACAACAGCAACAACTTGCTTTTTCACTAATTTAAAAACTTTCTGCAGACTGTGGAATTATTTGGCCAAGGGATATTAAAACTATATCATAACCTCCCCAATACTGCAGCAAATCTCGCCATTGTGCATACTGCATGGTATTAAATAACCCGCCAGCGGGTAATAAAATAAGGATTTCATGACCCGACGGCTGATACCTATCAGAGATTAAGTACTTTAAACTTGTAAAAAATTGAGATACTCGGGTCAAATATGTTTGAAACTTTATAACGCGCTGGCTTAGTTTATATTATTACGCCAATAGAAATATGCTTTCTTTTCAATAGCGTAGATATTTGCTTCATGTTATACGTTATAACGTTAGTGTAACTATATTAATAGTAAACCATCAAATTATTACAGTCAAGTATAAATTTAAATTGTAAAATATATTTAAAATCCTAAAAAGATAAATAAATAAAAAATACATATCTTTATTGCAGACCTAATCGATCCATATTTTGTAAGTTACAGTGGAGACTTATATGCTATGTTAGTGACACTTAACTTAGTACCACTTATAAGTATATTATTAGAGAAATAATGGGTTAGGCTTATTTCGCACTCCCGATAGCCACCTCAACCCAATATTTGGTTAGTGGATAGTCGAGCCTCTCCGCCAACACCCTCAGAGGACTATGCCGCTGCTATAAAGACTTCAAAGTAAAAAAAAAATGTTTTTTTTTATCTACCATGAGCAAATTTAACGACAACTAGGTACCTTAAGCGCAGTATTTCACGACCAAAATGTGATTTACGTGAGTTGCCGTACAAAGGTTACATACATACATACATTCACGCCTTTATTCCCAAAAGGGATAGGCAGAGCACATGAAACGTATGTTCCAGCGCCACTTTTAGCATAAATGTTAGGTGTGTTAGTGTTGGTGTGTGTGTTGTTACAAAGGTTAGTACGAAGATAATGACGTGACGTCATAATACTATGTCAAATTGTATGAGCCGTCTCGACTGTCGCCAACAAGGGTCCGCTTTGACCCTCTTTTTTGTCTTTTTACGTGCTCTAATTGTAGCTAAATCCATAAAAACATTTAAGTAATCCACTTAGATAAATGGTTCAAATAGCACTGTAAAAAAATTGTTAATCCCTTAAAGTAAAGAGGTTTTAAGTAGGTATAACTATGCGACAAACCATGATGCATACTTACATTACTTACCACATTTGGTTAGATTAAATTCAACATTAAACATAAATGTTACATTAGCAAGATTAAACATTAAAAAATGGCTGGTATAGTTATATTTGTCTAATTTTAAATGTACAAATGTGCGGACGCCTCCGCGTCGTATTACTGTCGATAAGAAACGATATGACTACATCCTAGTTCCTTTCAGGCTTCAGTGGTTTCTAGGGTATCCACACCGAAATTCCCTGACAATTGATGCGGACTAGACCCTTTTGTTCTCCGTAAAGGACGTTGCTGCATCGAGAAGTTTAACATTATTAATTGAAGGCAATGCAATTATAAAGGAAGTCTTGAATTCCTAAAGGTGGCGACTGATTTGTAACTTTTCGGTGTAATGTAACACGATACAACCCAAGCATTACAGCGAACCGAGCTGCTCGACGTGAGCGCCGCGTACTCCACTCGGCTGTCGGTTTTTACGCGAAGTGAGTGTTACATTACAAGTCAGTACAGATTCACTAGTGGCCGTAAGAATGGAGCATAAATGAATAGAGCGCTCAAGACACAGTATAGAAGACAGTAGATAACCTTCTAACAAAGTACATCGCACGGCTGCACACATGCGCGCGTGTTCGGTACGCACTCACACATAGCTTTCGGGAATGATGGATAAAGCTTCAATCGGGGCCGTGCCGTTGCCGTGATCGTTAGCTCTCACTCGCTACGTCAAAGGAAGCCGCCTCGTAGGTATAAAGACGGCGAGCTGCCAGTGCCACGATATCAAAAGGAGCCGAATAGGCTTGTAACTATGCACCTACCAACCTAGTGCAGTTTAGCAACTATTATACTTACCTACTAGGAAATATGTTAGGTATAGTCATGGTATAGTATAGTGTTATTAAAATATTCGATGCAACGGCACGGACCCGATTGAAGCTTTATCCATCATTCCCGAAATCTATGTGTGAGTGCGTACCGAACACGCGTGCATGTGTGCAGCCGTGCGATGAAGTGGGAAACCAAAAACACATACCTAACTATCTATATTATTATTACTTTGTGTATACAATATTGTCTTTTAAACTGCAACAGAAATACTTTGCATACTTAAAATCAAAATAAGTAGTATAGGTATGCCAAGCCACAAACGTGACAGCCCTGCGCATCGAGCAAAAGTAGGTATATAACGAACGCTCCTAAACGGCCTCAGATTAACTACTGTATTATTCTTCTATACTGTGCTTATTTATTTAATCGTATGGCGTTTAGTATAATAAAATATAGGCATTTTCTTCAAATTACAATGTCACAAAATTAAACTAAAATTAGATGTCAACATTCAGTGTGTTGAGCCACGCAATTACGTCGGGTGTTACGCGCAGTAGGTCTTCTGGGGGTCCCGAGTACGAATGTAGAGGGCATCGCTGAATAATATGCTCCATAGTCTGGACTTCTTCGCCACACTCGCACATTGCAGAATCTTTCCACCCCCATTTATGTAGGAAGTAATTGCAGCGGCCGTGACCCGTTCTAAGCCTATTCAAGCGGCACCACAGTTTCCGAGGAAGGTCGAACCCCCATGGCTTACAGGTCGGGTCTATGGTTGCCACGTAAGAACCAGCAGTAGCAGCGGTCCATTCTGATTTCCAGGACTCGGTCACATTGAAGCTGGTGAGGCTCTGAGCAGCAGCATACGCAGGATTTCGGGACTTTAGGCGTTGGGGCGGTGGGTAGAAGAACTCATTGTGGACTGGTAGTGCAGTTTTGGATCTAGACACACGGCAGTGTGTCCGCCAAGTTCGAGCAAAAAAAAGCGACACACCGGCCGTGGGTTATATTACACGAACCATTTCGGGCCAATTTCGACCACCCTATAACTCAAAACATATTTTATCTACGCATATGAAATTTCGAGTGTCTGTTGACATCCTCTTAATTGTTTAGAATACAAAATTTCATTATTGTACCTATAGCAGTTCATGAGATATTGACGTCAGAAAATCGCTATTTTTACTATACACTCACTGACTCACTGACTCACTCATCAAAAACCTAGACCACTTCCAATGGTCGTACTGACTTGAAATTTGGCATGGAGATAGGTCTTAAGGTCAAAGTAAAGGGAAAAATCTGAAAACGGCCAAGTGTGAGTCAGTTTTAAAAATAGCGAAGGTGTAACTTTGTTCTACTATGAAGTCATAATGAACTAAATGGGTCTATCTTCCAATGGTCGTACCGACCTGAAATTTGGCTCGAAGGTTTGTCTTTAGGTCGAAATAAAGTAAAAATCTGAAAACGGCCAAGTGTGAGTCAGTTTCGAAAACAACGAATGTGTAATTTTGTTCTACTATAAGTAGGTATGGAGTGGAAATGAGATAAGACTTATTTAAATTTAGATACATACTAATTTAAGACAATACATGTTTGTCTTAAAGACAAGAACAATAAAACTGTTCCGTTTCCAATAAAGGGATCCAGACAGTGCCACGCAAGCGTAGAAAAAAGAATTAGACGCTTAGTATAAAGGGTATAGTATAAAGTACATACCTAAGTGGAATGAGACATTTGCTAAAGCAAAAGTGATAAAACAATAATAAAGAACCTACACCTAACAAAAATAAATGAAATCCCATCAAAAACATAAATGTGAAAGGCTGCCAAGTTCGATACTATGGGAATGCTTCGCCTATAAAAGAAGTGAGATCTGAATAAGTACCAAGTTCCATAAAAATAACTCAAATCATAAACAGTTATAGGAGTGCACACTTGATTTCCAACAGTTTTTAAGGTACATTTTGAATAAGTATCACGTTACATAGAAATACCTAAAATTATAATAGTCAGAGAAACGCACACCGGTTTTTTTAGCAGTTTCCTGATAACATTTATTATTTTCAGTACTTTTTAATGATGTAACTTGGCAAGTTTTAATAGAAAATTATATACTTGACACATTGCAGTCCAAAGGTGTCGATTCATTGCATTGAAAAGATGTGTGGTGTGTGAAAACTTGCCAAGTAACATCATTAAAAAGTACTAGTAACATCTACACATCCAAACATCTAAACATTCAAACATCCAAGCATCCTAACTTTCGCATTTATAATATTAGTAGGATTAGGTATAGTCAAGTGCAGAAACACATATCGATTTAACCCGCTCATAAATATAATAATAATTATAAAACATTTATTTCAGGCAACTAAGGCCCATAGTTACAAATACCTTACAGACTAACATACATACAATATAATATTAAAACACTAATTATTATTTAGGCGACGAAACAGTGTGGCTCCGTTGCGTCATCATGTCCGGTGTAGAGTTCGGAAGGTTGCCCCGGAACCACCGAAACACGACACCCCTCGGCCAGAAGTCAGCACACGCGATGGTCTCCTGCAGCGGCCGCGGCACGCGCACCAAAAACGAGCTGAAGTGCACGTAGTGGCGCGAACGCAGCTGGAAAACCCTCAGCGAGTAGCCAGTCTTCTGGTGAATATACTGCACCATGTCATCAGCCGTGGCGGAGTAATGCAGGCGCGACACGTACAGCGCTTTACTCGGTGTGAAAAAGAAGACCACGCGTACAAACTCTACAGTTAAGTGAAACTAAATATGAATATCTAGAAAAAAACACAATGCGTTGTTCTATAATAAAACATGTCCGAAACTGGGTAACATAACATAATACAAGGCAGAGATTTCAAAAAGACCGGGTTGCACTCCGGGACTGCCGGCAGAAGTGAAAACTTGAATATTAACGTTGTGCAAATGCAAACTATACTATAAACTTATGCCGCAAATCCGCATTTTCATTAAAAATCCGCGTTTTTTGTATACCGGCTAATGGCAACACTAAATTTTACGGTCACGTGATCTCCTACGCTCGTACACCTGTGGCGAGTTTAACAATTTTTCCCCATCCCAAAAAATGCACAGCGCAGCTGAAGAAGTTTTAAAAAAAAAACAACGAAAATAATGGAAATGTGACTAACTAAATCTTTGGGTATGCTTTCTTGTAGGAACTGTGTCATCTAGCTGCCTAGCCGTGATACATTGACTATTAAGTTATGAATTATTAAGGTATTTTGGGCTTTGGATTGGGCATGCATTTCTTTCAGTTTTCTAGGCCTCAAGTTATGTAGTTGTGATTTATAGAATATTTATTTAGAATCGCAAGCCTTAGATAACGCCTTTTTACTGGTAACCCTGTCTTGGATGCGAGAGTATCTAACTGCTGGCCTTAAGGTTCGGTCTATTAAGGCCGTAAATACACTTTTATCGCGGAAGCAAAACAGAATAACCAGTTACGCTTGAATGAAATTACAGTTTACGAATATTATTGCATTTTATATTAAATTCTTTTGTTTTTACCTCGACTGGAATCATTTTGGAGTCTAGAACAGGCGCATTTCAAGTCTTATTGGGCGGAGTTCGGGAATATACAGTTTGTGGCCTGAAACAGGGGCAAAAAATTAAACGGTAGACTATTGGGCGTGTGAGCACTTATTTCCAGGTAATTTTAATTGAAAATTACAAAGGTTTTTTTTCTTTTTTTTTCTTTAAAGCAAGTTCACGTGTATTGTTTACCCTTCTGGGGTGACACAGGTAGGTTTTATTTTATTAAAAAAACACCAAAAAGATAAAAAAAAATGATAAAAGTCACAATATCTTTTAAAAACAAAAATGCAAAAACTATTACGACTCAGTACATGATGTTACCTCAAAATCTGCATCGACTCCTGTGCTATGATCTCATGGTGCCAAACTTACTACGTATAAAAAAAAAAGTTGGACACAAGGGGTTACTTCAGATGCTCTAAGGAAGCGTCCTTTTAAATATTTGCCCCTGTTACAGGCCACACACTGTAGACATCCTTAATAGTAATTTTATTCAGGTTTGTGCTAAAATACTCGAGGGATAATGCGAAATCCGCTTAAGTGCCAAGTTTCTGGTTAATTATACTGGCCTTAATTTCTTCTTTGAGTAATTTAGCTAATATCATAGAGAGGCGGTAAGAAGCTTGGGCTTTAATCCGTCACCTACTCGGTGTTGTGCACAAAGGTGAAGCGAGGTTCCACACTTACACATCAATAGGGGTGTAGACTCGAAAATTATTATAACTCCAAAAGAAAGAAGGCAAAAAAATATGCCTTGTGACGAAAATCCCATTCAGATATGTCAATTTGAGATTCGTTATTCTTTGAGATGCAACAATCGTTTTAATATTGCTTGTTAGAGAGAGAAAACGCAAACAATGTGTGACGATGCCGGGGGGCCGCGTCGAGGATGGGCACAGCACATTGCCGTATATTAGTGACGTCACAATCTTCCAGAGTCATCGTTTCATATGAAGTTGCGTTTTGCGAAAAAAGAACAGAATATAACCCTTCTTAAAACTTTAGACACTTATTGTGACAGTACGACGTTAGCCAGTAGGGGCTCGATGATGGAGAGGTGACCGGGATCAGGAAAACGGGTGAGACCAGGGCAGTAAGTATATATTTTCAAATAAAGAGGAAAGGCACCTGTAGCAAACAGGTAATGCTTAGGCTGTGATTTACAAGAAATTTAGATTAGGTAAGTAACTTAAAACACTATAACTTAAGGCGCCGTAGGTTCAGCGAAGTTAAGCGAACAGTGTTTTTGAAACAATATAATGCGTCTGTTTATAATAATATGGTTTAAAAAAAATACGAATAATAATCTTGAGGCTTTTCTGCAGGGAAATCAGTGTTTAGAAACATGATTAAGCATTTTTCGCTCGATAGAAAAAAATCACGAACATAGGTCTAAAAGGGTCTAAAATACATTAAAAATATTTGTTACAAATTACGAACAAAAGCTAAAAATATTAAAATGGCTTCTAAAAATCGGCAATATTATGTTTGAGGGAAATCAGTGTTTACTTTTTTATTTACTTAAACGGCCAATAAATTAAAATTAAAAAACATGATTTCCGCGCTTCTGAGCACGCACTTCCATCTCGCTTACGCTTATGCTCAGTGAGAGGGAGAGAAGACCATGAACCTACGGCGCCTTAACAATCTATTGTGCCTTTAAATGGGAACTGATGAACAGGATGGCACTTATTTAACTTTTGTGCACTGAATTAAAACAAACACTATTAGATACTGGATAACTGTTGTAGTCAAATCTATAAGATATTAATCTTATTTTATAACTTTTAAACTGTCTTGTGAGGAGATGTGTCTAGATCAATATTTTGGATCCAAGTGGCTTGTCAAGAAAACCTGCGCAATGACTGTGGAATTTCGAACACGGATTTTAAATTTGAATATATTAATTATAAAAGTAGCCAGTAGGTTGGTGTGTAACGTTCCGATACACGCATCGTTACACTTATATCTACGTATTATTTAACATTTTTGCTCCATTTGGCTACATTTTTACCTTTAATCCTTGTTCTGAATGCGGCTATTTCAGATTGCTGATGAGCCTTTGTATTACAAACATTCCTGATCTATTGTGATCAACTCTTCCTATAATTCTCGATCAAGACTTGAAGATTCAAAAAACTTTAAAACAATGCATTCTCCGCCACGCTACGCTCATAGCGCTATCGCTACGCCGTAGGCCGTAGCAGCTTAAAATATTCACTACCAAGAATCGTAGCCGATCTCGAGGTTTTCCCGCTAAAAAGTGGAAAGCGCATACGACGGCGGCGTAGGCGACCGCTAGGCGGGTTCCTGGCAGACAAAGTGTTAATCCTACTAATATAATAAATGCGAAAGTTTGGATGTTTAGATGTTTGTTAATCAATCACACTTTAACGGCTCAACCGATTCGGATGAAATTTCGCACCAAGATAGTTTATAGCCTGGATTAAAATATAGGATAGTTTTTGTCCCGTGTCCAACCAGACGAAGTCGCGGGCGGAAGCTAGTGTTCATATCTAGCGAAAAGCGCCCGTACCGCCGCTGATGTTGGACGTGATTGGTGTAGAACGTGTGAACGCAGAGTTTTCAAAGAAGGATGTAATGGCTACCCCAAAAGCATTCGACGTCGGACGCCTAAGAAGGGTGTTGTTATAAGTTTGAAATTTGTGTATCTGTGTGTCAGCCTGTGGCATCGTAACTCCTAAACGAATGACTGGATTTTAATAATATATTATGATAAATTGTATCCCGACGCACTACTTTAGATCTATTATGCATCCTTCTTTTGGTTTCACAAAACACAATTTTTTAAAATGAAATTAATATCTATTTAATGTGGTTTTTTTGTCCGAAAGCTGACGTGATCGAAATGGTTCTTAAATAAGTTGCATCAAAATCTTCAGCGCTGATTTTCAGCCTGCCCCAAGCTAACATACAGGATTCTTTTTTATCAAAATATGCCATATCCATAAAAAAACAGAGTAATTATTACAAGGGGGCTCGGGGTCGCGTTATTGTTGTAGAACTTAAGTGGTTAGATATAGTTTAGAAAATATAAATTGGCCGTCTGATATATCTAATTAAAAATAGATCTTTTGTTCCGTGTAAAGACTTCCCGGTCAATGGGTAGGTACTTACTCGAAAGTATGAGTCGGAGTGGCTGAAGTCCATTTCAGTCACCACGTGTGTTAAAAATATTTATTATGTGTTAGATTCTAACACATTAAATATTTTTAAAGTAAATACTGAGCTTCTTCTAACAGTTAGAAGAAGCTCAGTATTAACTTATGAACTGAAAATTTATGTGATGAGCATGAATATTTGTTTCTGAGTCATGGATATTTTCTATGTATTTAAGTATTTATATCTATTATATTATATATCATCATATCATCGTCTAGTACCCATAACACAAGCCTTACTGAGCTTACTATGGGACTAGGTCGATTTGTGCAAGATTGTCCCCTTATATTTATTTATTTATTTATGTCCTACCTGTTAGATCTATTGCCACAAACATCTACTAAACTTTCATCCTTCACCTAAAACTCCTTTGTTAAATAAAATGTGTTTTGTTCCTTTCTTACGGATTTAAATATCAGAGTGACAAGTAAAGACGATTTTTTTAGTTAGAATTTTGGCTAAAATAGGTTTGTTCAACGTTTTACATGTCCAAGAGAAGACATGCGTTGATTCCTATCAAAAAGTCGTAGGTACCAGTTTTGAATATAATTGAATATTTACAGCAAAAAAGGATGCCGGATTGTTTAGTATTTACTTATATAAAAAATGTCTTGAAATTGGCTGTCGACATTGACCGGTACTTACATTTTATAGTGCGGTCGTAGGTATTGATTGAACTGGTTAGTTTGGTAGGATTTAAATAGTAATTTCTTTTTTATTAAAATACTGCCATGAAAAATTAAGACTAATATAGATAAAGGTCCTTTAGTCGTCTCAGGCAGAAAGTTTTATAATTGGGGTCGGCGGTCTTGAAAGCGACACATCTATTTACAATTTAACTATAAAGCATAGAATTTTTACATTCAACAAACAATATAATGCCAATACACACAATAATGATTATACATGACGTATGTACATTACTGCCATATATTATTGGTTTACAAGGTTTACAATGATTATAATCATATTTTTATATATTCCTTTTCAGATGCGTTCACGGATATGTAAAGTTATACATAGGTGATACGTACTTGTATCACCTATGTATAACTATATAAACAATGTAATAATAACAAAGATGCTTTTCAAGGATTCAATAGGTACCTAACCTATAGCAGCGCACAATGCTACCTCACATTAACAAACGGACTTTAATATTCCAGAACAATACCGGGCGAGTGCAGCCTCCAGCGTTAGTTCACAATTTAACATTAGCGCCGGACCTCGAAACTGAACCTTCGAACTTCGGGTATTTCCATCTCTATCGCACTTATAGTACTCGAGTTACAAGGATGCACGTATACGAACTTCGAATTTCGTATTTCGTGGTAGCGCCGCTGCTCTACCTACTCCGTATAGGAGTAAATATTGAAAATAGAATCTTAAAAGGAACAAAGGTTTGTACCTATGTATTTAATGCTATGCTATTGCCGAAAGACCGCTTTGAGCTGGCTTTGCTGAGATTGCTGGACATAGGCCTCCCCCAAAAAGTGCCAAAGTGACCGGTACTGTGTCACCCGCATCCAGCGGAATACCCCAACCTTTACCATGTCATCAGGCCACCTTGTCAGGGGTCTACCTAAGCTGCGTAATATGCATAGGTACATACATCATTAATTCTGCAGCGGTAACCATTGATTATACTAACTAATCTCACAGTATTTCGTTCACATCTAACCCTGCAGTCCCAACAGGAAAAATGTTAACTCAGAAGCTAAAAACGTAAAGACCTTAACAAATAACTCTGAGGGTTTGCATTTAACTAACGAACAGGTATTCTCGTTTCTGTAACGGTATCGTAGGCTGATTCTGCTGCTATGTAGTTATAGGCTCTATTCACATTGTATTTTACATTGTAATCTACCCGAGAAGCAGAGTTCCTTCGACACATCTGGAAACTTCGGGAAGGCTCGAAGAGGTATATAAACATGTTAATTACACGCGATTAAGTCCCATTTACTAAAAAAATGCGTGAGAATAGTGAAAGTTTCAATCAATATATGTTCAATCAATGCATGTTCTTCTATTACCTACATTTAGTACTATTTATATCTATTAAATATATCGTCGTCGTGTACCAATAACACCAGCTTTATTGAGCTTACTTTGAGGCTAGTTCGGAAAAACAATGACAAGGGAGCAGTGAGCATACATCTAGTGTTGCCAATATAAATGTTCATAGTACCAACAACACCCTATTCTATAATGAAAAATTTGAAGCAGTTTAGGCCACGTTTTTTCAAATCCGGAATCAAGTGAGCGGATTTAAGATTAGAAAAATCGTGCGTTAATCGACATGCGATTTCAAGAAAAAACTATTTTGATACGCACAGTAAATTATGCTGTCGATCGAGAGAGCGAAGTGTACGAATTTTGATGCTTCAGTTTGGGCTGAAAACCGTTTGTGTGTCCGTCCAATGTTTGGTGTCTATCCGTTATGCTCTCATTAATTTTAAGAGTAACAGAGAGTTTAAGAGTTTGACGACCGCTTTGGCCTAGTTGGTAGTGACCCTGCCTACGAAGCAAGAGGTCCTGGGTTCGAATCCCGGTAAGGGCAAAAATTTGTGTGATGAGCATGAATATTTGTTCCTGAGTCATGGATGTTTTCTACGTATTTAAGTATTCATATCTATTATATATATCGTCGTCTAGTACCCATAACACAAGCCTCACTGAGCTTACTATGGGACTAGGTCGATTAGTGTAAGATTGTCCCCTTATATTTATTTATTTATTTAAGAGTTAGACTCGTGTCGGTGTAGCTTCCTCCTTCTGACTCTGTCTGGAGCCACCTCCTTGACCTCTTTATATGACGCGACTGCTACTTTATATTTTATTTGTTTTATGTAACATATCCTTGGTCTTTCCCTTCCTCGCTTGCTTTCTATGATGTTGTTAACAAAAGTGTCATGTCGTATAACGTGAACAATAATTTTCCCTCTCCCGTTCTCTATCGTTTTTATCAGTTTCCTTTTCTCGCCTACTCTTCTTAGCGCTTCTTAATTAGCGTTTTTTTCCGTCCATCAAATGTTCTGTATTTTACGCCAAAACCACATTTCCAATGCTTTTAGAAGCATTGGAAATGCAGCATTGTGGTGTGTAATATTCTTTATCTCTTTGAGTCATGGTCCACGCTTCACCTATATAATATAAATATAATATAATATAAAAGAATAAACCATTCATTCATTAATTCATTCATTCATTCACACCCATTGCGAATTCCGGTACGTTCGGTCGTTAAGTAAGTATTATTATATACGTAATAATACGTAATATGTAATAATAGTACAATATTTCCCTTCGATATCCCAGATACACGAAGAACCGTCCTCGAATTTGTCCGTTAAAATTGTAATGCTATCTTGAATGAGGTATTAGCCCTGTTGTAATAACGTCGAATGGTTCCACCGTACACAGAGAGGCTGCCACGTTTTGTAAACTTGAACGCATAATTCCCGTCCCTTGTTAACTGTTTGTGGGTTCCACCGAGAACCTCGCCCGGGACCTACGCCCTAAAATGTTCCATTTATCTCCTCAAATTCTATCTCACGTTTTTTACCACGAAATAAAAATTGAATTAATGGCGCCTTTTTCCTAATTTATTGAGGCCTTATTAACCTTTATTATCAATTTTATCTTATTAAACTTTGAAGTTTTTATGAAGGATTTATTGGATCGTTATCATAACGGGTTTAATTTAAGTAATTAAAGGTTGCGTTCTATACTTTTTTACCAATCATTAATTTCTAATACGTTTCCTTAGGTTCCGTTCATATTGTTATTATGTATCGATATCGCAGTAAGATAGTTATAGAGCCTAATATGCCTACCTATAATTATATAGCTTTAAACCGGAAGATGGTAGACATAGAGTATCTTACAATTTACTAGGAATATATAGTTGTAATAATACAGTAGGTATCGCTTAACTACGCTTAACTTAACTTGGGTACGCAAATACGCGATCCTGCGACGCCACAAGGCCCCGCCCGGATATCGTTGGTGGTGTTAGAAGGTAGTCCAGTTTCGGTTAGTCCGTCCTGCCTCCCCAGATAGTACAGGATGCGTAAACGCATTTCACCAACGTTAAAACAAGGGTATCAGGACCGATTCACATCAACAATGTTACTCCAAATTAAATGAAATGAAATGACCGATGAATGATGATTTATCAATACAGACAAATCATGATCAACAGACTCGAACGAGATGCCTACTTATTTCAGTTACCATCTACGTCCTTAGAGCATTAAACCAACCGGAGTGGCCATTGACAGGCGTTCCCCTCTGCCTAAAGTATATGACCAGTGGTCATACACATTGTATGGACTGACGTTTATCTGACGTAGCTATTTTCGTTACGACGTTACGCATACATTTGACGTTCCCCTTCCCCGCAAAAATCGGCAGACTTTTTATGTATAGAAAATGACTCATGGCCACTCCGGTTGGTTTAATGCTCTAAGTCTACGTCGTACAAATTTTGACTGTCAGTCAGTCAAATTTTATTACAATGACATTTTCCCAGTGAAAATATGAATGCCAAAAACGGACCTATCATTGTTTCCAGCGTTTTTCAACGTCACGCGTTGTTACGTTCGTAAAATTTCAACGAAATATATATTATTAAAACGGTACATCGCTACTGGAATTTTATGCTTTGATATTGCAATTTTGGTTCAAATTTCGCTTCTCATCATGCATAAAGGCATTCAGCTTCTTCAAATGCATGGCACTTTAACGGACCAAGTGTCCTTGCCTAAAGCAATTTCTCGTGTAATGAAGATGGTAGGAAAATGCGCCGTTGCCATCACGCCGCTGGCGAACATTTGCAAGTCTAATACCGCGGCTGCCTACGAATTATTTCAAGCCTAATTGATGTGACGTCACGATATTAAGCCTTATTTAATAAGGTTTGGAAGGTCAAATTATACTATGATTCGTATTAATACGTTTCTGTCAACAATTTAGTTTTTGATAGATACCTACAGGGTGACATTTTAATCAGTGTCCAAATTTTTTGTAGGCTTTTGGTATCACTAAATAGACTCCATTTTTGAAAAAAACTGGTAGGTATTTTTAAAGTTATAATTTGTCTATCCCAAAAGAATTATCCGTACTGCTTTTTTTTAACGGTTCGTGAGTAGCAGCCATTAGGCTTTAGCTACGAATCATATCTAGCTTGTGGGTAGGCTCCATTGTTGGGCTACCCGACAGCTGAAAGGATTTATCCGTACTGTGTGGTTACTGGGCATTCAGTACCGCGTGAAGCGGGGCGGGGTCGAGGGAGGGGAGACGTGCCGTGCGCAAACCTTACTAGTTTACTATATACCCGCTGAGGTGCCTGCGCGGTAAGGTTGTTTTGGGATAACTTTGAGCAGCAATTACTTTTTTTTTGTACTGAACGATATGAAACAAAAAAAAGGTATTTTATAATTTTGCTGAAGAATCTTATACTTGAATTTGGACACTGATTAAAATGTATAAGTTTTTATTGCCGGTTGTTCTTTTGCACAGACATGAACTACTCGTGAGAGGGTTCCAATCAAATGAACCTAAACAAGACGGGATTATTTCGGGGAGTGCTATGACTACCTTCCTAACTACTGTCTTCATCATCACATCAGCTCGATGGTGTCATAATGACGCATTTTCACCAAACTTACTTTCGTAATTATAATCGGATACACGCAACTGGCTGAAAAATGGTTTACAAATTATGGAAAACAATTTACATATTTCCTTGCATACGAACAATGCCAGGCAAATAAAAGCACGCAGTGTAAAAAGGTATTTAAAACTTTCATTGAAAAACTACGCAATGAAGCCTTTTTGTCCATGAGGGGAATGCTTTTAAGCACCGCCCGCCCGTTCCAAAAGGGGGACAGGACTGATGTGTGGGACTCCCGGACACTGAATCCCAAACGATTGTCCTACCTTGTCGCTTACAGGGATGGCCAAATATTTGCTAGACGCATTCTTTTGGCTCTCTCAATTGGCCTGTTTTGTGCGGGCACGACTAAGGTGAGCACCCCGCGGGTCAATTATGGAACCCTTCATTCGCAAGTACCTGCCACAATATCATCAACAACCAAAGCGGCATATGTAATTCTAACATTGTTTTTTGCATTCTATTCGTATCTCCCTATAACACTAAACTGTAAGTTTAGACTCTGGTTTCGACCTTTTCTAGGCTTTCTACTTTCGTGTAGCGAGTAACCCTTCCATACTTCATTTCAATGAAAAATAATGTTCTCAATTTGGAACTCAGATAAAATAGGTATTGTTACGAAACAATGGATATAAATCTTTATCCAGACAATCTAAATTCGTTGAAGCGAAATCGGTTCCCAACTTCAAAGGTTCAACCACTGTTTTTGCTGAAGCGTAGAATGAATATAAAACAAATCCTAGGGCCCTGTCACGTAGCCTGTTGATATATTGACGGAATAATTTACTAGAATATTTGCTGCGTGATGAATCGTTTATAAATAGAGATAGTTTTGTTACCCTTTCTCTTAAAAGAAGCAATAGTTTTGAGACGTTTTTGCTTTTTTGTAGCTATTAGTGCTATATCTTTTTTATGTGTGTCTCAAAAAAGACTGGTTTAATTCCAGAACCCGCTGCGGCTCACTTATCAACTTTTCCATTTACACTTATTTTTTAACCGACTTCAAAAAAAGGAGGAGGTTCTCAATTCGGTTGTATTTTTTTTTTTTTTTTTTTCAATGTTTGTTACCTCAGAACTCCGTCATTGATGAACCGATTCGGAAATTTTTTTTTTCTTCGTATGTATATACTTCCAGGTGGGTCCCATTTTTTTCAAAATTCAGTTAGATGATGGGATCTATGAGGAATTGAGGGGACTCCTCAATTTTATAAGGCACGCGTGTAGTGATTTTGGTATTTTCTGTTATAACTCGTGTATTTACATCCGGAATCATAAATTTGGTGGCGAGGAATTGATGATGAAGACCACAGATGACTTATCGAATTCCTCAATTATGTACTTAAAAGTGCAAAAGTACGTCACAGGTTCTGATAAGATTCCGTTGAAATAGGAACTAATGAAGTGCCATTGGTGATGATCTTGGGGAATCGATGGAAGTCCTCAAATATTATTGGCCCACATACCTACACCGATTCGGTTTTTTTCTATAGTAATAAATGCATTTGCTATCGGAACGGAAATCAGTTCATGTGGTCAATTGTAAAAAAAAGTAGGAAAGTGTTCTCGTGGCTCGGCGGAGTAATAAATTGAAGTCGGTTAAAACTTTGTTTTTAAAGTAAATTATCAGATTTTCAGCTACTGACTACGCGGAAAGCAAAAGACTATCATGCTTATAATTGTTGTTACTTGAAATAGTTCCCGCTTAAAATTCATACGAGGCGATAAATCCGCTGCATTTGAGCGCCACAATAACCCACGTTATTTCTCTGAAAACAAGAAGCACAGTTGAAATCAGCTGTTCGCTAAGTAGCAACATTAATCGCCAAGCACCAGTGATTTAGCAAAGAGCTCACAATTTATTTTAAGCTAAAAATCTAAAGCACCCACCACCTGCATTGTTCTTTCAAGGTGCTCACTGACCGAGACAACCCTGCAACTAAGAGGCTATCCTTGTTCCCAGATATCAATGAAGAAAAGGACAACATTTCTGTCTAGGGTCCAGCACACAAGTTCAATATTCCGTACGATGTGCCAGAATAAATGTAAAACAATAAGTCTTCCCGGACGGAGCAAATATTTATACCCCAATACGGTTGGCGTCTATAAATAACATGTTGCTCCAAGCCCTGAGTTTACATATTAAATGCTCCTAAGAATTCGGATGTGATTTCTGAAGTGGTACTTAGAGGTAAGGTAAGTTTTACAAGGGTTATGTTGAACTTAGAAACTTAACCTTGTACTATATAAATATTAAGCGTGTTTAGTTCGAACGGTTAAGGGATTTTGAACTTAATGTTAAGTCCCTCGAGATTAGCGTAGTGTTACTTGCGTTGCTTTTTGTTTGATATTTGAATTCGTATTAAGGAGAGATACACTCGCGGTGGAAAATACACTCGCGATTTAAATGTTCGGGTCTCCCTAAATTAAATAACTGCAATAGGTCATTTTTAATATTTAACAATAGTTTTATTTACCTACAATTCTTTATCCCAACTGTATTAAGTATATAGCAATTTCCGGGATCCTATCATGAAAATATCAACATCCAAAAATGACGATGGTTTCCATATCTCTCTCCGTGAACGTTGTATTTTTCATGGATTTTACGACTCTGATTTAAACCTGCTAACTTAATTTTTTTACTGTTATTTTTGCAATTTAGATGTAAAATTAAATAAAGATCGTGACTGGATTAAAAAAAACTGTACACCCTTGCACTATTTTAGGAAATATCACGGTATTTTACCGAACCGTATTCGTTGTCCGCGAGTGTAGTACGAAATTTACAACAACAGCCATACAACAGCACGGCTATCACGCGACAGCACGCGAGCTTTTCGCACTATCCGTCTCTCTCTTATTAGAATACTTAGAACAAAAGGAAAGGTATAGTGAAAGAAAATTCGAGAGTATGTAACGGCCGACGCATGATAGCATAGGGTAAAATAAAATAAGTTCAGCCAGACGTTCTACTTAAGTATCACGCCGCGCCGGCTTGTTGTTAACCGACTTCAAAAAAAAGGAGGAGGTTCTCAATTCGGCAAAAATTTTTTTTGTTCCTATGTATATACTTCCAGATGGGTCCCATTTTTTTCAAAATTCTGTTAAATGATGGGATCCATGAGGAATTGAAGGGACTCCTCAATTTTATTAGGCACGCATTTAGTGATTTTGGTATTTTCTGTTATAACTCGTGTATTTACATCCGGAATCATAAATTTGGTGGCGAGGAATTGATGATGAAGACCACAGATGATTTATCGAATTCCTCAATTATGTACTTAAAAGTGCAAAAGTACGTCACAGGTTCTGATAAGATTCCGTTGAAATAGGAACGAATGAAGTGCCATTGGTGATGATCTTGGGGAATCGATGGAAGTCCTCAAATATTATCGGCCCACATACAGCGATTCGGTTTTTTTCTATAGTAATCAACGCACTTGCTATCGGAAATCAGTTCATGTGGTAAATTGTAAAAAAAAATAGGAAATGTTCTCATGGCTTGGCGGAGTACTAAACTGAAGTCAGTTAAAACTTTGTTTTTAAAGTAAATGATTAAGTACTAATGCTTGTTTTTACTCTCTTGAAATGTTAACTATGAAAACACTATAGCCTTAGAAATATTATAGTGTAACACTGTGGTATTGATGGAAACAAATAAAAATAATCTGTGTGTATGAAGACGACAATCGTAACAATTACCTGATGGTAACAAAACTGGAACAACCTTCTCTTCACACATTAAACACAATTTATCTGTTACATATGAACATTAGAAATCAAATGAGATAAGATTCGCACGTCTCTCAAACATTCTACTTACTTTGCTAAGCTTCCTGTGAAGCTTCCAAATGTTATAATTCCTATTTCAACACGCTTACTAAACAAACCCTATACCCTATAGAATTCAAAGTCTAGTCCATGATTTGTACGAGCAACACGGAAACGTGCGTAAACAGTTACCAGTGCCGTGTAATTGAGGCTTTACTTCCGTAAACAACATCGAAGGTCTATCGTGTAGCGTAAATAAGCGAGAAAGGCCTGGTTTATGAAAAGCGACGCACCGGAAACATTCACACCTGGGCAGTTTTGTAATGGGTATGCGACAATAGTCAGTGTATGAAAACGCCGTACGCGTTCGTCGCAGATTTCGGAAGCGGCGCCATACATTTACATGTTAAAGAATAGGGGAGCCCCCCTGCTGTACAGCCGTACGTAAACCTAAGCAACGTCCACTACCTATGTTTCTGCAGGTGCGACTCAATCCATGATTAATTCGTCGCCCACAGAATAAGTAATAGTGGGCCGCTACAAGTACGCCTTACCGGCCCCAGCCAGCATGTGAGCGCTGCTACGGCACGCACCCCTTTTATAGTAGCGCGTTGCATGGGATAGTAAGGGATGGCCACGTTTAGGCACGTTCGGCATACCTATCTGCGGTTTCTGTTTTGACAACTACCAACGCGGGTGCCGCGCTGTTGAACGGCGTTGATCCATTTAGAACACTTGCCAAAGGTTTCGTAACGCAACGCTCTTAGCGGATAATATGGGAAGAACCGTTAGTAGAGGAAAGCACATAAAAGCAAAGCCACGTAGCGCGTTCCAGGCATGGAAAGTGTAAAGATTGATTTTACGCGATATATTAAGGTTTATAATCATACTTAATTGTTGTTGTATTGGGAAGTGACAAAATGCTACCCAAGTTTGTATTCCATAGGAACTACACAACAAAAGTTCCATCCAGGGCTGAATGGGCCGAAGGTCTAGAACCACCTAGGTCTGGTATCGAAGACAGTATATGGTACACGGACGGATCAAAAATGGGATCCGGCACGGGAGCAGGCATTTATGCGAATGACTACAGTAGTCGTGTAAGCATGGGTAGTTTGGCAACCGTCTTCCAGTCGGAGACATACGCTATAATTGCCTGTGCACAGGAGAATATAGACAGGCAAACCAGAGGGCAGACCATCTATATACTCAGTGACAGTCAAGCGGCCCTTAAAGCACTTACGGCGCCGAAAGTGGAATCTAGACTAGTCTATAACGGCGTCCAGGCACTGAACAAGCTTGGAAAGCATAATAAGGTGCAACTAGTTTGGATACCAGGGCACGAGGGCTTCATCGGCAACGAAAGAGCGGATGAGCTTGCAAGAGGGGGGTCTACAAATCACTTTGTAGGTCCAGAACCATGTGTGGGACTCTCGCAGGGAACCATAACTTCGGCCTTTAAAGCCCACGCCAAAACCAAACACCAACACGAGTGGAGGAATGAGGCGGGCTTAAGGCACTCTAAGCTCTTCATAGAAGGAGTGGACTCGGGCTGGACTAACAAACTCTGGAAATCCAGTAGGAAGCAGCTCAGAATCATATCTGGGGTGTTCACAGGTCACTTTGGCGTCAAGGATCTCTTGGCCAAGATGGGACTATCGGACAGTTTAGACTGTAAAATGTGTGGCGAGGAGGATGAGACTATGGAACACTTATTGTGTGAATGTCATGCCCTTGCCAGACAAAGAATGAATTACTTCGGTAACGGTTATCCGCAACCAAAGGAATTCAAGGTACTTCCGCTGAGCTGCATCATCCGCTATGTGGAAATGATGGAGCGAAGTTGGGAGTAGACATAAGGAGAGGGCAAATGCACAAAAGATCCCACTGGGTCGAAGTGCATCCGAAAGGGCCCTCATCTAGATAAGATAAGATAAGATAAGATACTTAATTGTATACTATATACTTTTTTACATTATTATTACTATTGTAATGGGTTTATTGCCTGAAATAAAGAAGCATTCAATTCAATTCTATAATGTTCTATTACTCCTCTTCGTTTTTCAATTTCTGATACTGATTGTCTTTTCAGGAGAAACTACTTCGAACAAAAATAAAGGAGAAAGTTAAGGTCAGAGAGTAAAGGACGAATGGCAGAGAACAGAAATGGCAGGCGATTGCTCCGCCGCCAAGTGTGTTAAGTTAATAGTACATTGTGATACAAGTTAGGTATGTTGATAATGACATCAAAGCCGAAATTGTTCACGCGAACCGCAGTGATAAGGAAGCCGAGGATGTAATTATCAAAGCTCACGCGTATCATACGACGTTTTTCAACACATTTTGCGAGGAAAAAATCATTTACATGAGATGAAAATGTTATAGGCCTGCTAAATTATTTTCTTTACATTAATTAAATCATTAAGATGACAACAGGTTTTTATGAAATTTGGTATTTGTGAAATAACCTATAATGGCGGCAAACAGTTTTTTTTCGTGAAGTTTGCGCAGTGTGGGCACAGAAATTTCTAAACAGCCAATACAAAATAAAATAATATTTTCGTTTTAAAAAGTTATCTATATTTAATCCATGTAAAATGTTATCAAAAGTGAATAGTTTTACTAAATCAAACCTTTTATTATATTATATACAAAAATAAATAGTCAATTAATTAACAAAAATGATTAAATTTGTTTAGTCGAGTAAGAATCCATTTGCCGAGAATTAATAAAAAGGTGTACATTGTGTACAACCCGGTTAATTTAAGAATGCACCGTGTGCATGCATACAAATTGCTGCAACGTGTCAACGTGACTTATTCGGGATATACCCATAACACACAAGTGTTGAAATGTTGTAAATCACGCGTGTTTAATATCCTGGATTATGAGCCTAAATGCGACACAATAAGAGGTACTTTACGAGCAATTGTGTTGAAACGAAGGATTAATTCTTCAGGAACAAATGTAGACGTGTAGGTGTTATTGTGAGTTAAAAGCTGGCATTCTCACACCGGGAATACGCTCTCTAAATCATCTCTGTTAGACACATCCCTGTCCGATGCACTCTAAGTATGTAGCTCTGTAGCTCGATTTTACTTTTTTTCTACATGTGTAAAATTTTGATCTATGAAAGAAAATGAAAAAAAAAATACCTTTCCCCCTTATCTCTGAAGTTATACAAGCGAAGAATTTGAAATTATTACTTGTGATTAAGACAGACGTAAATATTACTGGAAAAGTATATCTTTTTCTGTATCTAGCGTATTTTTTATTTTGTTTTGTTTATGCGGAGGGGGCAAAAAAAACAACTATTAGAGCGTTTCTCTTTTTTTTTGCCACTAGCACATTTTGCAGTGTCCCACGACTTTGCATTTGAATAGGAAATCCTTCATGAAGATAAGTTAAGAAGTTAGTATTTTTTACTTTTTTATCATTTTATTTGCACTCTAAAAATATTTTTACAATTCACAAAAAGCTTGGCTTTGATTTAAAATTTATTAAAAAACAAAACCTCTACTTTTCCCAAACATGAAAAAACGACTGTCCCATTTTAAAATTCATAATTTTACATTCAAATATCTTCATAACGGTCAATAAAGCTATATGAACTTTTGATTTGTAATCTATGCTGAGTAGTATTAAGATTCATTTTCCATCTACTTTGTTGAGTTAAGACCAGTAATATGGTAGAAATTAATTTTTAAGTCTTGTCCCAGGAAAAGTTCCAAAAAATACTTTCCTAATTTGTTACCCATTTTACTAGGTTAAATAAAATAAAAACTACCAAGACTGTTATTATTCACGACGGGCAACACTACTAAATGTCATTTCTCACGCGGCCATGTTTAATTCGGTTAATTGTCATTCAAAAAAACTTACGAGAGCACGTGCGTACCTGTTGTGACTGATATTGTTTCCTATTGTGTATGTGATTTTACGAGGTAAGTTTAATAATTTACTTGCATTTGGTTACTTTTTACGATAGTTAATATTGTTACGAACAGTTTGATATAAAGTCTTAGAACATTTTCCATAAAATAAGCCCAGAATATTTTATTAAAAACATTGACCACGCGTTGTGTGACTTCTTTTTGTGTTACTTTCGCGTGGTAACATATCAAAGGAAAGCTAGGTTACACTATGAGGAAAATTATAAAGGCTAGTTTTATTTGTTGTCTCTAAAGTAATAAATTTTATTTAAAATTTCAAGCAACTATAAGTAAATTTAATGTGAAATTTGAATGTGACTTCCAAAAGAAATGTTCCTAACCGAAATTTAGTATTAGTTGCCTAATAATTCGTATGATTTTTCAATTTTTTTTATAGATCTCAATTTAGGTACATACATTATTATGGGTTTACTACTATGTGCTCGATTTTCGGTGTAATAAAAAAATACTACCAATCAATAATTATTTTATATGTATTTCATCTATTTCTCCTCTTGACAAAATAATTGTCTAAAACTTAATATTGAGGTGCATTAAATACACCACCAGCCTTACATTTCATCCTTGGTTACCAATGGTTTTCTTTGTTACTGTCCCAACATTTTCACCGTCATTATTTTCGTTTTATTTTATTTCTATCGTATAAAAATGAATAATTCGGCTACTAATAAAACACATGAAAACGCAATTGTAGTATAATATACAAAAAATAATTCAGATATGCTTACTTTACATAGCAAATAAACTATAAGGGTAATTTTATTTTAGGTCAAGGTAACAGAAAAAGAATCTGTACCAAATTTTCAAAGGTAATTTATAATTTGATAGAACATTTTCACACGATTACATTACTTTTATAGTATTAAATTATAAAACACCATCATTAAGGGATAAATTGTACACCTCTTTATGATATTAATCAAAGATAGAATAAGAACCAATAAGACACAATAAGAACCAATATTCTACTTACTCTCAGAATTTTTAGATTTTTTAATATTAAAATCTATTAGTAATAAAGTTTATATTCAGTGATATTTTGGTTTTTGGTCAATTTTGAAAATTAGTGGCAAAAAAAAGAGAAACGCTCATTAGGTCAAGTGGGGTATCATATGAAAGGGCTTGAGTTGCACTTACTATTATTTTTTTCTACATTGGTAAAATTTCGATCTATGAAGGTAAACGAAAAAGAAATACCACCCCCCCCTTATCTCCAAAGTTATCCAAGCGAAAAATTAGAAATAATAACTTGTGATTAAGTTATTTTATTTGCAAAAACCATTTCCTATTTTAGTTTGCAATTTAATCAACTTTATAAGTATTTTTTTGTTTTGTTATTCCTATAAGACTATTATGGAAGTACTCTCTTTCCAATAAAAAAATAATAATCGAGATCGGTTCAAGTGATAAACAATAAACGCTAAAACACCAACATACATCATACTAAGCTGATTGCCCTTGCACGTTAGTACCAAATGGGGCCGATAGAAGGCGCTGACCCCATTCCTACTTCGCGCTGTTAAGATTTTTCTAGAATGAATGGGGTTGGGACGGGTATGTTTCAATAGCAGGTCAAAAAAAGATCGCGGTTCAATTGTCTTGGTAGTTCGATGGTCTTGATCTAAAAGTTATTCGTTGTTTGAAACTGAATTCTGTTAATGTAATTTAACAAATATTGGAAAATTTACTTTACCTTGAGTTAATTGTTAGTTTGTACGGAACCCTCGGTGCGCGAGTCAGACTCGCACTTGACCGGTTTTTTTAAAAGTTGGTTGATTATTTTCTCGTCTAACTAGTTATGCTTATACTAAGCCGTGATAGCTTTCCTTTAAATTCATTATAATGTACTACACAACCATGATTTTTTTCACATACCCAGTAGTGTAGGACCATTTATTCGGCAACCGAATTGAAACTACCTCTTTATATGAAGTTGGTTAAAAAATGAGATTGATCGCTACATTAGTAACATGACCGAGATGCTTTGAAACGCCGTTCTGAGTTTATCTGATGTGATCGATACATGGCCTAAAATTTCCTCGATATAGAAAAATTCCAAAGTTGGGTGGTTCCAAATACAGATATTTTCCTTTTTTTACGCAGACTACTCAAACGATAAACTTAATACTATAGTATTTTATCTCATCTATAATCTCACTTGATGAAATTGAAATAAAACTATCGAAATTTGTCCAAGAATGCCATTCCTGAAGAGTGTTACGTCTCTTTTTCTCGTGCGCGGATGGCATAAGCGTTTCTTTGTCTAGGGGCGTGTTCGACTCGAATCAAGGCATCCCCTTAAGCGTAAAATATACAGATTCAATCCTGTTAAAATGTTGTCTGTCTTCCTGGAGAAAACCGACGTAAGTTTACCAAATACTATGTAGCTATTGCAACAAAACAACTCTCAATTTCCAGTATAACATCTTAAAATGGTTTCCTCAAATCCGTTTACCGATGGCAGTACAAAACTAATACTTATGAACGAATTGAGTTTCTTCTAAGAAACCCCACAGTGCACAGCTCTAGTAAAACTTCCTTCTCAAGATATCTCTGGAAATCGTTTTATGATTGTCTATTGAACATATTTTCTACTTTCCTGTTACTCTTGTTCAGGTAGATCTTAGCAGAAAGGATCTAAATGGTTTCCTGCAGATACTGCTAGATTGTTTGACGTAAGAATAAAGTTAAGGAAAGGTCTAAGTAAAGTTCGAGAAAGCTTTGAGCAAAATGAATTAAAGTGAAACGAATGAGCGTAAAAGTCACTAAAAGATTAACTAGGAACTAGTTTTACTCAAAATCTCGTTCCAGTTTCGAATTATTATTTTCTTGAGATATGTTTAAAATAATACTAATAATCATACCCCGGGGTTTTCGGTGCGTGAATGAATGACATTAGCCAAAGAAAATGTTAGGGGAGGAAGAAGCTACTACGGTAGCCCAGTGGTTCAGGCATGCGGCTGTCAAACGGCGGTCGTGGGTGCGAATCCCGGCTCGTACCAATGAGTTTTTCGGAACTTAAGTACGGAATTTGATTTCATATTTACCGTTAGCTTTTCGGTGAAGGAAAAACATCGTGAGGAAACCTGCATACATCTGCGAAGAAATTCAAAAAGGTGTATGTGAAGTTCCCAATCCGCACTGGGCCAGCGTGGGGACTACTGCCCATTCCCTCTCATACATGAGAGGAGGCCTGTGCCCAGCAGTGGGACGTATATAGGCTTATGATGTGATGTGAAAGAATAGGTATTGACTTAAAAAAAGAAAGTACTAATGTATTAAGGGTGGGTAGCACCAAACTTATATTTATTTGTGCATATGACGCAAAACGCGTATAATGTTCCACGCTAAAGTGAAAACTATGAAGAAGGTTTAGCTTCAAGTTTTGAGCAACATTGTTGTTGCACAACTATTAAAGTCCATGATTAATTATAGTAAGTTATTGAGCATTTTGCACAAGAAGAGTGTAAAAGAGTTCTCCAAGTTAATGAGCTGGTAGACATTAACACGATTTATTCATAAAACTTCACGAACAGCGCGTATTGCGTGAAGTATTTAATTAAATGAATAATTACTCACAATTTGAATAAAAGCCATTATGTTGTCTAGATATATTAAAAAACAGTACGGCATAAAAGTCTGGAAAAAGTGTAAAGACGAAACGTTTAAATTATGTTTAAGGCAGGTACAATTCAATTGTTTAAGGTTTTTGCTAAAATGGCGAAAACAGAAACCTTATTTTCTTCATGCCCGTTTGTTGTGTGCCTGTCTGTCTGTCTGACCGTATGTCTAAATTTGCGTAGGTAGGTACAGTCAGCAGCAAAAGTAGCTAAGCGGGCCAAATACTCAAAATGACCTACACACGACTCCAATGTCAAAAGGATAAATTATGACAGTTCATTTGTTCTAACACTCGTTCGAAAACCTAAGTAAGATTGCCCCTTCGGCCCCTGTTTCACCAATTTGACAACTGTCACCTGACACTGAGAATTCGCCATACATTGCTTGTTCTAGAAGTTAAGGTTGTGGCTCCAGCAAAGTACAGAGAATTGTCGTTGTGAGGTGATAGTTGTCAAGTTTGTGAAATAGGGGCCTGGTCTTTTAAATTCAATCCCGTACAATGGAATTACTTTATAAGTTTGATGAAGTTTAAACTCGGCCTTTGCCATCTTCCTTTCAATTAAAAACTTTACCAAGTTAACTAGGTAGTACTCATATAATACCATGCAGAAGGAGATAGTAAAAAAAATCAGCCAAGTGCAACTCGGACTCGCGCACTAAGGGTTCCGTACCATTATCTATGAAAACGGGAAAAGTTAGTATTTTGTTGTTATAGCGGCAACAGAACTACATCATTTGTGAAAAATTAAATTGTCTGACTATCACGGTTCATGACATACAGCCTGGTGGCACACGGACAGACAGACAGACAAACAGACAGATAAAAAGACAAACAGACAGACAGACAGACGGACGGACAGCGGAGTCTTAGTAATAGGGTCCCGTTTTACCCGTTAGTTACGGACCCTAAAAATATATTAAAACTTTGATATTACTGCGGTGGTGGCAAACAAGCATAGCACATGTTTAATGGAAAGCACCTTGGGCTATGGAGGTTCACAACTCCAAAGGAACAACGAACGCGTTACCCTTTATTGATTTGAGGGTTCGTTGTATAACCCCCCTATTCTGTAACTTGTTTTAAGCTCACCTCAAAGCTCACGCACAAGTGACACCGCGATGCTTAGTAACTAACGTGTAGGTAGAGCTTTAGTTTCGTGACGGGTGACCGGCGGGGTGAGCCGTATTAGTGCGTAGCGAATAACAGCCGACGCTCGTTCTCAACAAATCATATCCTGAGGAGCTCTGGCTACCTTACGATTGGAACACAACCTAACATACAGAAGCAATGATGTTATTTTGGTTGCAATCTTCTCTAAGGGGGCTCCACGCGCTTTTTGACGAGTTTTGGGTTGATATTCCTCCGTCAAAACTATAGATATATTTACGACACAAACGCTTATCGGTTTTTCAATCCTTTATATATATTTTTTAATGATTTATTCAAACGGTCCAAAAAAGCTCCGTTTTAAATATAAGTCTGTTGTTTATGCACTTTTATATATGTAATCTACACGTCGTCTCTAACAATGCACGAGAGATTTTAATTTTTAACTCATTTTCACAAAAGTTACGTCCGAAAATTGGTTTCTTGGCCTAAAATTGCTACCATACATCTCGAAAACTGTGAGTTTTGAAATAAATATGGGATACTATGTCGGTAAACCTCGTTGTTGTTAAAGCGATAAGCCATAAAAAAAAACCGGCCAAGTGCGAGTCGGACTCGCGCAACGAGGGTTCCGTACAAACCTATAACAAGCAAAAGTTGTACTTAGTATGTTTATTACTAAATGATAAATGAAAATGGAATCCGTAACATTACAATGTGGAAAGCTGGGGGAGCATAAATTTAAACAGGGTCACTTTATCAATTTAGAAATCATTCTTTAGGCTTTGATTTCCTTACGAGTAGAACTACTCGCAAGGAAATCAAAGTTGCGAACGGCAAAATAAGCGGATTACTTAAATTGCTGTTTCTTTTGAAAGCTGAGTTCACGGGAAAGTAACTTTAGGTTTTGATAACCTTGAGATTACCTATAATATATAATAATATAAACCAGCCTATATACGTCCCACTGCTGGGCACAGGCCTCCTCCCATGGATGAGAGGGAACGGGCAGTAGTCTCCACGCTGGCCGAGTGCGGGTTGGGGACTTCACATACATCTTTTTCAGTTTTAAATTATGCGGCTTATATTGCTATTTCTTATGATTGCGTGGACATAAAACTTTTGTTTTGCTACAGCTGAAAGGTATTATAGACATGAGTATTTGACATGAATTTCAATTTAATACCTCTACACATTTACGAGAAAAAAGGTAGTAAGTTTAAAATTTAAAAAAATGATTTTTGTATGATTTTACTAAAATTGTCTACTTTTCGTAATTTTTCCTTTGTCTGTGCTATATGAAGTTTCTTCGTGCCAAGTTTTAAGTTTCTGTGTTAACGGGAAGTACCCTATAGGTTTTGAGTTTGTTGCGAGTACTCAATTTCAAAATATGCGACTTAAATTGCCATTTCTTTTGATTGCGTTGACATAAAAGTTTGGTTCTGCTACATCTGATGGGTCATATAGCTCTAAGTATTTGACATGAATTTTAATTTAATACCACCACCACACGTTTACTAGGAAAAAGGTATTAAGTTTAAAATTTAAAAAGTATTTTTTTGTATGATTTAACTAAAAATGTCTACTTTTCGTAATTTTTCCTTTGTCTGTGCTATATGAAGTTTCTTCGTGCCAAGTTTCAAGGTTCTGTGTTAACGGGAAGTACCCTTTAGGTTTTGAGTTTGTTGCGAGTACTCAATTTCAAAATATGCGACTTAAATTGCCATTTCTTTTGATTGCGTTGACATAAAAGTTTGGTTTAGCTACATTTGATGGGTCATATAGCCCTAAGTATTTGACATGAATTTCAATTTAATACCACCACACGTTTATGAGGAAAAAGGTATTAAGTTTAAAATTTAAAAAATGTTTTTTTGTATCATTTAACTAAAAATGTCTACTTTTTGTAATTTTTCCTCTGTCTGTGCTCATATGACAATGCTTCGTGCCAAATTTCAAGTTTCTGAGTTCACGGGAAGTACCCCGTAGGTTTTGCGAGTGTCGAAAAACTCTAAAATTTGCAGCATAAACGACTGTATCTTTTGATTGCGTTGGCTTTTAAGTTTGATTTTTTTACAGCTTCAAGAGACAATAGACCTGAGTATCTGATATAAATTTCAGCTTGATACCTCCACGCATTCCTGAGAAAAATGGTCTTGACAGACAGACAGACGGACAACAAAGTGATCCTATAAGGGTTCCGTTTTTTCCTTTTGAGGTACGGAACCCTAAAAACATGAAAAAACCAACTGTTACAGATCGAAGGTCATTGGCAGCTAAGAGGCCCTTAAGATACCGCCTTACCGCCCGACCCGCGCCGCGGCCGACCCGCGTTCGATGTGTGGAGGCCTTTAGGTGGAGGAGGTATTTCTATTTTCCCGGATGCGCTGCTTCGAATATGAGCGAGATGACTTTCCGATTTGCCCAAGCTCTCTAAAGGACAAATGTATACTAATATTCTAAAGAGGAAATGTCTGCGTTATTGTCGCTTTGTTAGTTTGTATGTATCTATATATATAAAACGCAAAGGTGACTGACTGATTGACTGATTGACTGACTGATCTATCAACGCACAGCCCAAACTAATGGACCGATCGGGCTGAAATTTGGCATGCTGATAGCCACTATGATGTAGGCATCAGCTAAGAAAGGATTTTTGAAAACTCACCCCCTAAGGGGGAAAAACGGGGGTCCAAAGTTTGTATGGGGGAAGCATTATTTTTTGAAATATAGACTTAAAACTTTGTAGGAAGATTACTTATTAAGATACAAAAAAATTACTTTCAGCGTTTTACTAAAATCCTTCCCTAAGGGGGTTAAATAGGGGTGCAAAGTTTGTATTCAAAACTACTGGGACTACAAACTTGAAGTTTACACCAGACCTTCCTTTTATGACGTAGGCAAGGGATAAGACGGGATTTTTGTAAATTCTGTCCCTAAGGGTGTTAAATAGGGGTGCAAAGTTTGTATGGGTGAAACATTATTTTTTGTACTAGAGACTTGAAACTTTGTAGGGATATTACTAATTAAGATACAAAAAAAGTTCTTTCAGCGTTTTAGAAAATTCCACCCCTAAAGGGGGTCAAATAGGGGTGCAAATTTTGTATTCAAAACTACTGGGACTAGGAACTTGAAAATTACACCAGAAGTTCTTTTTATGATGTAGGTAAGGGATAGAACAGGATAGAAGGGGGTGAAATGGGGGTCCAAAGTTTGTATGGGGGAACATTATTTATTGAACTGGAGACTTAAAACTTTGTAGGAAGATTACTTATTGATACCAAAAAAGTACTTTCGGCGTTTTATAAAATTCTACCCCTAAGGGGGTTAAATAGGGGTGCAAAGTTTGAATTAAAAACTGCTGGGACTACAAACTTGAAATTTACACCAGAACTTCCTTTTATAACGTAGGCAAGGGATCCGACGGGATTTTTGGAAATTCTGTCCCTGAGGGTGTTAAATAGGGGTGCAAAGTTTGTATGGGAGAAACATTATTTTTTGTACTACGCTATTTGCGCTGTAGCATGGTGCGGGTGACAGTTTCTGTAACGTTTCGTTTCACTCTTGAAAGTAGCCATGATTTACAAATTATGACTTAGTTTTTCAGTTGTACCACATTCGTAATATATTAAATCATTAAATAACTGTAGTAAATTAAATTAAACTCAACCAGAATGTTCTAATCTACAAATAAAATGTAATGGAAAGAAAAATTAAACAAAGTGTTTTGCGTATAACGTAACACCATACATGTATTTAGTGATGGGATGCAGTGCTACTATCGATAGTCGATGTTTTTATAATAAAAAACGTATATTGTGCGTAATTATATTTTTATTGTTAAGAAGTCTTTCATTATTTGTGTCTTTCATAATGTGGGTAGCTCCATTCTTGTATAATAATCATAAATATGATTTCTTATAGCGTCCTTAGCAAAATCATCTATATCTGTGATTGGCTTCACCTTGGTCCGCTTTTTGTTAGGTGTCGATAATTTATTTTCAGATGTACAATCTGGGCCATATTTCTCACGCGTTATACGCGAAACAGTATTGCGGCCAATATCAAGAGCTTCAGCTACTCGTTCTACTATTTTATTCAATGGTAACAACGGTCCATTATTTTGTTGTTCTCTTTCAAAGTAGTCTCGGAGGCGAACAACAAGCTCCCTGGCCTGACTACCCAAAACAGTTTTTTTTGTGTGTTTAGGCATGGTAATAACTACACAAACTCAACAAACTTTAACAAATAAAACAACAAAGTCAACAATTATAACAATTTAACAAAAATGAGAACAATAAATGAAATAGAACGAAATACGTGTCACATACAAGGCGCTAGCACTCGTACTGACTGACAGCATCGCACGGGTAAACAAAATGGCCGCCGCGCCGATGCGTCATTTTTTTTGAAGTTTTACGGCTCTGGCTGCTATGACCTTTGAGCCGGTCGATGAAAAGTACAAAATTCTGTCACTTTTTATCCTTCACTCAACACTTGTCCACATCAAAAATCACAAATGGAGGTCAATGTCAAAAATATAGAAGATTATAGAACAAAAATGTTATCAGGAATAAAAAGCAAAAACCCGATTTAAATTATTTTATCGAAAAAAAAATTAATTTATTGCACAACGTGCATCCCTAGTCATGTGGTACTGACAGATGTCAACGTCATACAGGCAACTGTCACCCGCACCATGCTACAGCGCAAATAGTGTAGAGACTTGAAACTTCGTAGGAAGATTAATTATTAGGATACAAAAAAAAACATCTTCAGCGTTTTATAAAATTCCACCCTTAAGGGGATTAAATAGGGGTGCAAATTTTGTATTCAAAACTACTGGGACTAGGAAATTGAAAATTACACCAGAACTTCTTTTTATGACGTAGGCAGGGGATAGAACAGGATTTTTGGAAATGCTATCCCTAGAGGGGTGAAATGGGGGTCCAAAGTTTGTATGGGGGAAGTTTATTTATTGAACTGGAGACTTAAAACTTTGTAGGAAGATAACTTATTGATACCAAAAAAGTCCTTCGGCGTTTTATAAAATTCTACCCCTAAGGGGGTTAAATAGGGGTGCAAAGTTTGAATTAAAAACTACTGGGACTACAAACTTGAAATTTACACCAGAACTTCCTTTTATAACGTAGGCAAAGGATAAGACGGGATTTTTGGAAATTCTATCCCTAAGGGTGTTAAATAGGGGTGCAAAGTTTGTATGGGAGAAACATTATTTTTTTGTACTAGAGACTTGAAACTTTGTAGGGATATTATTTATTAAGATACAAAAAAAGTTCTTTTAGCGTTTTGGAAAATTCGACCCCTAAAGGGGTCAAATAGGGGTGCAAAGTTTGTATTCAAAACTACTGGGACTACAAACTTGAAATTTACACCAGAACGTCCTTTTATGACGTAGGCAAGGGATAAGACCGGACTTTTGGAAATCCCATCCCAAAGGGGGTTAAAAAGGGGCGCAAAGTTTGTATGGGAGAAATATGTTTTTTTGTACCAGACTTGAAACATTGTAGGGATATTACTTATAAAGATACAAAAAAAGTTCTTTCATCGTTTTAGAAAATTTTACCCTTAAGGGGGTTTATTAGGGGTGCAATGTTTGTATAAGGGAAACATTATTTATTGAACTAGAGACTTGAAACTTGGTAAGAATTTTACTTATTAGGATACAAAAAAAAGTATTTTCAGCCTTATATAAAATTCCACACCTAAGGGGGTAAAATAGGGGTGCAAAGTTAGTATTCAAAGCTACTGGGACTAGAAACTTGAAATTTACACCAGAGCTTCATTTTATGACGTAGGCAAGGGATAAGACGGGATTTTTGGAAATTCTATCCCTAAGGGGGTTAAGTAGGGGTGCAAAGTTTGTATGCGAGAAACATTTTTTTGTACTAGAGACTTGAAACTTTGTAGGAATATTATTATTAAGATACAAAAAGTACTTTCAGCGTTTTATAAAATTCTTCCCCTAAGGGGGTTAAATAGGTATGCAATGTTTGTGGGGGGAAACATTATTTATTGAACTAGAGACTTGAGACTTTGTAGGAAGATAACTTATTAGGATACAAAAAAAGTAATTTCAGCGTTTTACAAAATTCCACCCCTAAGGGGGTTAAATGAGGGTCCAAATTTTGTATAAGGGAAACTTATTTTTAGCTACTACGTACTTAAAACTTTGTGGACAGATTACGTATTCATTTACAAATAAAGTGCTTTCAGCGTTTTGGAAATAATTACACCTAAAGGGGTTAAAAAGGAGGTCCAAAGTTTGTAGGGAGAAAAAAGATTAGTTAGACAATTTTATTCGAGAATTCACAGGATAATTCCTAACGATAAATGAGTAAACAAGTGTTTCCGGTTTTTTGAGAATTCAACCCCTAAAAGGAGACATGTGGTGACAAAATCTGAAAATCAACATCGGCATCTATTGTTTCTATGGTTTATCGGGTCGCTGATTAGGAAAACAACAACGATTTTACATTCCAACGTCGTGGCGTCTAAATATCAATATGGGCGTTGTTATTACGGTTTTTTGGGACGTTAATAACGAAAATCACATAGATTTTGAAATGTAATGTTGTGGACATGAAAATTCATGAAAATATTTCTGCCAAATTGCAATTCAATCGGTCCAGTTTTTTTCGTAGCAAATCAGTTGTAACAGACGGACTGACAGACAGCCACACGTGATCCTATAAATAAGGGTTCTATTTTAGCTTTTGAGGTATGGAACGAGACCCGCGTTATATAGGGTTATAGGTTTTAAAGTTTGTATTTGGTGCCATCTCGATCGTCAGCAATCGGTACCTAGGCGAGTGCGGGCGGCGCGGCGGGACGGGAGGGTAGGAGACATTGGGAAAGTGCCTGCATCCGTAATAAGTACATTCAAGGTGCTGCACGAAGATCTGCTTACTTTTTATAAGTTAAGCATTTTGGCCGCCGTTAAATTAAAACAAATTTTTGGGTATTTATGTTAAATACTGGTTCGAAAAGCATGGAATCATGCATCTTAGGAAACTAGCCTATAGCAATGTCCAGGCCACAAATTTGACTTGACATTCGTGGAGATATTTTGGTATTTCAACATTATCATGAACATAAAGTAGCTTTTATTTCAGAGGACAGATTCTCATTAATCATGACTGTAAATTTAATAACAGAAATACGTACATACATACATACATTCACGCCTTTATTCCCAAAAGGGGCAGGCAGAGCACATGAACTTTATGTTCCAGCGCCACTTTTAGCATAAATGTGGGTATAAAAGATCGACAAAAAGTGATATTGCTTAGGTTGTTAGCCCATCACACACAACACACTTCAACCCTGCTCTCTTAATCGACTTTTACGACACAAACGGGAAGAAAGAGGGTGGTGAAATTCTAACCCGCCACCACACGGGCATAAAAATAATAATAAATAAAAATTAATTTACCATAATGGGTTATGACGAAGGGTTATTCGTAGGGGAAGTAGTAGTAGTAGGTTAGTAGGCGGCGTAGCAATTCAAAAATTATTGGAAAATTACTTTTACTACGCGGGCGAAGCCGCGGGCAAAAGCTAGTTTGGTAAATAAAGCTGTGATTGAAACGCAATTCTTTACCTTTAAAGCCTTGTTGAGCTTACTATGGAGCTTGTGTGGTTTGTGTAAAATTGATACGGAATATTTACATATTTTACGTTGGTATCTTAAATACCCTTTTAATATAACGTTGACGATAACCGTCTTTGATCAACCTGATCACTAATATTTCATCAAGTCAAGATAATGTTTACCATAGCAACATATTATTATCGCTCTAGGGGGTAAGAAACTTATTATGGTACTTATGTTTTTTTGTATAGGCTTAGGTAAATGTTTACTGACGATCATACTTATTGTACGTTATTAAAAGGCAATTGATTTAGGTAATTCTATATTTGGAAGATACCAAATATTTATTACCTGCGGTCTGGGATAAATGAACTTAAGGCGCCGTAGGTTCAGCGAAGTTAAGCGAACAGTGTTTTTGAAACAATATAATGCGCCTGTTTATAATAATATGGTTTTAAAAAAATACGAATAGTAATCTTGAGGCTTTTCTGCAGGGAAATCAGTGTTTAGAAACATGATTAAGCATTTTTCGCTCGATAGAAAAAAATCACGAACATAGGTCTAAAAGGGTCTAAATACACAAAATATTTGTTACAAATTACGAACAAAAGCTAAAAATATTAAAATGGCTTCTAAAAATCGGCAATATCATGTTTGAGGGAAATCAGTGTTTACTTTTTTATTTATTTAAACCGCCTAAAAATAAAAATTAAAAAACATGATTTCCGCGCTTCCGAGCACGCACTTCCATCTCGCTCACGCTTATGCTCAGTGAGAGGGAGAGAAGACCATGAACCTACGGCGCCTTAAAGAAGGCTAAACTTTGTCTATCATCTTTAAAGTTGGGACGTTTGGCGGCATTGGGGTGAACAAAGAGCAATGGAGTCGTTGTTATATATTTTTGATCTAATGAATGAATAAATGATTGATAAACGAATAATGTATAATTAAAGTTATTCGTTTCATACGAGTAAATGGATTCATAAACGGATTTTTCACAAGTTGCGAAAATATATAATGCCAGCTAATAGGCAACAAATTGCCATAGTATATGCTTTTCATAATCTTGACAACCGTTTAACATCAGAAAGAAGATAATATGCAAGATTTTGAAACTTTAATTCCAGTTGCAAGTTGTTTAAGCTCTTGAATACAAGAACTAACATTTAATAAACATTTTAGCAAACAAGTAAAATTTATTTAAATGATATATTATGAAATATTCATTGTAATTTACAGTATTGCATTGCAGTTGTCGTCAAAAAATTATGTAAAACATGTTAAAAATGTATAGATTTATCATTCAGTTATTCATTTATTCAAATAAAAAAATATACAATGGCGACTCCACTGCATTAACTTGTACAGAATCCTAACCTACTACATCTTCAAAGAAGTAAGTAATGTTAATAAATTACTAAACTTAAACATTTAAATAACCCCCGACTCAATGAACATAGCTACGAGCCAACCCGACAGGCAAAATGTTGTATAAAAAAACACACTCAAATGGATCCCTCCGTTTCGGGTTATAATACCACTAAAATACACAACTTACACAATACCCTATGTGTGCACACATGTTGAACTTATAACACCCTTCTTTTTCATCGTGGTTTAAAAAGAATACAAGGTGTAACAAAACTAGCGATGATCCGTTTAAGGAAATGACAGATATCGCGTTCTGATAAGAAAAAAACTAATAGATTTTTTTAACGGATCATCGCTTTTTTTGTTACAATTTGTATATCCGAATTTGTGATTCATAAATGGTCTACAAATCTACTTTAGATAAAATGCCGCTAAAATTCCTTTGTCTTTATCTGCCACTTTGACATTTGTGTTCGTCAGAAAGGGACAGTTAGCATTTTATTTTATCAGAGGCATTTTTATGAATAAGGGTGGTAGATCTCCAGGACGGACATAAGCTTAATAAGTCAATACTGATGGTAATTCCATTGAGTAGATTTTGAAATCGGAAGAATAGTTCCGGAGATGCCCCTAACATACTTGCTTACAAACTTTACCGATTTATAATATTGAATTCATTTATTGTGTATTGCAGGTTGTTAAACATCTATCCATATTAACATTACAAATGCTACAGTGACTCTGTCTGCCTGTCACCTTTACATGCGTAAACGGCTGAACCGATTTAGATGAAGTGTCGCACCCTGCGTGGCGGTGACTCGCCAACTCGTTAAATGGGCCCCACAAAAACGTCGCACGCACCGTGCGACAATGGAGCAACACGTCTGAGGTTGTCGAGAGGTGAGTCTGCGGTGCGCCAGATCCCGGTAATCCGTTCAGACGGCGTTATGACATTCTACACTTCCAACCTGGAGCATAGGTTCCGCTCTTGCGACTCCACTCTGGCCGACCGGTTAAGGCAAGCACAGAGGCGAGGACCAGATCACTCGGGCTTTCTGGAGGTTAGTGGTGTCGCCACTCACCGTCAGCTCGCCAGAAGCTGCCCCCGTGGGCTTATTATTATTATTATAACTTATTGTACCTATTACCTAATAGAAACAGGCCTCACCAACCTGTATCTCCGTTTCATTTAAGAGTTTTCTTTTAGTAAAAAATGTCTTAAAAAAGTAGGTATTATTTTTTTTCGAGAGTAGGATTACAATAAAAAATAATTATCTTGAACTTGAAGAGATAACTCAAGTACCGAGACAGGCTAGCCCTGAGACTAGGCTTTTTATTAATTATCTCTAGAAAAAAAAACAGGATTAACAAATCCGCTTTACCAAGTTTGTACCTACTTCATGAAATAGGCACTGGCCAAATAAATTGGCAATGCAATAGTAAAAAAATACAGTTTCGAAGCGCTTGTTAACTGTAACGAAAAACCTCATAAAAGTTATTGACTTAGCAAGTGACATTATAGTGTCGATACATAACTCGTCGTCCACTTATGAGGGCGATCCATCAAGCTAATAGTGTGTTAGTAACAGATCTTAGCCAATTAAGATACTTACTGTAGTTTCTGAAATAGGTACTATAAATAATTATGACACATTAATTGTTTAGTCCCTGGGGGACCGATCTCTACTCGGGTGAAAACAGAGAAAATACGGAGAAAACGAATTTTCCCAGACAAGAGACCTAGCTATATCGATTTCTCGCCCCCGTAAACCCTCGTACTCCAAACCTCATGGAAATCGTTAGACCCTTTTCCGAGAACGTGATAGCAAATATAGGTATATATACCTACAAATTTTGCTCGTTTAATAGTCAAGGATAATGTTCCGATTTTCTTTGGTTTTACTAGTTTTGGTGACTTCCTAATGAAGTGTCATGTTAGAATACATAATGTCGTTAATTAGTACATACGCTACCACCTCTATTCACCAGAGAAAAAGGGAAACCAGAGTTAAAGATATCTTGCAACACGGTGCAAAGTATATATCTTAAACACCTGTAAACGGTTTAAAAAACAGCTTTTCAATTCCGGTTACGCTTATAAAATAAGTTATACTATTTTCATACTTCAATTAATAATTATAAGTTAAGTTAGATTGTTGTTGTACCTACCATATCTTATTCATATATTCTGAAAATAAAAAAATGCCAATTAGTCTATGTCATAACATTATAATAATTATAATATATCACTATTATCTATTTCAATATCCACACAGGATCTCATTTTGAATAACTGCAACTTAGAAAAGTTGAAAAAACCCCGCCATAAAAAACGGCTGAACAGATTTTGATGAAACATGGCTAAGAACACTCGGAATAAAATTATCTATGACACAAAAACAAACCGCATTTAAATCGGTCCATCCGATTGGGAGCTACGATACCACAGTCAGATACACAGATACACAGACAGACACGATAAACTTTTTTTTTTGGTCGGGGGTTAAAAAGGTAAAACCGTTCAGTGTAGGTATATTAAAAACTTACTGAAATGGAGTCCATTAAATCATATTTAAATTCTAAAATATCCGTTACAGCAAAAAATGTGCGTAGAAATATAAAATGGATTTCGAGTACCTAATTAATTGAAAGTGTTGAAACCGAATAAGTACTGCGTAGTTCTACAGAACTCGCAAATGTTGTCGCCAGACGCCTTATTTTATGATATCCAGGTTTCATTGAATCTTCATTGGTTCAAAACTGGTTTATAGTTTTCAGTGAAATTGTTGTGAGATAAATAAATCATATCATATCATATTTCAGTAATTATTGTTTCAATTAATATAAGAGGGTACCAAACAAGAACCTTACCTATTGGCGACCTATTTGGCAACAAACAAATATTGTTGTCAAATAAATATATCAAAAGCATATTTCATTAATAACGTACTATCAATCGGTTTTCCAATTAACAAAATATAATATCGAAGCTAAATCGAGACTGAATTTATGATCAAAGGCAAAATTAATATAATTATCGTGTATAATAACTTGAGTAAATTAACTAAACGCTACTTAGCTGTTGTTGAATATTTTTTTTTAATGTGACCATGCCGCTGCTCAGAATATGCCAACCGAGTTATGCGTCACGTTTTTAACGCGTGGCCTCACACCGGAACCCTAAAAAATCCGAAGCTGCGTAAGACTCACTTTTTCGTGCTCCTATGTGGAGCAAAAACATGACGCACGAGATGAGTCACGTCCCTGCGTTTATGGTGCGTCAGCGTATTTTAAGCAGTGGTGTGGTCAAAACTTTATGCTGCATAATAGTTGATAATAGGGAGTATTTCTGCAATGTTCTGCCGCCAGAGTGCAGCACTAGCACATACCGTTAACGGTTTTTTGACAAGTCCTTCAAAGCTCTGTAGGTATTCAAATTACCAACAGCTTTTTTACTACATGAATAATAATAAAATTATCATAATTTAACATATTTTCACGAATTATTTGATACCAATAAATGACATATGACATGATGTGTCAAGGTGCTTTGTTTACGGTATGTGCTAGTGCCGCCCCCTACCCTACGCAGAGTTTTGAGTAATATTCCCTATTAGCAAATTTATATGAATAACCGCCGAACAGATTATCCGAATTAATTAAGGAGGAACGTGACCAGCGCTAGTAGCATAATGGGCAAAATCTTCATTGAATGGTAACGGTTATTGAGATCATTGAGCCTAATAGTTATTATGCTAATGCACCTCTTAATAGTTAGTGGTCCGTGAAGAAGTTTATGAAGGAAGACTTAATGCCTGGTCGTCAAAGGTAATAGCCGATAACAGTGTAGCCGATGACGCCTAATTCTGCATTTGGATTAGTTTATGGACAGTCGTGTTCGGTGGTGCCAGATGCGTGTAGGTAAATCGCGCTATGGACCCGCTCGAGCCTGTACTTTTACACTCAGGGCCTATGCAGACTGCGTATTTTTAAGCGCGCCTTCGACGCGCGATTGTGTCGATTTCGGTTCATACGTGAAACAAACGCGCCACGAGGCGCGTTTAAAAACGCAGTCTACATAGCCCCTAATAACGCTAATATAATGTTTGTTCGCGTGTGTACCGATGCGGGCCCTGTTTCGTTGATCGCCCTGTTTCTTTACAAAGGCGGCCTTTGAGTGACTAACTGGGCAGTTTTCTAGTTATTTTCCATTTAACCATATCGTCATTGGCTGTAGAAATGAGAAATATGACGATGATTGAGTTGTATATGGTTTTGAGGTGTTTTAATGTAAATAAAAATTCTAAAGAAACTAATAAATTTTATCTATCTAAAATCAAACGTCCAGTCCCATGATTTTACCATCCTATGATTTTATCCTATAATATCCTCCATTATAAAATGTAGCAACTTAAATAATTATGAACGTGACATTAATAACGCAGTAACAGACATAGTCATTTGGCTTAACAATAACAATTTAGTAATTAATTTGACCAAAACCAATTTAATGCACTTTTATCAACGAACTGAACCTAATGACTTTAATACCAATTACAATGGAACTAGAATAGAAAAAGTGGAAGTGACTAAATTTTTAGGATTAATTATCGACAGCCAACTCACTTGGAAACACCATGTAAATGACTTGTGTAAAAAAAAAATAAGTCAGTTTTTGCTCTTCATAAGCTTTCTAAAATGGTAAATAAAGATTCTCTACTGGCCGCTTATCATGGACTTGTTGCGTCAGTACTCAGACATGGAATCATTTTTTGGGGCAATTCGGTAGATAAGGAGTCAGTTTTCAAAGCCCAAAAAGATGTGTGCGAGCTATGTGTGGCTTAAAAATACGAGACAGTTGTGTGCCCTACTTTAAATCATTAAACATTTTAACATTACCCTGCTTGTATACTCTGGAAATTGCAATATTCGTGAAAAGTAATCCTGACCTATTTAATAAAATTTCTGACAAGCGAAAGCTCCCCACAAGGTCACAATATGAAAGTCAGTTGCGTAACAAACCATGTAAAACTGCTCTAGCAAGAAAAAGTGTATTAGGAATGGCACCCCAAATATATAATAAAATTCCAAGCGGAATAAAAAAAATACAATTAGGACATTTTAAGTATAAATTAAAATTATTCTTAGTCAATAAATGTTACTATAATACTCAACAGTTTTTAAATGACATTGATCTCTAGCTACGTAAGAACCTTAGACTTTAATTGTAATTTTATTATTTTATATAGTAGAATAAAAGTCAGTTTGAAATTTATTGTGGATTATTGTTAATATTATTTTATTTTGTTTTATTGTATTATTTAATTGCCTCATGTTTTACTTTGACATTCATTAACTCAATTTGTTTTTATTTATTGTTATTAAATGCTATTAATTGTTTGTAAAGATAACCAATGTAATTCAATTAATAATGAGGTACAATATGAAATTGCATGCAACAATAATAATAATATTTGTACGCCAGTCGGCAAAACATAGCGTTTCGCTATATGCATTATTATTAAGATCTTTTATGTAACTTACCTATGTTAAATAAATAAATATATTCTGATTCTGATTCTGATTCAGTCGTTCATAAACATTTTGTATGGAAAGTTTGGTAGTGTTCGGTACAAAAGCAGCCGGCAGATCGACGCCCAGAAGACTAAACATTCTGAACAAATATGGACCGCATTAAAACAAGGGATTCACAAGTACCGCGACGTCGTACAAATTGCCACAGCATTGCTAGACTTCGCTCAACATGTCGCGCGATACGAACTACGAATTCTCATCTCTCAATCGCGAAGCCACGAGATTACGTCTGACATCGCTGGCGACACGGGCCGCGAAAGATTTCGCACCGTAGTAGTGCAGATATCGATATAAAAATAAAGATCTAAATAATAAAACACGATCAACACAAACACAGATCTGGCCCAGTTAATTGAGCGCCGCAAATACTATTATCTAATTCAGAACCACGACTTTTCAGTTGAAACGATGGGACCCTGGTCAGCTCAGCCGACATAAAGATCTTCATGAGGACGATGTCGACACGACTAGTCCACGCCTCAGGGGACCCCAGACCTGACGTTTCACAAAGTCGTTTTGCGGTCCAAAGGGGAAATGCCGCCAGCGTTTTTTTAATTAGTCTTTATTATTCCGTTTGTTATTTAGTATTGTTGCACTTTAATTTAATTTAAGTCGGTTTGTTTTTACCAACCCCGGCAGAGCAATGGGATAAAACATAGCCTATCTCCATCTTAAAGATTCATTCCATACACTGGTGGAAGATTTTCTGAAATCTGAAGAGTGGTTTGGGAGGCAATCCTCTATATACTAACTAACCAAGACGTAGACTTATTATTCACAGACAATACCTCTAGATTGATTGCATTTCTGTGTAGCTTCGTATGACTCATTTGCCCAATAAATGCTTCCCAAGCCGAACTTTAGTAGCAGTAGGGTCGTAAAAGATATACGTGATTAATTTAGGCAATAAATGGTCTAAACGCTGACCTTTTATGTACGAAAGTTACTAATTTATCACTTCAGTAACAAATGTTGGGGTGTGAAACTGTTTATTTATGTGGAGCGCCCTCGCCAAGTTGAGCAGGCACAGCTACGGATGTAACACCCTTTTAATCGACTTAAAGAAGTAGGAGGTTCTTGAACATCCTCCTAGCGTTTTACCCGGTGGTAAAATAGGTGACAGTTCTATGAAGTGCCTTTTGGCGTAAGAATTATTAACTCCTCCCTCTCTTCCTCGAGTAATTATATGATACCTCCTTATTACGATTGTCTACTCCTCCCCTATTTTATTTTATCTTCAGCGTAAGGGAGTTCGTTTTAAAGGGTTTCTCGAACATCTGGGTTCTTTAATTAATAATGGAGCAAGTCATCTTTACGATCCCTTATTAAAGAAGCATCGTAAAGCATCCTCGTTACGTACGCAATTAAAGTGAATTGTTCAATTACCGGGCTAGCATAACTACAAACTACAAAACATGCCGTGGGGCCTGGTGGGGCGTTTGCGTTATCCTTCTGTTTCATGTATTCCAGGGGCCCGGTTGAAGTTGTTTCGGTAACCATTCAAGACATGGCAATACAATACAATAACAGTAAAATAAGTGAAAAAATATGTATTGATTTAATCTTTATATATGAACGTAAAAGTCCAGACTGCGTCACTTACTTGAATCAACGCCCAGCCCAAACCGTTGAACTTACGAGTAGAAAGCTGTTTGTTTTTCACAATAGGTAGTTTACATATAATATAACATAAGTACCCACTAATGCCTACTCTTCCAAACGAAATAATAAACTCATCAAATGAAGCAGTATTTAGGAAAAAACTAAAATTTACTTCTTGACCTAAAAAGGAACTCCAGAGAATTAAATAATAATAATTACCTACTTTAATAAATGTTAACAATTTGATTTATAAAATGTACTTACCTGTATTTTTACCAATAAAATTATCTAAATTATCACATAAAGGATAGTGATATTCTGGCCTATCTTATTATACATATATGTAAAGTGGCAGTGCCACCCGTGAACTATAACAAAACCATTCCAGCGAACTTAAGGTCAGTTAACTAACAAGAGGTCATCTAAGAAAAACGAACACTTACGGGATATTGGCCTTTAGGGGTAGGTAAGGGGCGTATTCTCTTACCTCATCTAAAACCATCTTACCTACCTCACCTTATCTGATATTTTGTCAAACGCAAATATTTGACCGTCGTTTGCCCTTTGCTGTGTAAAGTATACAAAGAATTCCCAAAGACCGCACCGCATCGGACCGCAATTCATATTTTTCTGAAGTCTCCTCAAAAGATTCGTGACGTGAGTCGAAAATAGAATTACTTTTGGTATTGATTGTCAATAGAGTAAGGTGTAATATATTGCTAGATATTTGCGCCTCTAATACAGCTAGGGTCGTCAGGACGCTGGACTCTCCATACAAACCCCTCAGGGATAAGCTCGCCTTTGTACATGTATCTTCTGTTCCTGTAATAATTGTATTGTTGTTGTACATACATACATACAAACGTAGTTTGGTTCTCATAAAACGACATGCTAGAATAACTTGAAGCTGAAAGACGTCCTTTGCTGGACATAGGCTTGCCCAAACAGTGCTACAAAGGCCGGTCCTGCGCCACCCGCATCCAGAGGACCCCCGCGACCTTTACCAGGTCATCAGTCCACCTGGGGGGCGCACCCACGCTGCGCCTTCGTGGTCGCCACCCGAGAACCTTTCCGCCCCAACGGCCATTGGTTCTACATGAAATGCATACACAATGGGATTCATTATATCTAGATCAAAAATTAGTTTCTGTTGCTATAAATTAAAATATAAATAAATAGAGCGAGTAGAACGATTTTTCATACAAAGTATCTAATCGGTTTTTTTTCTTTATTAGGTATCATTATATTATAATTTGTAACAACAGAAACTACTTTCCAACCCAGATATGTGCATTAAGTGCCGGTTCGCGCGCGCCTCTCCAGAGGATTATCAATAATTTTAACAGATTGTTTAGTAAGATAGATATATTTGCTAATAGAGAATCCTTATTTAGACAATACGTAATAGGTGTACTCTCTGAAAGTAGCACTTAATACTCGCTTAAATGTCTCTTTTTTTGTTTTTATTTTTATTTTAGTCTTAAATGTAGCTTACACATACGCTTAGTAACCGCATTTTTGTAAAATTCAAGAATTTAATAATAATTTGTAAAATTCTTGTTTACTTGCAACATTATAATGTTAATTGGTGGTTAACGGTGTGGATCGGGCATATTTGTATTTATTTTATAATTTCTCAACTAAGCAACCTTGTAGCGATTGTTTGCTGACCTAAATAAATGAAAAAAAAATTAAGATGAACATACTTATAATATGTAGATTGTAATCATAAAAAAATAAGTGGCGACTGTTTTTATACAACTTCGGTGGTAAACAAGCTTACGGCCCTGACGGTAACCGTTTACCGTAGGTTAAAGGACGGTTAAGGACGCTTTCAACTTCAGGGGACTCGCGTGCGTGTTGAGGTCGGCTGCCAGACTTAGTGTCTGGTAACATTGCCTTAGTTGCTGGCAACGTTGGAGGCCTTAGTCGGACATTTTCCTACCTTCCCAGCAACAGGACGTCCCTAATAACCTCATAATACGTTGCTATACCCTAATTCAGATCTGAGGGGCTACTGCGAAACAAAAACGAACTAGCAAGTGCGACAGAGAGGGAGATACACGAACGAAGTTCGTTTTCGATTGCGGCTCTGATTAAAAAAATCGTGTTAATAGGGAACATCCTATTAACACGATTTTTTTTTTCAGAATTGTTTTTCTGCAATGTTCTGCCGCCAGAGTGCAGCACTAGCACAAACCGCAAACCACTAGAGGAAGATAGGGACTCACACACACATGCACAATTGATTTCTCAAATGAGTGACAAGGATGCATGCATAGACAAAACCGTTCATTCATCCAATCATATTAGGCTATATCCCGCGGTGGATCCTTGGAATAGAGTTCAGTAACTCAGGCTAATGCATGTACATTTTATTTTAATCATCACGAAGTTTCTTTCACCGAATTCGATACTCCCCAAATAAATCTCACAACTTTTCGTCGGCTAAATAGATCACCTGATTCCATTCCATCGCTCACGTTCCGGCGAAATTCAATACGTGGCGGTTTTTGTTCCCATGTTCCCCTATGAATAGATTGATTACTTTTCTTTGAGGATATTTATAGGTAAATCGGTACCTATATAAGCCTCGGGTCAGAAGCGGGTAAATCTTAGGGCCTATCTATACACACCGCCTTTTGTAAACGCGCTGTGGACGCGAGTTTGTATGGAATCACGTGTAATCCGACACTAACGCGCGTCGACGGCGCGTTGAAAAACTCGGTGTGCATATTAGGCCCATAATCATTTATAGAAGAATGTGGATACTTAAAAAAAAAAAAATCGGCCAAGTGCGTGTCGGGCCACGCACATTGTAGGTTTCTGTACCTAGTTGCCTGTCTATCTTAGTTAAGTACATCGCCACGCGCGCGCCAACTAAATGATTGCGTCGGCCGAATTTGTACGAAAGTTGGCCTTTCTAAGTAGATTTTAAGTTGGTCTCGGTAACTACTTGTAGTTATAAATAATAAATAAATAAATAAAATAAAATTGTTCTTTATTTAGGTATCAACCCATTAAATTTACAATGACAAATTAAAATTAAAAGTTAAAATAAAAAAATTAAAATCACAGGCAACAGTTTTATAGACGAGGCGTAAACACCTTACTCGTAAGGTAGCATGCCGTGTACACTACCTTGACAATACTGTTGGTCGATTCGCTCACTCTCCCGACAAAGGATAGGAGGTTATGCCTACTTAGGCGTGATTTAAATTCATTATATGTTACTACTGCCACGATTATTTCCATTATCCCAAACAATCATTTGCCAACGCAACGTTTACCTTCGACTTACAAAAATTGAACGAAGAATTGGAAATGTTTGGCTTTCCGGTATTGATTGTGTCCGACAACGATCCCAAAATAAGTAACGAGGAATTTAGACAATTTTGTGTATCTAACGGGATAAAACATCTGACGTCTCCTATTTACCATCCTTGCAGCAATGGACAAGCGGAAATATCTGTTAAGTTATGTAAAAAAATGTTAAAATGTATATTATTGAACCACGCTAACGCCACAATTCAGGAAATAAATAAACAGTTAGCGAGTTTCTTGTTTGAATATAGGAGTGTCCAAGTTGATGTTTTTTCGTGATTTACGTACGAAACTGGATTTAATTAAACCGCAACAAAAACGTAACAATCCTAACTGTGCCGTCGGCGTTGCCGATTGTAGAATGTTTGAAGTTGGTGAGGATGTTTGGGTGCGTTGTTTCGTTTCTCAAAAACCCATATGGATGTTAGGGAAAATCATAAATAAATTAGGTAATCGAATGTTTACAGTTTTTGTATATAGCCAAGGTTTATGTAATCGGCATATTGACCAATTAAGGCGTTACTATAAACCGGTTAAAGCCGGTGATGCTCATAACTGTCCAGTTTTACCTAGAACACAGCCTCGACCATTAAATACTGCATGAACGTATTTTATAGCCTAGATTATATAGGATAGTTTTTACCTCGGGCCCACGCAGACGAAGTCGCACGCGGAAGCTAATGGATAATAATCACTATTGATGACCAGTTAATTGTAGTGTCTGCTGATATTTACTGAATACAAGTATGTGGATACACATGTTTCAAGTTAATACAGTTATAAGTTTTGCCGAATTTTGAGCTGTTAATGTTATAGTTATAGCAATGGTATTTTGTATTATAAATAATAAAATAGAGAACATGGATAAATTACGTAATACGATGTTCAAATTTAAAATTTCATTGCGTTTAAGTATGTTGAAATATTCATTTTGTTCATTTAATTAATTGATTCAACAGAAGTCGCTGAATGGTGTTAAATCGCATTATTGAATATGTTGATTAAAATTGGTCGAATCGCTGATTTAGTTCATTTTCAATTGGGTTTATCAAAAAAAATGTAGTGGTTAATATCTCTTGATTAATCTGGCCTGTTTACTTTTCGGCGTAATTAAGAACGAGGCTCCTAAGTATCTCTTCGAAAAGTTGTGCAGCTCCAGGTTGCATAGAACACGGCAGTGTGGGCTGCAGTTGCTGACACCCCGACACGCTTCGGCGGCTTTCCGTGGTAGTTTTCGGTACGTAGCAACTAAATGCTGGAATGTCATCCCTCCGCCGTTGCGAGACCTAGGAAATGTGCACAGCTTTAGAACTAAACTCAAATCTTTTATATTCAACCACCAAAAGAGCCAGGAAACTTACAGGCTAGACACGAGCTGTATTTAGGAACTCAAATGATAATGTTGTCTTACCTCTGTGTTATGTCCCTCTAGTTTTAATGGTTGTTATTGTGCTCATGTGCTGCTATCAGTTTGGCTTTGTTTTTGTGCCAATTAGCTTGAAATATATTTGTCTTGTTTCTCCTTAATTACGTCAAATCGGCATTGCGCAGTGCGCACGCGTCACCGTCACATTTCTGTCTTGTTTGACGTTTTAATTGCCGGGAGCATCCAGCTGTCATAATGGCGCTAGTGGGTCGGTTAGCGCGGTTATAAATTTTGCTTTCATAAAAAGTTTATTATTTGTCTTTACTGTTTGTTTTGTTTTATATTACTATTATTATAACTATTTTGTACGAGTGTAAAATATGTGTTACGCCGTGGAATCACCGGATGGTTCCATCGGAAGACCAGCGCTGGCCACCAGGCCAGCACAACGCTGAGATGGAACCGTTTCGTGGCAATTTGTCTACCATTCTGTTTTTTGATTTTTGATTTATGTACATGTATGTGCTGTTGCCATGAATAAATATTATTCTATTCTATTGTATTTTATTCTATTCTAATATTAGCATGAGTCTCATCAGATAAAGAAGGACATTCAGCTACAGAAAACATATATATATTGTGGCAAGCAAGCGTACGGCCCGCTTGATGGTAAGCGGACACCGCAGCCTATAGACGCATGCAACTCCAAAGGAGTAACATGGGCGTTGCCGACCCTTAAGTGATATGTTTGAGGATTCGCCGTGTTGACAGCTGAAGGAACAATTTCCCTCGCTCTCAACACAACGCATCCTCGGGAGCTCTGGCGACCTTGCTCACCACCAGGAACATAACACTACTACAGAGCGCCAGTAGTAGGTAGTGTTATGGCTGTGGTCTTCTGCAACGCGGAGGTACTTCAGCAGTTGGGGTGCTCCAAATTCGAGCCCGATGACATTTCAATGTGCCCTACCTCACTTAAAATGAAAAGTAGTAGTCACTGGCGGTTGTTCTGACACGTCGGTGGGAACTCGTGGGAGGCCAGTCCTGTCAAGCTGCCCCCCTATTCTGTAACTTGTTCTAAGCTCACCTCAAAGCTCACCCACAAATATATCATGACACTGCGATGCGTAGTAACTAAGCGAAGGTAGAGGTCTAGTTTCGCGACGGGTGACCGGTGGGGTGAGCTGCATTAGCGCGTAGCGAATAGCAGCCCTGGTCTAGGTGACAAACATTCAGATGAACATACTCTTTGAGAAATATTTACAAAATAATAATAAATAATGAATAATATACCAATACGAATGTTTATAATAATAATACCAATGCGAATGTTTATATGTTTGGGTGATGTTCTCATCACGCTTAAACGTCTCAACCAATTTGGATGAAAATTTGCAATAAGATAGTTTATAGCCTGGATTAAAGGACAGTTTTATGGGACAGTTTTTAAGTTTTTATCCCGGGTCCACACAGACGAAGTCGCGGGCGGATTCTGGTAGATTAATCATCACATCACACATCATCAGCCTATATATGTCCCACTGATGGGCACAGGCCTCCTATCATGTATGAGAGGTAGATAAATAACTACTTAAATGCATAGAAAACATCCGAAGGAGAGTTACGGTAGCCTAGTGGTTCAGGCATGCGGCTGCCAAGCGGCGGTCGTGGGTTCGAATCCCGGCTGGTACCAATGAGTTTTTCGGAACTTATGTACGGAATATTTACCGTTAGCTTTTTGGTGAAGGAAAACATCGTGAGGAAACCGGTCTAATCCCAATAAGATCTAGTTTTCCCTTTGGGTTGGAAGGTCAGATGGCAGTCGCTTTCGTAAACCTAGTGCCTATGCCAAATCTTGGGATTAGGTGTCAAAGCGGACCCTGGCCTCCTTTAGGGGCATTACCGGGAATAACGCTAGGAGGATGATGAAATACATAGAAAACATCCATGACTCAAGAACAAATATTCGTGCTCATAACACACTAAGTAGCGGTTTTAAATTGTATTTTATCCAATATGCTCGGAAATGTTCGCCATACCGTAGCAAAAATAGTACGTGAAGTTCCTCGTAATATAAAAAGTTAAAAGTCATTATTACTGTACAGATTTAGCGGCCAAAGTGAATGAAATTCCTTTATGCTTTGACTAAGACAAATCACTACATACAAACAGCCAAGTGCTCATACGTTTAAAGACCTTGCAATTTGTCACAACAACTTGCTATAGTTAGACTGGTTAGTAGTGTACGGCTGTCTCTTTTCAACTATTGCAAGTTGCTGTGACAAATTACGCCCGTTTGTAGCCTGCTTTAAGCCTGCAACACACTGGCGCCTGCGGTGGCGGACAATAGTAAATTTGACAGCTAATGACAAGTTTACTATTGTCCGCCGCGGCCAGGCCGTGCCAGTGTGATGCAGGCTTAAAGTTTTCTTTTTTTAATGGTCATAGATAAAACGCGTACTTTTGAAAGTGATCGAAAGACGTTTTTAAAAATGTCTCAAATAGTTTTAAATGAACAAATAAAAATATTTATCGAAAAAAAACTGACAACGAACTAAGATGCATTACGATTGCAATCGCGTTTAATCTTTAATAATTTTAATTGCATAAAAAATTTAAAATTGTGACCGATTCTAATGATTTACATTTTTAATGTATGCCATTTGAAACTGGCACTACGAGTCATGCCGTGTACATACATTAAAAAAATAAGCTGGGCGGGAACTTGATAGGTTATTGACATAACTCGCTATTTTAAGATTATTGAAAATATTATTTGATTTCCTCACATTTTTGGAGAAAAGCACTATATCTGCCTTGGCGGGAACGGCAATTCGTGGATTCGTCTCTATTGTCTGATTCAGCAGATTCAGCTATGCTTCATCCGACAAAATCAACTCATCCACGAATTGCTACTTCCCGGCCGCTGCAATAATTACTATTTACGGTAGTGATATCCACGGCCACACCAACAATCCACACCAACAATGAGAATGTTCCATTAGTTTTGGGGAATTGCTGTATTTTTTGACACCCGTTTATTTACTTATTGTACAGTTAAGTGCATAAATATGTATCGATTTAATCCTGCCATAAATAGGTACATAAGAGCGGCGCGATATTTATGAGAAAGTTGTATTCAACCATATTTTTGTCGAAAGGCAAATCAATGTACACATTTCTTTTCATTTATTTATTCATGTCACAATCATATAAATAGTAATTTACTACAGTGAAAATATTTATATGTATATTAATTTTTTTTTTACTTCTACCGAGAAAAAGAATAATTTTACCTTTTAGATAATATAAGGAATTAAAAAAAAAGAGATACAAATTATTCAATGCCAAGACACCCTTAGGAAATAAATAATGTTCATAATAATGTCAATGTCAACAGTTTTAGAGAGTTATCGTTTCTTTTCCTTAAATTCCTGCATTGAATAAAAACGGCTTTTTAGTAAAAAAGTCTTCAACTTAGTTTTAAGCACATTTGCATTAAAGATTTCCTTTAATTTAACGGGTAATCTACTGAAGAGTCCTATAGCCTGATAACCAGTAGAGTTCTTAACAATTTTCATTCCTTTCTTGACGGTTCAGAACGTTGTTCCAGGCATTGCACTCGAACAAAGCGCTTGGTTTGTTATTAGGTACATTACCGAAACAAACAAACGGTTGTTAATTTATTCTATTAAATGAAACCAAATAAGGCAATGTTTTCAGCAAATAATTACAAACAAAGGAATTACGACGTTTTACTAACGTTCAAAACGTCTTATTTGACATAACTCATTTATTACATAAACTCGTTCCGATTTCAAAGTCATTATGCAAATAGCGCGCTCCTATTAATTACTGTGCAGTTCAATTATACCAGCACATCTATCATGCGACGGCCGCGACATACTCTCGATTTTTCTCGCACCATATCTCTTATTCAAAGTGTTCTAATAAGAAAGAGACGGATAGTGGGAGAAAAATCGAGAGACCTCGTTTTTTTATAACACGATGGTGGAGGTGGCAAGCATGCGGCTTGCCTGATGGTATGCAGACACCGTAGCCGGAGAGCAAACGGTGTTGGTTCACCAAGAAAGAGAAGTCACATGCGCGATGACATCGTTTGTTGATCTGAAGGATTCGTTATATTGACAGATAGAGACAAATGTATGCATGCATGCAACCCTCACTTTCAAAACAGCGCATTCTCGGGAGCTCTGGCCTGAAGGTTGCATGGCCACACCACCAGGAACATCTAATCAAATATATCTATCTAATATCATCATCATCATCATCATCATATCAGCCGAAAGACGTCCGCTGCTGGACATAGGCCTCCCCCAAAGAGTGCCAAAGTGACAGATCCTGCGCCACCCACATCCAGCGGACTCCCGCAACCTTTACCAGGTCATCAGTTCACCTTATCGGGGGCCTACCCACGCTGTGCCTCAGCCATCAGAATTGCCTTGATTCAATTGATAAGTATTATTTGCTCAGGGTATTGCAGTAGCACTGAAAATAAAAGGTCACATTTTTTGAATACTGAAACAAATAATCAACGTTTAATAAAAAAAAAAGTAATTATCATCACATAGGTACTAGATTTGAGTACAAAACAGAGCACACACGTTCGCATGTAAATATAATTTAATTATTTTGAAAATAATTTCTTAAAGAAGCATAAGGTGCTCAAGGTGTTGTCGGCCATGCGGCATCTAATTTTGGTTGCTATAAGGCCAGCAGCTGAAAGTGCTCGCTCGGACTCCACGCTAGTTGGGACTACAGTAAGAAGACTGTGATATGCAAACTTAAGATAGTGGCCCTTTTGTCCACCGTACTCATAAAGATTCATTTCTTTTTTTTAGCTTGACTTTATTGTATGTAGTAATCATTTTAGCAAGACTTGACCAACGAGTTTTGCAGTCACGTCCTAGTTGAATACATCTTCTTGGACATAAATCTGTAGCGCATCATTTTTGGTTGGCGAGTTTTTGAAAAACTTGACGAGGTTTCGTTCTGCTATGATTGGTCGGTAGTCCAAAACCAAATCAACTTGCCGCAGAGGATATGAATAGGTAAACCCATTGTTATCGTCGTCGTCGTCGCCATCTTCTATGCCTCTGTCAGATTCTTCACTCTCGATCTCAGTAATTGATTCAAGTTGGAAGCTCACCGTTTCCTTATAAATGATGTCTATAATACCCAACTGGATGCCGTGGGCGTAACAAAGTTGGTGATATGGTTTAATTAGTTTCCCGACCTTCGCCATAACGCTGGCAGCGTCTGTGGTCACACCAACAATATCGTCGTCCATAGAAAGTCCATAACTTGACAGCTGATCATTTAGAAGTTGTATATATGCCTCTGAAGGCATACTTCCGTAAATGCGAGTTAGCCCCAAGTTCCAGAAAACAGCTTGGTTTGACTTTATTGCGTGAACATTTATATTCAAATAGCGCCTGTTACGTCCTGCCGTCCATTCGTCGAACGTTAGTGTAAATCTATGACCCTCGTCTTTCAGCTTTGAAAGATCTTGTTGTACACTCATTTTAAGGGTCATTCCATAGTCCATTACCATTAATTTAATTGAGTTAGGTGAAGTAGGTAGTTTGTAGCCTTTCGCTGCAAAAATACTTCTCAAGTCCTCGGAAGTACAAAACACTTTAAAAGGCAATCTATCTTTAGCTACCATTCGCGAAACCATCTTCTCTTTTGCCTTGTCGTCTGCTATTGAAAAGTAATCACCGATTTTCTTTTTTTTTATGGCTGTTCACATTCCTGATCGTTTTGAGACGCATGCACATACTCACTTTGCAAGTTAAGCATAGATGGTGATGCAGGTGACTCGGAACTCGAAGATTTGCTAGTATCAAGCTGGGTCAGCGTAGTTAATGTGGCACCAGATCTACCAGATCCATCATCGCCACCCGCTGCTCCCACTACCATACTGCCAATTTTTTTTATGTGTCTATTTTATTGCCCATTGGTGAACCTTTCGTACACTTGCGAATTGCACTACACAGGTTACATTTAGCAGTTAAACCGTCCACAGATTTTTTGAAGTATCTCCATACCGGTAAGTTACTAACAACGTTTACAAACACCTGAGTTGATTTTGAGTTTTTCTGAGACATTTTACTGATTTGAATCAATACTTAAACTTCAACAACTGTTAACTGCACTCCAGAAAGTAATTATAAGTATTATAACAGCTTTGCAGCGCAGACTTATCAACACAACTCGATAGGCTCATATTAAATGCTAACACAAAATAAAAGGGTAAGCGAGTAAAATACTAAAATAATTGTAGGTAGGTACGCTATCCTACACTGCAAGCCAGTGCGCTGCGTTTTATCATCGTTTAGAATCGGCCGGTGGCACTTACTTAGTTTGATTCCATGTAGGTACGGATGTATGTCCAGCAGTGGACGACTTTCGGCTGATATGATGATGATTAGGTACGGATTAACATAAAAACATCAGACGCACTAAGTTTTGTAATCTCGTTCGAGATCTCGAAAATATCGGACGAGATCTCGAACAAGATTTCGGAAATCGAGATATCTCGTCAACGAGATTGAATCTCGAAATTTGGGTCGAGATCTCGCGAATTCAAGATCTCGCGAGATTGAGATTGCATTCTGGTTATCTTTTAAAGTCATAACCCGGGCGCGATAACTTGACACCTGGCTCAAATGACGTTTGTCTATAGTACTGAGTGCAAAATAATTAAAACGGCAAACGATTGACTCCGAAACTCAAGAAAGATTACGTGCAACGGTAACAGCGATGCTAACGCTACTGAAGGACGACAGCGGGGCCTCACGCGGGGTAGCGGGAAGAGGGTCGAGTTTCGAGCTAGGTGTCAAGTTATCGCGCCCGGCTTATATATGTTCTAATGCCACGTTTTTTTTTCACATTCCCATTCGCAGTAGCAACCATTAAGCCGGCAGGGGGAGACTCGAACAAAATTTGGGCTTTAAAGCCCAACCAATATTTCGCAAACGAATCACTAAAATGAAAAATCGTTTGAAAAAACCCATAATATTTTTCACACTATCGTTTTAACGAGAGTAAAAAATGACAACCCCATTTTAGGGGAGATACCCCAAAAAAAATTTTTTTTTCTTCTGTTGTGTCGGCGTGATTGATTTATATACCCATGCCGAATTACAGTTTTCTAGTAGTAAGGGTTACTGAGGTAAGCCGAAGATGGCGAAACTATAAGGGTTCCTTGTTGACCCTAAAATGGCTGCTGTCCACTAGAATCCCCTAGCCTGATCCCCCAGGGGAAAAAATGGTTAGGTTGTTGGGTGAACTGCGACCCTATACGTACAGTGCGGGAGCCGAGCGAGCGAGGCGAGCGAGCGTCTGGCGAAACGCCATAACCGAACATATTTTTTTTAGTTCATATAAAGTTATTGCCGTTCATATAAAGTAGTTGAATCTTGTGGCAATGTCTGTGAATTCCCTCAGAATGCCGTTGGAACTGTATTGTTATAATGGGGAGCGGTCTTCTGTCAAGTGGAGGTCATTCCCCAGTTGGATTGATTCATCCTAGTATTCTGAGGTACCATTAGACAAACGATCGATTTGAAGTAAATGTGAATCGCTTAACCGATAACATTCAATCCACGATCGATATTAAGTACGTCGTTTAATACCCGCCCTTTAAAATGCTGATTTACGGCCCTAAGGTGTGCGTACACAGAGAGCTTTCAAGTTATCCACCTAATAATTATTGTGGATAACTTGAAGGTGGGAAGGAACTTATAAAAATGCTCGAAAGATTTGCGAAAGCGTGTCTGTCTGTCACCGTACACCCGATTCGATCACATATACATTTCAAAATGCTAATTACTTTATTTTATGATATGGTCCTGGAACTATTGTCGGCGATGCCAAAAATTCAATATAATTAATTACTCAATAGCAGAATAAAGCAAGTACATATAAAATCTCCAATGTAGTTGCATTATTGCGTCATGAATAAACACGTAAGCATTAATAAAATTAAATGCCAGTAATTTGACGTCGACTTACAGATAACATTATGGCAAAGAGTAAAGTAAGTATATGTTTACGCTCATTTGTGATACCATGCCACCAGTCACTTTGAAGAACGTCTGATCAATATATATTTTTTTTTCGAATTAACAATTAAGTATACTAGCCTAAAAACAATACAAACACAGCAAGAGTTACATATACAAAAAAAGTCCGCGCTGTCACAAGAAACACATACATATTAGAATTAGGATAAGTTATTTAATGAGGCTTGGACTTACGCATACTCTCAGAGAGCTCGACAGTTTAGATCCTATGAGCTAGATCTGTAGGAACTCGCTAAAAATAGTAAAATTTAATCAAAACAAAGAGTCTGTGTGAGGTGTCTGACATCAGTTTTTAGGAGTATGTTTTACAAAAGGTAGCCAATGACCCGGTCCCTCAATTTGCGTGCCCCAAATGTGGAGGCAAATGTCGATCCCGGTTTGGCTTCTCTGTACAAAAGAGGCGATATCCCTCGCGTACAGACGCTGCTTAAATAACTGTCAAGATGCATAAGGCTTTATGATGATCATCCAGTGTAACAAATTTCCAGAAGAATTTCATCAGACTCAAACCAAAATCAATAGATTTTAACTCAACTACTTTGAGACCCTAAAGCAACGTTAATCAAGATACGACTCGACGTTAAACAACGTTGATCAAGAGGCGTATCCAATACGTGGATCGATGCTAGCTGCATACCCTTATTTAAAAAGCTAAACGTACTTCCATTACCCTGCTTATATATAAGAGATGTGTGTGTCTTTGTCTGCTACAACCGGTCATACAGGGTGGGGCAAAAGATATGCATCAGTTTTGAAAGACAACAAAAAAAAAAATTGAACTTATTTCATTTATTTTACTTAATTCAGTATACAATGCCATTTATTACATCAAGTTTTGAAAATGACATCAGCAAGATGGTGGCCATCAGCAGCGATGCACTGATGATGGTTTCTCTTAGAGATGATGTTTGGTTACCTCCACGCTCACCAGATTTGAGCATTTATGACCTTTTCTCTCTCTTTTTTCGGATTCTTTATTGCGCACCTGCATTTAAACGAGTACTATTGACAACATAGGTAACTGACCATCCGTCCATAGTACGAGTATTTAATTATACTACTGCGCAAATGTAATTCTGACAGTGTAGCGACAGGTAAGGGAGTCCGCTCTTCCAAACCACCGCTTTAGCCTAGTTAGTAATGACTAATGACCCTGGCTACGCAGGAAGAGGTCGTGGGTTCGAATCCCGCCATTTTTTCGTGCGATGAGCACGAATATTTATTTTGTTGTTGAGTCGTGGATGTCTTCTATGTATTAAATTCTTATTTTTTTAATGTATATAAGTATCTATGTTTATCGTCGTCTAGTACCCATAGCATAGCTTAGTGTGGGACTATGTTGATTTGTGAAAGATGGTCCGAGAATATATTTGTGTTTTAACTACGGAAGTGGTCAAGAGTGATGGTCATTTTGCTCGCAGCAAAAGCACTTAAACTTGATGTAATATCATAAAGCGACTCGAGTAAACCAAACTTTGTCCACCGGGTGTGACAAAACAGCAATTAGCTTATCCTGGGTTGTCCAAGACCAAGTTTCTGCATAGTGATCGTAAATCTAAGGGGAATTCCAAACTCATTAGGCTATCACATTCTTGCATCTAGACACTAACGTATGGGCGAAATAAACGGATTAGACACAGACACTTATGCAACGTATGTAGTAGGCAGGGCTTGATATGTTGTAGGTTTTGAAGTGAAAACTTCTTTAGCGGCGCTGTGCACTTTTTGTGATGGGGAAAAAATGTTGAACTCGCGACAGGTCACGTGACCGTCAGATTCGTAAGACGTCGATGTATGGATGGAAGTTGATTTTTCTGAGATTTTTTTTTAATGTTACATAATTGTGATAGTTCTGAAGTAATATGTATAAATTGTCATGTTTGTGTACGATAGCGCAATAAATGAATATTGTATTTTACCACACACATGATAGTACTTTTTTACTGATAATTAAAGCAATTGGTGCAAAATTATTCCCTAACCATTCCAAAATATCAAAAATGCACAACGTTATATATTTAAATTTTCACTTCTGCCGGCACGGCACTCCTGGAGTGCAACCCGGTCCTTTTTTTAATTACAATTTTCGTGTTCTTAAGAGGATTTTAAACAAGTCGCACCGTTTGTATAGTGGATATTCAAGGTCCGGCTTTCGACTATTTCCTCCTCCCTGTCATGCCTTGAGACTATTTCCTCATCCATTAGATTGTGTTGTTGATTGTAGATTCCATATAGACTGAGCGCAATTTGGTAAGATCATTATGCGGTACGCACTGGCAGCCTGCAGATCTGATTATAAGGCATCCACCAGTGTTTTCATTGCGAAATAGACAACTAACGATTGCATTTCAATTTCTTTGCAATTTCGTTGCAACAGCACCGCGCCTCATACTTTAAGCTATGCGCTAAGCTATACCAATAAAGGCAATAAAAGTCATATATCATTTCAATATCTACTTCAAAAACGCTTTCCGACAATCCAATGGACCCCTGTGCCTACTATAGACACGGACAGTCAATCACGGACAAAACACGAGCTCATCCTTATAAATCCTTCTTTGAATCCTTTCCGCTGATGCATTTTAGCTCTTTTCCTTCTAAACATATTCAAACGTCGTCAAATTTGTACTCTTTCGTCGAAATAGTACTCCGCTAGAAAATCCTAGACACGTCCGCTCAAGAGATCAAAATTGAGTTTTGTAGTGTGCTCCGAACTTGGTTCACGTTAGGTCCGTGTAGGTGATGGCCCTTGTATTATAAACTCCTGACTTCACAGTAAGGTGTCGTTAGGCACGATCGGGAAAGTTTAGATATAGCTCCCTTGGAAAAACAACGTCGCGTGAGCTTAACGACTTCATCGCTTCTGGAGCCGGTTCTAGGAGCACGTTATTGGGAAGTTGAAGATTTGAAGTTCGAATATTACCTATACTTGAAAGAAATCAATCAGTTTATACTTCCTGTGGGTTAAAAATGTATATATAAACTAGTATAGTAGTTCTGTGCGGTAGTCCTCACGCGCCTGTTTTTTAACCCCCGACGTCTGTGTGTCTGTGTGTCTGTGTATCTGTCTGTGGGTATAAGCTCCCAAACGGATTGACCGATTTGAATGCGGTTTTTTTTGTCATAGATAATTTTATCCCGAGTGTTTTAGGCATGTTTCATGAAAATCTGTCCAGCCGTTTTTGACATATTGGACTTTAAAATGAAAATGTCCGGGTTTTCAACTTTTCTAAGTTGTAGTTATTTATTCATCAATATATGTGTAGGTATTCTAATGTCCATACTCCATAGACACAATCGACATAAAAAAACTACATAATGCCTGTTCAAAATTTCACGACAATAGGTTGAGTAACGCGACCTGCCTTGATAATTGCGATAATTTTTGCCCAAGCTGAATCGGAGAACATTGTTCGTATCGCTAGCTCATTCAATAAGTTCTTGTATTTTTTTGTCTCAAGTCACTTTAAAGGTCTCAAGTGGTTAGGTACAGTCGCCATCAGATATATCGGAGCGGCCAAAGTGTTCACAAATATCTGAACACGCCTCTAATGCCTCGACAATAAACTGTACACCAAACAACATTACTGAGCGATCGAAACTAAACGTTCTCTTAATATAATTTTACACCCAATTTACGATTATTATCATTTTACCTGTAACTTTTTAAATAAAATTTAATAAATGCGAAAGTTAATCATGTTTAAAGCCGAACGAAATAAAACGTGATTTCTTCTTTCTTGGTCCAAATTCAATAAAATTATTCAAAGCGTTTGTCTTTTAAAAGATAATTGAGTAAGAGTTTGGCAATGACATTAAACTCTTTATTAAATTAGTGGAATAAGAATATTTAAGCTAGATAATTATGAATCTAAAACCTAGGGTTATCCACGATTGTGCCCTGAAGGAGGACGACAGAAGGAGGAGACACTAATCCCAAGATTTGGTTTTACGAAACCTTCCAATTCAAAGGGAAAACGATTAATGCAATACAATGTTAAACTTTAAATTAATATATCATGTTGTTGATCCAATAAAAACCAAACAGTATTACGTCTTTAAGCTTAATATTTTCAAACAGCTGTTGAAACTATTTTGCATCGAAGACCACGTTGTATTGAAACTGGATTTTTATGGAGGACAAAACTTTTTTACGGATATGGTGTCTATAAAGTTGCTCTCAGTTCGGCGGAGTAACCCACAAGTCGGTGTTTTTATGAGTAAAAGTTGCAGTGTTTCACGTGAAGTTAGGCACGTGATAAATTCGCCGACATAGGTAAGTCGTAAAATTATTGAAAGTATAGTCTGCTAAGTAACGCGCTGTGTAGCTACTTATTATACGGAAAAAATCTTTTTCTGGTAAAGTTTTTATCTTGGTAGGGAGTTTAGAGCACCGTAGGTACAATGTACGAGTATAGGAACGCGTTACTTTATTGGCATAAGGCCGCTGCCGCACTTGTTAGTGCGGGTTCGGTTTGGTATCAGTAAGATGACAGCTGTAAGTTTCAACTGTCAGTGAAGTCCGTAGATTCTTTAAGCTGTCTCACAGACCGACGCGCCCGCGTGTTTGATCAGTCCAACTGTCATTGTTCCACATACTAATTGACGTTTAGACCTGGGTACCACGTACGTACGTAGGTACTATCTACTCGTAATGCCTTAAGCCCATATCACACTGGCGCGGCCTGGCCGCGGCAGTCTGTGAAAGGCCTTACGTGATAGACCTGCTGGCCGCGGCGGTCAATAGTAAACTTGTCATTAGCTATCAAATTTACTTTGTCATTATAGCTGTTAAATTTACTATTGACCGCCACCGCAGGCCGCACCAGTGTGATTATTGGCGTGGGATATGCGGAAATGGCGCGATACGAATGCCTAACCTACTACTGTATGCGGCACCAACCGCATTCGCGCAATATGATTGATAGGCGCAAATTTAATACTGACGGTATACCGGCCAGTAAGGAAATCTGGATGATCATCACATCAGTAAGCTCTCGGTAAAGTATAAATTACCGCATACCGATTCCGCCCCACCAAACGCAGAAGTGGCCTGAGTTGAGATTGTGATTTATTTTTATATTTTTTCGTTTTACTGGTTGCAATTAGGACAAAAGATAGATGTGATAGGAGGCAAAGGATCCGTCTGCTCGTTTGCCTCCTATCACATAAAAAAAGCCTTACACAAAAGTGATACTGAACCTTCATATTTTATGCTTAGCCATATTTTACTTGTATCATAACATCCGACAATCTTACCACTTTACGCGAGAAGTTGTTAGTTCTTTGTTGGCGGAGTTGTTATTCGAAATATATCGTTAAAAGGTTTTTTGTTTCTAAGAAATGCGGTCACTTAGGTATGTAGAAATTTCAGATATCGGACCGTATTAATAACGACCGCGGTCCGTCTCTCAGTTCGTAAAAACCTTCCTAAACTGCAATACCTATTCCCTATATACATAAACATGAAAGTCCTAACTGACTGACTCACTTTCACTCACTTAAATCAACGTGCAGCCCAAACCGTTGAGCCTAGAAAGCTGTTTTTTTTCACAATATGTAGTTTTGATGACCACCGTAGCCTAGTGGGTAGTGACCCTGCCTACGAAGCCGGAGGTCCCGGGTTCGAATTCCGGTAAGGGCATTTATTTGTGTGATTATCATGAATATTTGTTCCTGAGTCATGGATGTGTTCTATGTATTTAAGTATTTATTTATCTATATAAGTATGTTTATCGTCGTCTAGTACCCATAGTACAAGCTTTGCTTAGTTTGGGAATAGGTCGATTTGTGTTAGATTGTCCCCAAATATTTATTTATTTATATAACGATATGAAATGAAATGAAATGAAATGAAATGAAATGAAATCTGATTTATTTGCTTTAAGTGCGGGTATATAAAGCTCACATGAGATGTCAAGATGTGAAGTTGTCCAACACACTTAGCTTATTCCAGCATGCAAAAATTATGGTGTCACAAACTTATAACATTCAATTTAAACCTACAATACATTCGATATCAATTAATTAATGTCAAATTATTATTTCATTAAATTTCATTAATTACTTTCAAAAAATTCATTCATTGTATAAAAACATTTTTCTTTCAACCATATAAATAATTATTTTCTAAATTTGGTTAATGTCGGCAATTGTCTTATTACTAGTGGTATGTGATTAAATGTCTTTATACACATTGCATGACAATTATTACTCTGGAGAGCACTTTTACACTGTGGAGCTATTAATTTTGCTGGATCTCTTATTCTAAGTTTAGAGTTAGTTTTAACAATCGAGTATAAATTTGGATTGGACCATACAAATATGCCAGCCTCCCAGATATACAAACCGGTGAGGGTTAAAAGGTTAAACTTCTTAAAGAGTGGTCTACATGATTCTAAACGTCCTACTCCACTTAAGGCTCGCACACATTTCTTTTGGCAAATAAATAGTAACAACTAAGGAGGAATTTTTGTAAACTCCATCCTCAAGGGGGTAAAAAGAGGGTTGAAAGTTTGTATGGGGATGGAGTAAAAGTTTAAGTGAGATACTTGAAACTTTGTGTATGGATTAAAAAAAAAACACCTATTTAGTGCGAAGTCTAAAGGGGGTATACTCTTTTTTGAGTCCCGGGAAGGACATACTTAGGGTAGTTTTTAACCCGGAAATAATTATCTAAGGGGATGAAATGGGGGGCTGTAAGTTTATACGGAGCTATGATATATTTAAACGAGTTCCAGAAGCGAGTATAGTATAAAATGTATAAATACTAAACATAATAGGTAGGTATATGTCATTTGAAATGAATAAAAAAAACTCGCTGGTCTGAAACAACGTTTAATTACATGGAATTGCTTTAATTGATTTAGGTACTGGAATTAAATATTCTAATGTTAAATTAGTGGTGGGTCTGGAGTACAGGGTGTAATTACCACGTTACAGGCTGTGCCTAGTGTGGAAGTCACTGTGTCTATAGAAAATTGTTATTTGAACTTCATCATCCTCCTAGCGTTATTCCCGGCAATGCCCCGAAAGGAGCCCGGGGTCCGCTTTGACACCTAATCCCAAGATTTGGCATAGGCACTAGTTTTACGAAAGCGACTGCCATCTGACCTTCCAACCCAGAGGGAAAACTAGACCTTATTGGGATTAGACCGGTTTCCTCACGATGTTTTCCTTCACCGAAAAGCTAACGGTAAATATTCCGTACATAAGTTCCGAAAAACTCATTGGTACGAGCCGGGATTCGAACCCACGACCGCCGCTTGACAGCCGCATGCCTGAACCACTAGGCTACCGTAGCTCTCGTTATTTGAACTTATGGTCAATAAAATTATTCCTATTCTTATTTAATTCGTGATACAAAATAGCAAAATGTGATTTTGGGACCGACTTTGTGTTATGCAAAAACAAAACATCCATTTTCGTCAGTCTAAACTGAGCAGAGTTAATGAAAGAATAGGCATACTTAATACAAAGTTGGTCCAACAGTAAATGTTTTTCAGAATCATGGATAGATTCACATTTACAATTCATATTATCCTTTTTTAAATCGATCGAACTAGCAGTTTTATAATATGTAGGAACATACATATTATAAAATATTAACACTTAAGGTAACGGCGCCTATTACCGGGGGTATCAAATTCGGCTACCATTACCGCGGCATTTTCAAATACGCATTTTAAAGGCAAACCGTTCGATTTACAATAAAACATACTTTACACAAATGAAGCCTAATTTAGTTGACTAACGGTCCTGTTTACGCAAATGTGTGTGAATGAAATAACAAGCACGCAATCCGTCAGTTTCTGCGACGGCGGCGTAGGAAGAGGTTGTGTCATACAAACGCATGGCGTCACTGGTAAGTATACCCGAATCTTATTTATTATTTCATGCAATACCTATGACAATTGAACAAATGCTATAGATTTTAAATGGTTATCTATAGTTTTCTGCACAACTTTCGCGTACTCGTTATATATTTTTTGGCCTGGAAATTCAATTAAAATGGAATATAAAATACAGCGGTGATAGACGCCATTTTTAGTTAGGGAAACTAATACCGTGGCATACCACGGTAATAGTTAAGTCGGCGATTTGCTTCTTTGTGCTTTATCTTTTTTATATGTCATCGATTATAAAATCTCTTACAACTATTCGAATCTTGATCTATTGACGCTATTAAAGAACTATTTCCGTGGTATGGAAAGTATGCAACAAACCCTTAATTTTTAACCAAAACTTTAGTACTGAATCTGCAGTTTCTATGGAAACCCTTATTTTGTCATGTCGTTTAAATATTGTAATAATTAACTATATTTACTTACCAGTTATGTGATTTTGGTTTTATATCAAGCTTGTAATATGTATGTTTGATTTGTAATGAAAATACAATTGTATCCTAAAGATTTTATGGATCGGAATTAGATTTTACAAAATTCCAAATTAAGTCTATTACCGATAGTAAGATCCCACAACAATCGGTAATAGTAACTATGGGATTTTTTTACCGACTCATTCAATATTTGTTTGGGTCGGTAATAGGTTAAAAATAAAGTATCTATTACCGAGTGACATTTTAGTTTTCTCTTAAAATAAATCACATCTAGGGTTCCGTTCGTACAATTTCATTTGATAAAATTGATTTCTCTGGTTCGTATTAAGATGTGTGGTGAACGGAGATAATAACATATCCCAGCAAAATTTGTAAATTTAATAAAGTCCTAAAACATTCAAACAACCCGGAAACGACACATAAGTACAGATAAAGGTGTTACTTACCTACACAAAACGCAAAAATTATTATATAATATTGTTTTCGAGTCATTTAGCCTGTTAGTATGCTCAGTATTGTACTTATTAGGTTTTTTATAATACCCTATAAAAATTTATTATAATTTTTTTAATAATAATAATAATTTTTATTTATTTAATCTTTGAATACAAAATACCGAATCCATAGTATAATGTAATGTAACTGTGATTTAATAAAAGGTAGTCTTTACCTGCTATATATGCAAGTAGTATTTATTCTTATAACCAGTGGACATCATTTTGTTGATTTAAGTATGTTTTATGTTTTCTTTATTTTTATATAGTACGGAACCAAAGTCATGAATATTATTTTAACCCTCGATATTGGGTGCCGAATTGTGTATCAGGTTACTATTACCGATGGTAGAAAATTGCTGCTTTTTGTACCCTCGGTAATAAAAGCTAATTTCGCGGTAATAGAATCACATCCCATCCATTACCACGGTAATAGAAGATTCTCCTTTCGTGGCTTCAATAATTATTTTATCAAATATAATAAACTAAAATTGGTTCAAAAAGTTACGACACTGAAAGTTAAATAAACACTCTTCAATAAAAAAAATAATCTAGGACGTTAAGGAGCTTTCATACCCATCATTTTTTATAATCATTTGAAAACTATCTCGCGTACCACGGTAATAGGCACCGTTACCTTACTGCATAAGTGTCATATTATGCTAGAAATTAATATGAATGTCATGTTGAAAATACTTGAAACAGCCCGTTACAGACGGCAATTTTTGGCTCCCATCCAATTTCATTTGGCATTTAGTATTCCTGCTTCGTTTAGGCTCACCTGCTGTTTTAATGGCGGGAAAACCCTAGATTTTTTAATGAAACGTTTTCTTTCATTTGCGGCGCTCATTTTGCACGGACAGTAAAAATGTAATTAAAATAAATGCGCCATTTTAATTAATTTTTACTCGTCGTTAGAACGAAACAATCTTATTTAGTATTACGCAAGTATAATTGACCTCAATTTAGTAGTAGGTTATGAAAAAGGCTTTGTGCAAAATTCTTTGTGATTTTCAAGCCGGATTCGAACCAGCAAACAAAATTTTCGGGATATGATGTCAGTGGTTGACTTATTAAAACTATAAAGTTTCAATGGCATAGCTCTTATACTTTAGATTTTATTGATATCTAAAATACCCCGATTTCGTCAATGACTCAGTGATGATCATCAATATTCTTAAGGAGGTCCTAGAAAGCTGAGGTATGTAAGCTAGTAATAGTATACAAACAACAAATAAATCTTAAAACTTGAAACTTTTACCCCCCGCCCACTAAACTAGGGGGTGAAAGTATGTATGAGACTTCCGCAAATTTTGATGCTAGAGGTCTGAAAATTGTTATAGGGGGTCCTTGTTATCCTTTTTATAAATAATAAGATATGTATTTCAGGATTTTTAGTAAATCATCTCCTACCCTTTAAATTAAGGAATGATTTGTTTCGGTTTTCCCATACAAACTTAATTTCATGCTTGAGATCTGAAAATTATACAAGTACATTTTTCTTACAAATTAAAACAAAACCAAAAAAAAACACCCCAAAAAAAGAAAGAAAAAATGAACAACAGAAAAAATCCCACAAAAACATTTCATGTTAAATGTTGCCAAGACGAGACCATGTACTTAGCTGGCACTGTCAAAAAGTAATCAGATCTCTTGTAGAGCCAAGTTTCTAACCCTACGTGCCCAGCTCTAAATCTATAAGCCCTAATTTTACACTAAAGTTGCGACGAAATACTACAGCAGTAGCGAGTAGCGAGTAGTTCGTAGCGCGTAGCAGCGTTTTTCCGCAATTAATCTCGTAGGCGAGCAAACCATGGACTAAACTGGCGAGTTGGCCGCATGGAAAGTGTTTAAAAGATTGAATAAATTTTTAAGTCCAAGCCCATATGACGAATTGCAAAAGATTCGTGCGGCCGACCACAGCCATTCACGCTACTAATACCAGCCATTCACGATAATAATACTAACCAACTGAGCTACCGGCCACTAAAACTTTCAATCAGTTTTCCTTCTTACAACGCCTCAGCTCAGTATGCCCAGTAGCTCAGTTTCAGTCGGTTAGTAGCGACGGGCCATGAATGCCTGTGGTCGCCGGTTGGAATCCGGCTCGGAGCATTACATTTTTCAATTTTCCCTAATTTAAATTTATAATTTCATTAGCAGCGTTACTGCTTCATATAAAATTAACTTTATAAAAATCGGTCAGAATATTTATTTTGTTATATTCACTTCCGTTGATTTGCAATGTTAAGTGGCCTAATTTTCGGAACTGGCAAAACGTTTTGTTTTTATTACTAAACCGACTGTTATTAAAAACAGAACCTAAACTATACCTTACAATTTGTTATTATTTATGTTTTTTTTTATTTCTCGTTTTCGTGCGATTGCGCTATGTGTAGCATTATAGAACCTAAAGTTAAAATACAATGTGACTTCTGTAGCATAATTAAATTAAAATGCACACAAAATGCACGATAGTAATTTATTAATTTAATTATTCCAAACACGTCATAACACAGTTTATGAGCAGACACGCAATATTAAACCCGAAAAAGGATCGGCGGTTACAAGGCTGTTCGAAACCTTAATTATAGACACGTTTTGTACATACGAGCAAGGTACCTTAGTGTCCCAACCAGATCTTTTCTCTGAACGGTCTTCCGCTGCTAGTGCCGTTACGGCTTCACACCAGGATATGGATAAGTTACAGCTGAGTGAATCCTAAGTAGGGCATGTGAAAACTGAGTGGAATGGAAGATGGATGATTTAAATGATAGGAAGCCGATAAAATTCAGTGACGGCGGCGTTCTACATGCCTTTGTAAATTTTGAGGTTTTTTATTATATTGGCTGAAATCATCTCGACCACAACTTGAGCTATCTAGTCCAAAGTAATTCGTAGGCCGACGGATAGTACAAAGTGGAAAGAACGTAAAAATCTGGTTAGTGATCCGGCATCACACGAAGCTGCAAATAGAAATGTTGAACATCAAACTGACTTAAACCCTGCCTAACATTGCCTAACAGTGACTTAGCTAAAGAGAATCCTGGGCGTAGCACCGAAGCTTAGTCCACTCATCGCGTCCTTCTAACAATCACTTTCTGATCCCATGGCATCCGGAACAATCGTTGCATAAGCTGCATACAGCCAAAATCCTCGTTCTAACCGCAACGGGAGCGGCGTTGTAAAACTCCTGACGTGTCGTGGTTCGTCTCACATGTCCCCGTTCCGGGAGCTACGAATTAAATTTAAGAAATAAGTACTCCAGCACTACGAACTACGAAGAAGATACCCAGCTCATCCAGAATGCTACTCGGACATCTGACTCTTTGATTAACAAAAGGAAAGACATTCCTTCATCGCCCAGCGTTTCGTCAATACCCTATCGTCGCTCCTGCGACTTCCTTTGGGCTGGACTGACCGACAGAAACAGCAGCACCCCAGACCACTGTAATACTGGAACTGATGCCTGGCACATTTCTGATTCACTGTTCGTCATTCATTTCCTGAAGACACAGGGTCGAATCTACTGCTTGTTCAACAGCTTCATGTGTTCACACACCTAGCACGAATATTCAAGTGAACCTCAACATTTCTTTTCGCGATCTGACAACCAGAAGATGGTTTTAGGACAAAACCAACTCTTTGAAATAAATTTCTCAAATTTTATTTTGAAAATAGCTTCTAACCGGACAGTATGAAATGAGGCAACAGCAACTATTAGCCTATGGAATAAACACACGGGTATCTCGACAGGCACGCCGCCTACGGACAACTCATGAAAACTCGCACCTGCTGGCAGACTACGCTCTGTTGACAGCCAAACACACCCCTCATACAGCGTCGAAACTACACAATAAACACGCTAGAGGGCATGGAAACATAAACGGCGAACTTAGAACGTTCTGAAGCATTTTAATGCTACAGTTCCTATAATTGACTCTTTGTATCCACTGGAAATTTTTATTTTATAAATATATTATTAAAAAAAATACCTATTCTGGCCCCCAATCATTAAACTCCAATATGAGACACTAAATAGGCCCCATAGGTTTCATCAAAAACATAACCAAGCTTTGCTGTTGAGTAGGGTGAAACGAACATTAATTTAAAATTAATAAAACAGCCCGGATATAACAAGCATATTAATTTTATATTAAGCAGTATAGTAGTATGCTAACAAAATTTATTCTCTCTCTAGGGCGTTGGGAGCTGATTTAATAATTTGGTGACTGAGGCGGATTCTCCCAACAGCTGAGTTGGCGAAGAGCGAGGAGCAGCTTAGAGCATGTCATTTTTTTCCTTTAACTTGAAAATAACAAGCAAAGTATTAGGTAAGAAACCATTTCGACATACAGCACCATATCGGTTCATCCGTTTAGGAGCTACGATGACATAGCCACACATGTTATAGTATTTTTCACAATCGTGTTATAATAGAGAGCTTTTTAGTCGAGTACCGTGTTTAGGCCACGAAGCTTGCTGAGTGGCCTAAATAAGGTACGAGATTAAAAAGCTTGATTATGACACTATTGTGAACAATACTTTTTCTACGAGTCAACTGAACTAATTAAACAAACTTGGTATCTATTGAAAAAGAAGTGCAACCAACGACTTTTTCATTTTTGCGCGTTGATGTCTATTTACCTTTTGACTTTCTCATGACGGCGTCCTATTGGTCAAATCCATTATAGTTCAGTAAAGGCGCCACGTGATTGGTCAATTTCATTTTAGTTGTGTCAACAGTTATGAAATGTTGAGTTGGGACCTCCATAGTAAAAAGTACGTGATTTAAGTTTGGTGTACGAAGTCTTAATTCAAACATTATTTAAGGTCGACGAGGATAAAAAACTTATAACACCCCTTCGGCGTCAGTGGTTTAAATATAATCTCGATCGTATCAAAAGCTTTCAACCTGTGACTACAAATTGTCAATTCCACAATCTTAACACATGACCCGCGGTAATCTTGTTACGGTTGGCACCTGCGCCGATATGTAAATGTAATTAAGGCCAGTCCGCCACCACTAATTCCGACTTACGGAGCAAACAAATGGATAATATATGTGGTCCTATCGACGTCTGTTTATGTTGGGGAAACCGGTGAAAGCTTAGTGTTTATGCAACGGCCTTATTTTAGCATAAGCAGCGCTTAGTCTACTTACCCGTTGATGGTTGGTCCGTTGTGTTTTGGTCAGTAAATAAATTAGCAGTGCGACGTGGGTGAGGATCTCTCGTGGATAGTTTTTACCCGACTGCCGAAGGAGAGGAGGGTTATCTTACATGTTAGTCATGGTTCATCTTCTAGACAACGCAAAATAGATTGTTTGAAATATCGGAAAGCTGTTTTGTTGGTTGATGAAGTTTGGACTAGGTAAAGAACGTCGAACAAGTGGTTTAGAATCTTCATACATTTGTAAACTTTTAAGAACTATGTTTTTAGGAACTTCGCATGAACTATTTTTGATTCCTGATGCTACGTACATGCGTAAAAAATGTACAGTCGGTAAATACATACATAAATATTGCCATATTCGGTTTCGAATGACCCCGTATATAAAATAGCGTATAAAGTTTTGTAAACGTTATAATATTACCTATTAATAAACATTGTATTAATAAATTCTTGGCCACCGTTATTTTTTATTGCTCAACCTCATGGCCTTGAACTTATTAAAAAGATAGCACAAAATATGTATGCTCTGTGCCTCGTGGTTATAAATTTCTCATAACGACTGTTTTAACAAAGGCTATGTTTACTTTTTCCAGTAAACTTGTCAAAAATACATAAATTTCTCTACGGGCACGAAACAATGTGGGTTCGGCTCAGCGAATTTATTGCTGTTTTATATTGGCTGTGTGCTCTTTAGGGGTAAATGAATGGTTATAGCTTATTTGTAATGGATTGCTTATGCAAAATCTGATTATAACATGGGTCAGGTCACTTCGCAGGAAGCCAGTCCTGTCAAGCTGCAGCTGGGCAAATTACTGTCACTTTTTGTATGGGAAAATGACAGTTGAGTTGTGCCAACGTGCGTAAGAAACGTTACGTGATCACCGCTCTGGTCTGAATTGACAGACATTCAGATGTGCTCCGGCCATGTGGATAGCCCAGTTGATCAAGCGTGTAACTCCCAATCTGGCAAGTTATCCACGTTAATCACCTGACCCCGATCACCCAGGGGAATTAGCGGCATTTATTTTATATTCAACCAGGAAAAATGATAATCTTCGGTTATGGCGCTGCGCCGGACGCTGCCGCGTCACACTCGCTTCACTCGCCCGGCTCGCGCGCTGTTGGGTCGCAGTTCACCTGACAACCTAACCGTTAATCCCCTGGGGGATCAGGCTAAAGGATTAACGTGGACAACAGCCGATCTGGAGGTCGCGGGTCTGAACTCTGGGTCATCTGGGACTCGTACCTATACGTTTATTGGGAATATTTCTCACTCAGTAGTTATAAGAACATTCAACAGTGAGTGAGAGATATAAAGGGTGACTCCTAAGTGGTGAATAGAAATATTTTTTTCTTATTCTGTAGCTTTCATTTAAGGGGCTCCCATAATTGGCGTATGGGATCGTACCTTCGATCTGAATCTCTTAGTTTTCTTAGGTTTTTAGTAGCTTATTATGTTCACAACAACGGCTTTAAGCAATATAGTATCCCATATTTACTTCAAAGTTCATTGTTTTCGAGATATTTGGCATCAAAATTGAACAATTTTAGGCCAAAAAACCTGTTTCTGGCCATAACTTTTGTGTTAATTGGTTTAAAATGAAAACCCTGGACCAGTTTTTAGGGACATCACAGACGAACCCAAATATGTGGATTTCGTATGTGTTAGATCTTTCACGTCAATAGAGATACAAAATAAGTGTTATTTTAGACAATGTTTAAAAAGATCATACAAAATTAAGTATTCATTTGTTTCAAAAACCGGTAGACCAAAATGGAGATAAAAGATTGAAGAACCGATAACCGTTTGATTTATACTTGTATCTGTAGTGCAAAAGTAGGAGATACGATTCAAAACTTGTCAAAAATCGATGGAAACCTCGGGTAGCCCCTTAAACACTTTTACTTAACAATATGTGAATATCTATTACTTTTTTTTCATAATAAAATCAATAATTAGTTTACAACTTACCAGATCTTGTGGTCACCCTACTACAGTACACCCTAAGTACAGTTAGCTGCAGAGGAATGTGACACATCTGCATACTAAGTTTCTACGTTCACGTTTATCTGCGGCTGACTGTGCTTTTAGTACTTGATATTTTTAGAAAATGAAATTAATTAACGTTTATGTATCACAGTTCAATTGTTTGCTTTTAGACCTAATGCACTGAACTTGCCTTGGAACGCTGCGTTAGAAACTATGGTTTTTGTTCACCACTTATTGACCTTACTCTCAACACTACTAGCTCCTAGTTCGATTTGTGTAGGAGTGTCATTTATATAGAGATTTTTTATTTATTTATTAGTTCCGTTTTGCTTGAAACACGTCGTATCACAGATAGCGTCCCCATAATTCATATAACTAGCCCAGCACACATCTGTATACTAAAACGTAAATCCACCCATTGATAACAACATCGGCCCAATCGAGAACTGACCGAGGGACGGAGCGAAACATACTTTCAATCTGCATGCAAATGGTGCTCTGTTTATGCGATAGCCTTGTACAAAGTAGAGATGGTTTATTTATGTGACATAAATCCCCGTAAATGGAGGGGTTGAGAACTTTGCTATTGTTTTTTTCGGACTGGAGGGACAATACCTACGATGAAGTTGATCCTGCATTACAGCAGGGAATTCGACGAAATTAAGGAACTTATGAAAATAGTTACAGAGAATTTCGGCAAGAGTAAAGCTCTCTAGGCTATGCTATAGTATACGAGTACATTATCTCATCCATACTAATATTATAAATGGGAAAGTGTGTGTGTTTGTTTGTTTGTCCGTCTTTCACGGCAAAACGGAGCGACGAATTGACGTGATTTTTTAAGCGGAGATAGTTGAAGGGATGGAGAGTAACATAGGATAGTTTTTATCCCTGAAATCATCCCCTAAGGGGGTGAAATGGGGGGGGGGGGGTAAAAGTTTATATGGAGCTGCGATATAAACGAGTTCCACGCGGACGGAGTCGCGGGCAGCAGAAGCTAGTACTCTATACATATAATAAAGCTGAAGACGGTCGAAAGTCTGTACATGGAAGATATTCGAAAAAAGTTTGCTGGGGATACTTAGAATCGATAACAGAACGCGATCCAAAAGTTTTTAGAATTTTTGTCTGTTTGTCTGTTTATTTGTACGCGCATCACTAATCTGTTGAGAAAATTCCCGGACAACATATAGGCTATAAAAATTATTAAGATAATGGTGCAAAGGGGTTAAAAAATGGGATTGAACTTTATATGGAAACTTCTTAAATCTATGAGCTAGAGGCTTGAAAATTGACAAGCATATACTTGACTAGAAAGTAGGAAGAACCCCATTTAAACTTATAGCAAAATATAGATAAAACCTGAAAAACCCCGGGATGTAAAATAGTCGTAAACACTACATATTAACCAAACTAATTATATTGGAACTTCAGTCACTGACGACGTTGCTGTTTATATTGAAAAACCAGCAACCTTGATCTCTGCTTTCCTATATCTGCTATGAAATCAGAGGTCATCTAAAGCTGTTTGAATATTGAGTTGAATATCACAGTAGAAGTTATCTCGAATTATCATAGTTCACCAACGTCAAGGGATGTGGGTATATAATTTGGACAAAACGGCATTCCGCGGAGAATTGAGTATAATTTTTTTTAATGAAGAAAACTCCCGTGACTTTCTGAGATATTATTGGGAGCGCTTATGGAGCGCCTCCTAAAGGGATATTTTGGGCCTTTCATTCCTACGAAAACCTCAGCCTTCGCTTTGCTTCTTCTTCGCTTGCCTCCCCGTTTACCTTCGGGATTTTGGTCCTCAAGTTTCGCTTGCAAGACACCAGAAGATAATGAGTGTCTTTAGGGGTCATTGCTCGCATTGAGACCGTTCTTAGAAGGGTTGCTTTGGACCTTATATTACAATTTACAATGAAAAGGCCTTGCTTGCCACGTCACTCACCTTCGGAACTTTGGCCTGGAATTTCGCTCGCAAGACACCTGGGAATAATAAGTTTACGTCCATGGCGGTGCATTTAGAGCGCTTTCTACATGAATGCTTCGAGTCTTTCACTTCAACGTAAAGCACGGCCTTTGGCTTCGGTTGCCTCGCCACACACCTACGGGACTTACTTCGCCCTTCGCCTCGCCACTCAACTACGGGTAGTAGTTGTAGTAGATAGTAAGTATCCGTGAGGTCCACAGGTTTCGCTTGCAAAGACACCTAGAGATTGTAAGTAACCGTGGGGGCTTGCCTTCGGGTTTTCGGCCCTCGAGCTCGCCTAGTAGTAGCGGTCTCTATATGCCTTTAATTCCTACGAAACGCTCAGCCTTCGGCTTCGCTTGGCTCCCCTTTAGTCTTCGGGAGTTTGGGCCTCAGGTTTCGCTTGCAAGACACCCGAAGATAATGAGTAGCGTAGGGGCTCGCATTGAGAGCGTTCTCTAAAGGGATGCTGTGGGCATTTCATTTCAACGTAAAGCTCGGCCTTTGCTCTCGATGCCACAAGTGCTTTCTTGAAGCTTGATTTGGATCTTTCATTGTTACGAAAAGTTGCCTGGCCGCTCACCTTCTGGACTTTGGTCTCCGGATACTCCGGATACAAAGACACCGTAGTAGTGTAGGGTAGTTAGTGTCCGTGTGGACTCACCCATGGTCCTTCAGCTCCCGAGCTCACATAGCGACCGCTCTCTAAAAGCATGTATTCCTTGCATAAAAAATATTCCAACTAGCACTATACGTTCACCATGGTCACTATTTACAAAAGTGTATACAAAACCCAGTATTGAAAGCTGACATTTTGTCATGTAGAAAGAAATCCGTCATTTCCCTGGTATTTTTATTTCCATTATCCTGTTCCAGTTTCCATTGCCGTTTTAAATAGAATTGAAAACGCAACGCAGCTCAATATAAAAAGATTTGTCGCACGACAGACCGGGGTTTTATTTGGATCTGAGAGAAATCGTGTTTTATTCGGCTGTAGTCTTTATAATAATCTGAATTCGGAGAAATTCCAAATATATCAATTCCAGAATATTCTTATACAAATTGGAATAAGTAAATTTCGATAATCACATATTCAGTTTCTCTTCAAAATTAATAAAAATCTCCTTTATTTCAGGCAACATTGGTCCAAACGTACACAATACATTAAATACATTATCTTTGTTCATTAAATAAGTACAATATAACTCGTAAGTGTGCGTACTGGCGACACCGGTTCTGATAGAAATCGACGCGTATGACACTTCCACTAGTTTTTTATATTCCGTGACTAAAACGCAACGACAAAATATTCACTCTGCAGCTACCTACTCGCCAGGCGAATATTTCGATCGACCGCTTAAAACCCGCATTTATCACTGCCGACACCGAGCAAGACATACCTACAACTTCAATCGCAACAAACATACCTATAACTACGAGTTCAACGACCGTACCTACAGCTACAACTACGAGTATAAAGACGCAACCGACCGCACCACCGAGTTCACCGACATCGAAACCAAACAACAACAGACAACAGAGAAAAGAAATCCTGAAACGAAAACATGAACCAGACACAACCACGACCAATCAGGTAATCAGGTACCCACAAGAACATCCCGCCAAGGCCGAACCATTCGCCTGCCGGTACGCTTCGCTTGAGGGGGAACACACAATAGATAAATAACACAGCGATTGACACAGCGTGTTATCAAGAAACAGATTGATCGTCTTGTACTCTGCGGTTAAGCAGGGAAACACGTAATTGCTCTGACAAGAGCAGTTTTACATTGCCCTGAGAAGGACAGTTTGGATGTCCGGAGCCTGCAGCACCCTCGTCGGATTCTTCGTGTTTTCCAGCAGCGAGCGCGAAGAGCGGAGCACGGTGATCGACGACGATGTTGAGTCCACGGCGGCCGGCGAGCGAAAGGAGTGGCGCCTTTTTTTTTTTTTTTTGAACCTGACTGTTGCTATAATAGGAGGGACCCAATATAGCGGTCGAACTGCGTGGTTGGAGGGTGGCCTGGGGAAAATCCAGGGGAAGCCTCCGGCACGACCACGCGGGGAAGTATTGAATACTCTACACACTGGAATACTCTAAGAGTTTTGCGCTCCAGTGAGATTGGTTGAACGGTATCAACCGAATCTGGGGTGTAAGTGGTATCGAACTACTGGGAGTTTTATCGCTGGTTCGCTAAAACCTAGCCTAGCTCGGACTGACTACGGCGCAGAGCGTAGTTTTATTCACCCGACCTATGACCTCGCGCACGCGCCGTGGCAGGCGCACCTTCCCCTCGCGGGGGGGTTATCTCTGTCTCACTCGCGCGCATCCGTCCCGCTCTAATTTGTTGCGGATTAATATAGTAACTAGTTTTAAGCTTTTTTGTTGTATATAGTTAGGCCTATTTGTAAATAAAATTATTCTAGTATCCAGCAGTCTACAGTAAACAACAAGAGTTTCACTACAAGCCTCCAGACCAACATCAGCTAAAACTCTTTAACTAAATGTCATAAGTGATATACTTTCTGAGTTATTCTAGTTTGAAAATATAAATTATAGTAAAGGAAAGACTCCATTTAATTGATTTAATACTCCATTTTTATTATTTTAAAGCATTCCGCGTCACTACTGGTAATAAATTGAGTTATCATAATAATAAAATAATTGTATAAAGGCCGAAACACACTGACAGCGGTGGCGGAGCGGCGCGGTGCGGCGCGGAGTCGGTACCGGTTGTAATGTTCGAACTAATACGAAAGGGTCCGCACAGAATACCGCGCCGCGCCGCTCTGTGCGGATCGTTTCATATTAGCTCGAACTCAGATAGCTGTCCATAACTCAGATAGCTGACGTAGCCTACACAGCCGCAAAACTCAAATGGGACTGGAGCGGGCACGTCTGCCGCATGCCAGAAGCATTCTGGGCTACAATTACCACCAAGTGGGTCCCACAGAACTGAATACGGCGTCTCGGTAGACCACGCAGGAGATGGCGAGACGAGCTTGGCGTCTTTGACCAAGACTGGTGGGAGTCTGCCCGAGACAAGGATATGTGGAAGAAAACGAAGGAGGCCTTTGCCCAGCAGTGGGACACTTAAGGCTCTTAATAATAATAATAGTATAAAGCGCGGGGCTCGGTTTTCCGAGCGGCTGGTAGAGGGTAGATTTCGACCGGGTGATCTCGGTCTACCCTCCATTGTCTTCTTGGGTTTTCCTTTGGCCATTGTGGCGACGTAGGACCAGTGACACACAGACAGTTTGTCATTTTAGCTTGTACCGTGCTTAAGCGTTGCTGACAAATACATTTTAGAAAAAGTTGTCTTTTGTGAATTGCCTATCGATATTGATATTTACGCGATGTCAAGTAACTTAGGCCCGCCACAGTCGACTCTTCTGCGGAATTAGTACTGCTCGCCATAGAGGTGGACGCCGTCCGCGATCACAAATACGAAGTTATGAGCTTTCTAAACCATCATCCTCGTGTCCAAGAGTATGCCAACCAATAATTCAGCAGCGGTCAACGGCAGGTAATAAATATTGGGTAATCGAACTCTTGGTTGCTGTTCTCACGTCATGAGCGTTGTGTGGTTCTTGTGTCATGGGCTCGTCACCAAGGAACACCTCCACTGGCTCCTGCGGCGTTTCTAGACTATTAATAATCGTGAAGCACGATATTGAAAATGATGAGGCTAATGGCGATTTTGAATTTGTCAATGTTAATACTATTATTTAATTCAAATGATAACTCAATTTGTTACTAGTAGTGACGTGGAATGCTTTAAACAGATGACAATGGACTTTTAAATCAATTAAATGGAGTTTTTCTAGTAATATATTTTATATTTTCAAACTGCAATAGCTCAAAAAGTATATCACTTACGAAATTTTGTAAAAAAGTACTTGTTGTTTGTAATATTTTTTTATATCGATTGGCATGTGTTTTATTTTATACCTGTACACCAAAACGCACCTTTTTATGTACTTGCAGCTTTAGGTATGTCAGAGGTTCGAACCCCCTTAACTTGCAAGATTTGTGCCACAATAACATACAAACAAACAGGTCAAGTTAAAAAAGGTTATAAAAATGAAAACGGAATTTACTCGATATTTCACCTTAGGAGGATAGCCTATGCTGGGCCTTTGTATCCAAAAAAAAGTTCAATCAATTTGAAGACGTAGAAATATTACGGCAAGGATTGAACAAAAACTCTGCCCGCGCCCTATTACTCTCTTCTGATCGAATTAGATGACTCGTATTGTCGAGCTGATTGCATTTTCCGGCCTTTATTGGATAAAAGGATTAAATTCTTTATATTGTGCAGTTTTCAATCATTGTTACTCTATTTGATTTTGAACTTATCGAGATAATGTATATGTACTCAATCATCTCGACATATGCCTAAGACCCCTCACTTGAATTCGGATTTCCAAAATAAAAGCTTAAATTGCTTTTAATATCCAAAAAAACACATACTCGGTTTGGTAACTAAAGTTCCCACTATCGTTTTGGGGGGATGCAAAGTAACACGTAACGTTTTGAACGCGCTTTAGGACAACTTAATTGTCATTTTCCCACACAAAAAGTGTCATTTAGATAGATCTACCTGACGCGCGTACAATGCGTTACGTGATTGACCTGCTGGTTGTCGAAATCAAATGATGGATATAAAATATAAAGTTAAGTAATGCTGTTGCTAGTCGCGTAAACGGTATTAAGATTTTAATGTTACCGCAAGGACCATGTTTTTTCGGCATTATCAAAACCATTCCGTTAAAAGTGAGATGTTGTAAAGGACCATAAAGGTCGGTATGTATTTATAAAAGGCTTGTAGCCGTTTGATATGATTTATGGTTAAAAGGTAGGCCATAATTTAGCCCAGGGGTTCCCAAACTTTTTTTTCTCATAGACCACTTTAAAAAATTTGCTGGTTCTGGTGGACCCCCTACTCTACAGCCTACACCATATTCCCAAAAAATTACAAAAATGTGACTATTACCTAACTCTGGTGACGATATAACTATGAAATAGTATAGTATATTATATGTACACCTAGGGAGATAATATAAAGAAAGGCCGAGATCGCAGATATTTACGGCCCGAGCTGCAAGCGAAGGACGCAAATGTGCGATCAAGGCTTTCTTTATTATCTCCCGTGTTGTATACATCATTTTATGTCAACATTTGGCGAAAAAGCGGCTATTTCCGCACATGTATCGGGCGAAAAAATCCATTAGCCAGGTGTGACATAAATGTTCTTTACAGGTTTAGAAAAAAAAGTGAAAAATGATTGGTTAATATGCTGTCAATAATAAATACATTACTTTTTTGACATCTACTCACAACCTATCTATTCCAGCATCAAATAAAATAAAATCAATCAAATCTAAATCTCGGAGTGGTGAAATAAAATTAAATATAGTATATTTTGCTTGTGTTGTGTTTATTCGAGTACTTTATAATATTTATGATGATGATAACAGTCGTAAAATAATTAAAATTAAACATTGTTACGTAACTTCTAAGTACAATGACACTCAAAATTAATGGGAGGGATGAGCTTGATGAATTGACAACAAATTGTCAATATTTGGGTTCAGTTTTGTCAGGAATAATCGCAAATCTCCTCGTTCTGTGATATTCAGTCTGTTCCTATTTTTCGTTAAAAGGTTTGTAACGGTGCTGAAACTTTTTTCCACAAGATATGACGAGGGAAATGATATCAAAAGCTTTCTCGCAATTTTCCACAGTCCAGGATATTTTTCGGGTATTTCTGCTTGCAGCCAAAAAGTTTGATACCCTTTTTTATATTTCACCTTCAGCTCCTCATTAGTTCTAAGCTCAAGTAGCTCCTCTTGCAATATCACGTTCTCCACTTCCATTTCATCAAATGGATTTATAATCCATGGTGGTATTTCCATCGTGAGAATGTTTTCAAATCTGGTTTTGAAATCATCATGCAGGGCAATCAAATGTTGAACATATGTCTGAATATCATCATCCTCGCATTCTACCTGTGACAAGCTTGAGAATTGGGAAAATTCGCGTCGACTAATGTTTTGCTTCATTAACTTCAATTTTCCAAGTAAAGCGGAAATCACACTCTTTGTTTTAATTAAATTGAGGTTGTCCCCTTGCAGTTGTAAGTTAATATCATTAAACTTTTTGAACAAATCTGTCAAATACGCGATATCTGCTTTGAACTTGATCAGGTTTTCTTTTAAATCTGGAGCTTTACTATCCAGAAACTCCAAGACAGACTCAAAAAGTGAGTAAAATCTTGTTAAACATGCACCTTTCGACAACCAGCGTACTTCAGTGTGTAAGAGCAATCGTCGGAAGTCTTCATCATTTTCATCGCACAATTGGGCAAATAAACGCGTATTCAAAGCATTGCTTTTTATTTTATTAACCGCGTTAATCACAAATTGGAGCGATTGGTGCAGTCTAGCACTCAATTTTTTTGCTACTAAGTGTTGTCGGTGGATGACACAGTGAATTGCAGTTAAATCTGGTATCATTTTTTTTAGATGGCTTATGAACCCACGATATTTCCCGACCATTGCAGGAGCTCCATCTGTTGCCGCCGATGTAACGTTTGTGAACGGAATTGATTTTTCTTTTAAAAAATCGCTCAGGATGTTAAATATCGATTCACCTTTAGTGTCAGTCTTCAAAGTTTTGGCGAATAATAGCTCTTCATGAATTTCTTCGTCCATAACAAATCGCACAAATGCTAATAATAATGCCTCATTATCAGGTAAAGTTGACTCGTCCAGTTGAATAGAAAAATGAGTTGTTTGCAGATAATTACACAACAAACTTTCAATATCAGAGCTCATTTCGTCAATACGTCTTTGTACAGTGTTGTTACTCAAAGGAATTTTTTTGAGTATGTCAAATGGAGGTTTGTGCAGAACAGTTTTTAAAACTTCTTCAACAGCGGGTAAAATTAACTGTTCACCAATGGTGTGGGGTTTTCCAGATTTCGCTATGAGTAATGAGATGTTGTAAGATGCCCGCAAGCCATCATCGTTACTTTCAGATGTTGAAGCGAACATACCTTGCAGGGTGGGTCTCTTTTCATATTTTTCTTTCAATGATTGAAAATATTTCAAATCTTTACCTGTTTTATCAGGGTGGCACCTTTTTAGATGATCTTCGAGCTTCGATGGTTTCATAGAGTCATTGCTCAAAACTTTATTGCATAAAAGGCACATGGGCAATCGCTTGTCCGCGTTTGATGGAAGAAAGCCAAATTTTAAATATTCCACACTGTACTGTCGACACTTAATTTTCTTCTTTGGCTCCGCCATGTTTCAAATTAGCTACCTGTAAGTATAAAAAAGTTTTTGTGATCTTAACATTCTTACTTAACTTCTTCTTAGTCTTACTTAACAGGATATGGCTATTTTATAGAACAGAATTTATAATTTTTCGCTATGAATCAAAAAAAGAATACTAATAAACTTTTTTCGGCTGTCTGTTGTTTTATGGAAGTAGGTAGGTAATAATCGTAATGTTCATTATTTCATATTTCATACATGTCTATCATACACAAAGAAGACAAATATATTAACTACAAAAAGAGATACCTATAAGTTGTATAGCAAATAAACAAATAATGTACTTACTTTTCCGACACGATTCTGGCAACCAGGAACAGCAATTCACTTTACTTTTGTAGTCGAAATCCGGAAACAAATGAGTAACGTTTGTTCTTAGCATTCGTATTTATTGGTGAAGAATCAAACAAGTGCATACAAGCACAGCACATTACCGTAAGTCATAGGTATTTCGTCCCTTTGCACGTCCGAACAAGCGTTTTGGTCGGCGCCGGCGATAGCGACGCGACGGTGCTTCGCAAGCCTAGACTTGTTCGTTTGTCCAACAGCTCGTTCGCGATATGTTGCAGACTTGCAGTCGACAAGTTTTGGAGCCGAAAGTTGTAATTTTAATAATATAGTATTATAGTATAGGTAGTTTGATTCACCGAAATATTTATCACGGAGGAACGCAATATTTTTATTATATATTTATCAGTCGTCCAGGCTATAAAAATAATACAAAAATCATTATCTGTTTCGTTATTTACCATCGAAACCAGATAAATTTTCGTGGACCCCCACGTACAAACTGTGAACCCCTATTTTTTTGCCACTCCAGCGTAGACCCCTGTCACATCGTTCGTGGACCCCTGGGGGTCCACCTGGACCACTTTGGGAACCCCTGATTTAGCCTATATCCGTAAGTAAGAAGAAAGGTGTACAATAAAAGTTTTAAACAACCAATAACGCAGTTTACTCTTCCTGTTTTGTACGCAAGTTTTGTTTGATTACAAATAAGAATGTTATTACGTGCAGTCGTGCACGTATGTATGATGATTGTGAGCTTGGGGGAAGAAAGCGATGAAAAGATGTAAATGGGGCATAGGTACCTACACAGTGAGTGTTTAAAATGAAATTCCTCTTTTCTGTGGTCAAAAAGTAAAAGCTTACGTGCATATAAATAATGTTTTGTCGCATAATAATATTTAAGAGGAGACGCTGTTTATGCGGGATTAAGAGTCCAACGAAAAATTAGGCTTCATAGCCCTTAACTCTGACAACGTCCTTATAAACGTCTCGTACCTAAATCTATCTATGACTCAAATGTTGACTTACTTTACGCCATGAAATTAACCCCAAACGAATTCCAAATTAATCAATTGTTGTCAAATCAATCATTTCTGACGATCCAGACCTAATTTCTACTAAATTAGGTCTGGATCGTCAGAAATTTCATTAATTAGAAAATGACAATTATGCAACTCACCGTTTCATATAGGGTAGACTGGGTACGTTTGGAACACAGGACGGTTGGAACAACACGCATATCTCGTAAACCGTTGAAGCGGCGGGGTAGGGTCCAAGGGGGGAACGAAGCGGGCGACAGGTCTGAACACGAATCATAGTAGTGCGTCGCTTCCCGCGCGCTGTGGTCGTGTCTAGGAGGCCCTATTGTGTTTTTATGGCCAAAAGTAAGTACTTTCGTAGTAAGAGTTTTAAAATTATCTTGGTTTCTATTTATGTGCTGGTTTTAGGAGTGTACTTGTGTTTGAAGTGGTTATTGGGAAGCACGTTATCGGTTTCAAATTTAATGTACTGTTACTATAGAAATTTCTGCAACGGCTTGTTACCTAAAGTAGGGCTTGGGGACGGTTGGATCATTTTTTATGGGTACGGTTGGAACAGTGCATATATTTGTTTTTCTCGTTTTATAAGGATGCAACTTTGTCGGATTTGGGTTTAATGTTATCAAGTTTGATTATCGAGATAAGTTTTAGCTGATTTTACTTGCCATTGTTTTTTAGATGCCGAGATTACGAGTTAGAAAAACCTCGAGAGGGACGATCGAAGTACAAAGATGCATACGATGACGTAAAATTGGGTGAGTCATTACGAAAAGCGGCTGATAAGCATGCAATACCACCCACATCACTCCTAGCGAGATGCATCCGACGACGGCGAAAATCAAGATATGGGGTACCTAAGGATGATGATATTTAGATGATGATATTTAGATGTTGTTGTAAGACAGTTCCTGTAAGATTCTAAATTTGAAAAAAAGATCATTAAAACTTGTTAAAATGTAATATTTTGTGTTATTTGCATGTGTTCCAATTGACCCCCATCACTGTTCCAACCGCCCCTGGGGTGGGGACATTTGGAACAAGTTTTTTTTTTATTTTTTATTTGTTCTACTACAAATATTAATGAACTCAGGGCTAAAATTTAGTTACCAATTAGGAGGTAAAGACACACTTTTTCATTTGATACATTCAACTTGTCTCTCAGATAATAAACAGAAAAGTTACGGACGATAAAAGCAAATTTGTTTCAACCGTACCCAGTCTACCCTAAGTACATTTTCTGGCGCACTCGAACTAATGGTAATGCAGGTATATGTTGCAAACGTTTATAAAAGGTATACATTTTCGTTAAACGAGAACTTGTAGCATGTTTTCAGTCAATGACTTTTCTGAGAAAATTAAAAAACTGGCCAAGTGCGACTCGGACTCGCGCACGAAGGTTTCCGTACCATTATCTATAATAAGCAAAAAAGAACGTTTTTTGTATGGGAGAGGAGCCCCGCTTATTTTTTTTTTTTTAGTTTTTGTTGTTATAGCGGCAACAGAACAACATCATCTGTAAAAAATTCAACTGTCTATATCGCGGTTATTGAGATACAGCCTGGTGACAGACAGACGGACGGATAGCGAAGTCTTAGTAATAGGGTCCCGTTTTTACTCCCTGTTAGTGTCATGTAAAGAGGTTTTCGGGCTCAGCGCCAGAATACATATACACATGCATTGCGAAATAATCCCCGCTGGCCTACGCGTAAATAATTAAACAAAGGTTAAAAAGGAAAGTGTATATAATAAAATTGCAATGAAATAAAAAAAATAACTGTTTGCGAATGTTTACAAGTATGTATTTTCAGAAACTTTGCTAGAAATAATCAAGTACTAGATAAAAATGGCTGCACAGATTTCCATGAAACATGGCTAAAAACACTCGGGATAAAATCCGTACATGGCGGGAATAAGTTGACAAGTCGAGATAAAAACTGGAAAAATTAAAACTCTATGTACTTGCACATTAAATAAAGTTAAATTTTCTTCCATTTTACATATCGATTTGTCAACTTATTCCCGCCGTGTACGGAAATTCTAATTCTATCGATATCTATGACACAAAAGAAACCGCATTCAAATCGGTCCATCCGTTTGGGAGCTACGATACCACAGACAGATACACAGATACACAGACACGTTAAGGCGCCGTAGGTTCATGGTCTTCTCTCCCTCTTATTAAGCATATGCGGGAGCGAGATGGAAGTGCGTGCTCGGAAGCGCGGATATCATGTTTTTTAATTTTAATTTTCTGGCCTTTCAAATAAATAAAAATGTAATCACTGATTGCTCTCAAATATGATATTGCCGATTTTTGAAAGCCATTTTAATATTTTTAGCTTTTGTGCATAATTTGTAACAAATATTTTGAGTGTATTTCAGACCCTTTTAGACCTATGTTCGTGATTTTTTTCTATCGAGCGAAAATTGCTTAATCATGTTTCGACTCACTGATCTCCCTGCAGAAAAGCCTCAAGATTACTAATCGTATTTTTTTGAAACCATATTATTATAAACAGACGCATTATATTATTTCAAAAACACTGTTCGCTTGACTTCGCTGAACCCACGGCGCCTTAAACTTATAACACCCCTCTCTTTGCGTCGGGGGTTAAAAACAAAACAAGGCCTTTATATTAAATACTTAATGCTAACAGCATTTAATAACTTTAAGGTAGAACTAACAGCACTTTCTATGCTCTTTTTCTATTCAATAAAAGTATAGGCACCACTATACCACCAAAAAGTACAACTTATGATTAGTTATGAACATCCATATCTTCACGAAGCTGAAGTAGGTATTGTCGACCAGCGAGGCAAGCTCTCATTGAAATGCAAGGAGCTGCTCTGTATGCAAATAGGCATAAACGCTAGCCTTGGTTAAACATTATGGTAAATATTGTGGTTTATTCAATGCAGCTGATGCTAGCCTCACTTAATGTCCTGATAAACTAAGCCAAAAGTAGTATACTTGTTTAGTTATTAGCTTCCACCCGCGACTTCGTCTGCGTGGATCCAGGATAAAAACTATCCTACAGGGTGACATTTTAATCAGTGTCCAAATTCAAGTATAAGATTCTTCGGCAAAAATTATAAAATTCGTGTTTTTTTTTATTCATATCATTCAATACAATTTTTTTAAGTAATTGCTGCTTAAAGTTAGCTCAAAAAAACCTTACCGCGCGGGCACTTCAGCGGGTAAGGCCGTTGAGATTGTCACTTATAACACAAAAATAACACAGTCACTTTTGTGATACCATAACACAAATGCAACACAAAAGTAACACATTTTTTTGTAAAGATTGTTTCATACTAGTATTAAAATACAGTGTAAGGAAAAGTAAGATACGTGATCGATCGGTATTTGACTAAATCAGTATTTTTTATGATGATCTGCTTTTTTATACAGAAAAGATAATTACCTTTTCTTTCGGCGGCGATCTTCTAACATACCGCCAAAGATTGACATTTGAACACAAATATCTCGGTAAATATCGATCTGAGAGAAAAAGTTTAAAGAATAAAACATGCTTATTTTTACGTATTTCTTACGATAAGAAAAAAAATTTAAAATACTAATACAAAAAATTCAAGTCCTAAAACCGGCCACCTTTTTATTATACCCCAACCGTCGCATGCCGCGCGTGTCAGTCGCAGGCGATCGATCGCGCGGGGCTGCGATAGCCGCGATTCACGGAATTACACCTTAAGACCTAATTCAAGTTTGATCGAATGCGGCATCACTGGTGTACCTACATCGTCCGGTGATAACCTAAACTATCTAATAAGAACTAATAGGTAAGAACATGAAAACTCGACCTATACTACCTTAACACACTTGATATTTGTTTTTTTCTGCAAATGCACTAAATAGTTAGTTTTGGTTGTCACCCGACGACCATTACTGCAAGAGTAATACGTTTAGTTAGACTATTCAAATTTAAGTAACAATTCGAATTAATCTTACGATAATAATAAAATGTTTTTCTTTACTATTACAGTATTCTCAATCTGCATGACTCTTTACACTTGTTTTGTGTTACTGAACACAAAATTAGTGTTATGGTTAACACAAAAGTAACACAAAAGCGCCATATATATAACACAAAAGCAGTTTTTTACAAACGTTTTAGGTTATAAAACCAAATTCAGTTAAATTAGACGCAATTGTACATGTTTCATGTAAGCTTTAAATATAAACGAAAACGACCATACTAAAGTTAACTTCTGACTTACTTACTAGAGATATCACATCATCAGCCTATATACGTCCCACTGCTGGGCACAGGCCTCCTATCATGTACGAGAGGGAACGGGCAGTAGTCCCCACGCTGGCCCAGTGCGGATTGGGGACTTCACATACACCTTTGAATTTATTCGCAGATGTATGCAGGTTTCCTCACGATGTTTTTCCTTCACCGAAAAGCTAACGGTAAATATTAAATCATAGAGATACTAGAGATATACATAAACACAAATTTTGACGAAAATATGCCACTAAAAATGACAGTTTCTTTTTTTAAATATTGATTGAGACCTCGAGGTGTTGCCGTGCCAAAATACGTATTTCCCCAGTTTTCTTTTGCAGCCTTACCCACCTACGGTTTGCGCACGGCACGCCTCCCCTCCCCCCGCTCCGCCCCGCTCCGCGCGGTACTGAATACCCAGTAACCACGCTGTACGGATAATTTTTTTGGGATACACAATTTATAGTTTAAAAACTACCTACCAGTTTTTTTCAAAAATGGAGTCTATTAGTGATACCAAATGCCTACAAAAAAATTGGACACTGATTAAAATGTCACCATGTATATTTTAACCGATCATCATCATCATCATAAACTTAAGAGCCGGTCTCCTGTCGGTCGAGTAATCGCCATTCTGTTCTTCTCTCTGCCACTGTTTTGAGCTCTTGATACAACATTACATTAACTTTCTCTTTAACTTGGTCCATAAACGCACGTCTTGGTCCTCCCCTGCCTCTCCTTCTTTCTATCTTTCCTTCAATTACTTAAAGTTTTTATGTAATTGTCATGTCGTATCAGGTGCCCCAACATACAATTTTTTAACCCAGCCTGGGTTAAACTATCTTCATACAAAATGTCATCGGTTTAGTAGTTTAAGCATGACTGAGTAACAAACATCCAAACTTTCGCATTTATAATATTAGTAGGATTACTGCCCGCGCAACGCAATACAGAAAGCCCAGGCGAAGGCGTGGGATTAAATTAAGATTGTGTCTATCCTGAAGTCTATTCTATAGACTGGTGAAAGAGATTTCGAAATCAGATTACTGGTTCCGGAGATTAACTCCTATAGGTACACACGAGCTTTAATTTGGGACCCATTTCCATTAAATGTTGTTAGAACATTCATAATGCAATAAGGTCGAAACTTTAGTTTGATAGTGTTGAATGTCAAGTTAAGACATTAGTTATGACGTATAATGACTTATCGAATCGACCCTTGAAATAAGGAGGACCAAAAAACCCCCTTACCTAAGTAACAATTAATCGGAAAACATCGTAAATTATCGTTTGCCCTCGCTCCAGTTGACGTAATTGCACGGTTGCCCCTAGAAACGTAAAGTAGTAGATGGTAAGCATTATGACATTGACATTGCGTTAAAATATTAGCTCTAAATAGTGTAAGTTTGCTATACGATATTCACCCTTAGGTGGGTCCCAAATTAAAGCTCATGACTGTCCATATGAACTTAACACCTCACAGACTTTTTTCTTTATAATATTAGTCTTGATATATAGATATCTCTGTTAATTCATCTGCAATAAGAAAGAGGAGGATGATTGACGACTGGTTTAGCGTAGTGGATACTGAGCTTGCCCGCAAAGCGGCGATCCTGGGTTCAAATCCCGGTAAGGGCAAACGTTATTGAACGAGCGAGCGCAGCGAACGAAGTCATCTGTTTCAGCTTGGGCTAAAAATCTTTCGTTTGTCCGGCTGTTCTATACATCGCATTTCTCAACTGACTCTCGTGAAATTGTGAGAGTGGATTCAAAAAGCATAAATAGAATTGCCGATTCCGTTTTTCTAAATTCATTAAAACAAAAGACCGGCTCGCGAGTCCTATAGCTCACAGCTCAGTAGTTAATATAAGTAGTTATAAAACTCTTTCTTCTCTTTTTTCACCGTTTCATCTCATCATGATAAGCCGCAATATCTACTTCACAAACCAACTTTAAGACGTATATAATATGAGGTGTAGGTTAGTTCCGTTGTCGGAGGTATGTCAAGAAAATGAAACAAGTGTCAGAGGCGAAACTTGGTAATATAAGGTTTTATTGTCCCACACGGACAGATAAGAACGAGCACAGATAAACGTCTAGGTCTGTCATAATATTATATCAGCCGGCAGACGGCTGCTATAATATTGGACTTAGGTCAAGGAATGTGACAACATAATTACGCCTGCGGCCCCATCTAACGAGCTATCTTACCTTGAACGATTTAGTACCCGTCTTTATTTTAGAAACAAACTAGGTACTGTATAAATAGTATTAATTGTATCTTATTCAATTTAGGCATAGCTTAAATTGTCTCTGAAATGGTTCTACTTACTACCAATTATTGTAAAGCCCATTTTTCACCGGCGAGGCGACACCAGACGAGGCAAGGCGGAAATTTGTATGGCACTATTTCCACCGAAGATGCACGAGGAGAGAATTGAAAATTTGCCATAGGTACCAATTTCAATTCTCGCCTCGCCTCGTCTCGTCTCGCCCCTCAAGTGGAAAATCAGCTTCAGGGGCCACATTTTCAAGTTTTGGTTAAGACTTGATACAGCTGCCCGCGTGACTCCGCCTGCGTGTTACAAAGAACCTAAGGAGAGCCACAGAACAAAACATAGCATAATATATGTCGATAACGAAACTCCATTCTATTTCTCAAGAACACATTTCCAACTAATTTGATCTAGTCCGAGACATTTAAACCGGGCTTCGGGCGGCGGCGTCAACGGCAGCGGCCGGTTTTTCTAATTCATTGCGTTTGATTCCAGCTAACCACAGTGCGTTGCGCGCCTCGACCGAATTGAGAGATAAAAAGCTTTCCGCGCCGCAATTCGCGCAATGTCAATAGCTTAACACAAAGAAGTATTACCAAGTTTAATGGAGATGTAACTTTTCCGTCACTAACTTTTTCAATCGCTCGTCTGCCGCGGTTCTTATCGTGTGTAATATAGTATAAGTTACCTCAGAAAAAAAGGGCAATCTCTTATTAACGTCTTTTATGAGTCTCAGAAACAAGTTTGCACAGTATAACCCCGTATATTTCCCAGGATGAATAAGTTCCTTACTCAAACAGTGTAATTGTTGCTTGCATTGTTGCCTTATTTTTGCCGGCTTAGTTACGGCGGTTACAGCGAAAGGATGGGCGGTGAGTTTATCTTCTACAAGCCTAACAATCTTAGATACAAAAAACCGGCCAAAAGCGAGTCGGACTCGCGCACCGAGTGTTCCGTACAAAACTTTACGGTTTTTGCAATTTTTCCTTTATCTGTGCTATAAGACGTTGCTTCGTACCAAATTTCAAGATTCTGAGTTCTCGGGAAGTACCCTGTAGGTTTTGATTCCCTTGCGAGTTTTGAAAGTTTGCGGACATTTGCGGCATAAACGGCTGTATCTTTTGACTGCGTTGGCTTAGAAGTTTGATATTTTCACAGCTCTAAGGGACAATAGACCTGAGTATTTGGTATGAATTTTAGCTTGATACGCTCTACGCGTTCCTGAGAAAAAGGGTCTTGACAGACGGACGGACGGACGGAGGGATGGACGGACGGACAACAAAGTGATCCTATAAGGGTTCCGTTTTTTCCTTTTGAGGTACGGAACCCTAAAAAGAATCAGCGCGTATCGTACAAGACATTGCTTTTACACGAAGGATCTCAGCTTGCCATGAAAGGAAAAAATGATTTTTTTTCTTGGAAGCTTTCGCTGTTAAAACTATCACCTGTCAGTGATATCAAAATGGCGGGGTTACCTTGTAAAATAATAAATGATAACGGAATTTGTATCACCTGTAATAGAAAATAATTTGTTTCATTTTCAATGCGACTGTTATATGTGTAAAGCGGTATATTCAGTTCTACGAGGCGCACGGGAGGCACGCGGCCTGATCTACTGCCGACTACCCCGAGTTCCACTTAAGTTTCTTGTATCAACACGTTTCTGTGTGAGTGCGTCGCATCTGAAGTTTGTACGGATTTGTTTGACTGCTTGTATTAGCTTGTACCTATTCATTGAAGGAAACTACTTATTGACGAAATGTTGCAAATGAATTATTACGAACTCATTTACCCCAAGGCAATGTAGGCCAGAGCATGGAACAGGGTAATTCATAAAGCCCGCCTAATTAGGCTTCTTGCAAGGCTCTGAAAGCATGGTACTTAATGTTGTTAACGAGATGTATAATGGAACATCAGGCGCGATTTAACTAAGTTTCTTGAAATATAGTTGTGAATAGTGAAGGAGCACTTGGCTGCTGGGAAGACGTTTGGTATGTGAGTGGCGAGCCAGTGAGTAAGTAACCGTTAAAAGATAAAAAACGTCCCTTTTAATACCCTGACACTGAGATAGGCACTAGAATAACGAAGTTTTCACTCAGAGTGTACCTTTTATCTTAGATCTTAGAATTTTTATGTTTTTCCTGCTCAAATTAGGCCAGATTACGCCAAACTTGCTCTTAAATGCTCTACTCGTCTCGTTAATACCTTTCCATTTAAAGCATATCGTCTTACCCATCCAACAAAGGTTCACCTTCCATTCTTCCGTGATTCAGTAATATAGGCTCTTATGAGACTTTTGTTTCACTTTTGTGTCGAGTTTCATTTCTTGTTTCTCCCAAATAGGCGCTTTTGTTTTCTTGTTGACGATACCTCGCGCGAGACTCCGCATACGGATCGCAGTATTAATTAGAATTAAGAAGTTTGCGGTTGAATAAACAGCCCTGATAGACTATTTCGTGTTCCGTTGTGGGACGATTTTAAGTTCTGAGTTACTTTGTGATATTTGAGCGATTTCTACGTGCAATCCTTTTCAATGCTCTAGTCGATAGTCAGTCGTGCGTGATTTGTGCGTGTTTCGCTTATACGGGTATACGGTTCAATCGGCTTTTCGGGTCGATAAATAATAAAATCTAGGCCAGTAAAATTTTCAGCAAAACAGATTTTTCCGCCTTATCCAGTATTCAGGAAAAATCAACGTTGCGGTGAATTTTAGCCGCAAAAAAATCTACGGTGGTTGAACGCACTGGAGCAAGGCAGGCACTCTTTTGTAAGGAGCACACTGATAATTTTTTCAAAAATATTATTCCTTGCCAGTCAAAAATCAGCCCTATTAAAGCTCGTGGAACGCACATCATCAGTATACTTTTTGCCATATTGCTAAATCCAAATCTGTTACCCCTTCGGTAATCAGAATGATTATTACAATAACGATATGTACTTTCTCAAATGAGATCATAGTTAGTTCTTAACAAACAGCAATACATCATGAACTCTAGGGAGATGTAATGCTGCGATATGTAACAATTATAGACACATAGGTAATTTAGTTGTGTTATCATGTGATAATAATTATCTGACAGCTAGTATGGTTTAGTGCGGGCATCAATCAAGACACGGGGTAATTATACATTAGGGTAATTAGTATTACCCGAAGATGGACAATGTGATTAAATTTATTTTTGACCACAATTCTTATATATTTTTTTACAAACAAGTTATTCCGGTAACCATATTATTGTTTAAATATGGTAATAAGCATTGATAATAATATAACTGTCATTTAGCTTAAAGTCTAGAAATAGAAGTTATCAACTTATCACTTTATGATTTTTATATTTTGGATTAAGCTGCACATTTTCATTCGCAAATTACTAAAGTAATCATTTCTTACATTATTTTCTACACTATCCCAAACTAGTAGTTAGTAAATCAATTTTAATATGGGTTTACATTGTTCTACATGTGCCATCCTACTTAATTGAAAGCTCCGAAAAATACAAATACGGACATCATTAATATAATTCGATTTTTTTTATTCCAATACTAAACAAACTAAAAGCGTTATGTATTTTTTGACGTATTAGATTCCTTATAAATAAATGATAATTGATAATATTTCCAAATATTACACTTAATTTTGATTCTCGCATGCAACCGCACCTTGGTTGTTTTCAAACGAATGTATCGATACAAAAACAATTGTTAGCGTTGTTATGAGGGTTATGACACACTGGTTTGGTTGCACAATAAAATTTACAACAACCATATCTTGTAGCCCGCCGCGAGCAGCTTACGTTTCCCGTCACGTACAGCAATCACAGCCTGAAAGGACTCGCACGCATTGTTCTAAACTTCGCTTCTTTTATTGGTTAAAGGAATCGTAAAGGGTGCGTACTCTTAGATTGTAAGGGTCTGTTTAACTTTGCTGTTGAGTTCTGACGTGATATATATATAAATGTACTTTATTTACAACATTATACATATATACATATTTGGTGATTAAGTGTTAGTTGTCTGACACTTAATCACCAAATATGTATTATAACAAACTTATTGAGACAGCTCAATAGATTTCCTTTGTTGCACTTCTTTCTTATTGTATCATACGACCCGTTAGCCTATTTAGCCGGCAGTGACGTTATCTACGAAGCTGTAGGTCCTGAGTTTTAATCCCAGTAAGCGCAAATATTTGAGTGATAAGCATGAATATTACCTAGAAACCAGAGCCCAAAATAGAGCTTAATCATTCATAATTTCATGGTCATTGTAGCACGCCTAGCTCACTAGGCGACCCAGTACAAGATAGCAAGGATTTAGTTAAAATTTGCATTTCCATTAATTTGTTTTTTTTAAATCTCTTCCTTGTATTATGTGTAACACAGTTTCGGACATGTTTTCTTCTAGAACAACGCATGATAATTTATTTTCTTCGTATTTATATTCAGTTTTACTTTTTTTTAATAGGTTATAAGTACTATCATTGTAATAAGCTTATCTTTGGCAAAAAATAACTGACTGTTGAGTTTATTTCGGCGTTTCTTCTTAACAGTGGTCTTTTTTTCAGGACCGCTAGTAGAGCTTTGCCGTGTAATAGTGCCATTACGGCCTACTTCCAGAATTATATTATTTCATTTGAGCCGTGGATTTTGTCAATGTATTCAAGCATTAATATCTATGAAATACAGGGTGTTTGCTCCATCGTTTGCCAAATTAAAACGGCAGGTAGGTTGGATCATGAGCTATCTTCTCCGGCATCCAAAAAATTTTTGTGTACACTGGTATTTTTTTTGTATACTTTTAAAATAATTTTGAAATTTTTTATATGTTTACGCGTTTCAACTTGAATAAAAAAAAACGAGGAAGTGGTAGAGCCAATTTTTTCATTTTATTGTAATGTGTAATGTTGTACGGTTCCATCAAAGTCAAAGTTATTGGCAAGTAACGTCTACTTATTTTTTTATTAACCCTCAATAAAAAATGAGATTCAAGAATTTCGTCTTGCGTAACTTTGATTAGCAATTTAAAAAAAACTAAAAATGGCAATGTCCTTAAAAAAAATTTAAAATGTTCCTTAGTCTGTCCTCTTTCTAATGATGTGCAATAATGCCAAAAAACCTTCAATGAACTTTATTCATTTGCCAATTTTGTGTAAGGGACGCACTAGGCTCGTAACCGGCAAGCGATAAAAAACATACTTTCGCTAAATACGAGTAGTAGATAGGCAAGACTTGCAGATTGACGACGAACGCACGCGTAGCATCTGAAAGTCTACCGCGAAACGAAAATGAATTTCGTTCGCTATCTCCCTCTCTGTCGCTCGAAGTTGCAAGTGTGACAGAGAGGGAGATACATCTGGGTTTGTAACCAAATTTCCTCTTTAATAACGACGAATGTGGGATAAATCTTTATGAATTTCTGTAATCATTATCCAGATTCCTGTTTGCAGGAAAACCTTTTTTTCTGAATCATGATTGGTCTGTGGGCACAACAGCTAGTAATTGACACAACTCATTAAAAAAACGCAATGCCGCGAATTTTCACTTTGCTAACTGGTGCTTTACTGAACGCGCTGTGTGTTCTAAGAAATAATTGGATTTAACAAGAAAATACTGAACTTGCAGTTGATTATGAAACCCCGTATCGCAGTTGGATTTAGATATAATATTTTTGACGCTGATAAAATCACAGCAGTGGTACTGACGTGGTGTTACTTCTTCACGCTTAAACCGCTGAACCGATCTGGATGACATTTGGTATAGAGATAGTTTGAGTCCTGGGGACAATAGGTTAGTTTTTATCCCGCATATCATCCTCTAAGGGGGTGAAATGGGGGGTGAAAGTTTGTACGGAGCTACGGTATAACCGAGTTCCACGCGGACCGAGTCGCTGGCAGAAGCTGGTAATAAATATAGGATATTATTAATAAAGGCAAAGATTGCCAATTATAATTACTCTGGTTATCCCCCATGAGCCTGGTGACAGCTCAGTCGGAACAACATCGGTAGATAAATACGAGGACATTTATATTGGATTCATTTAACGACCCGTCGTATATTTTCGTTGCTCCAATATTCGAGACAATATTGGTGAGTAAATATGAATCTTTAGTCGTAGAAAGGTTTTCTGATTTCTTGGTTGTTTTTATCATTCATATTTTTCCTTTCTTTTAAATAAATGGTTAAGTATGGAAATCTTCTTTCAAATATTTAGGTAAATATGGTAAATTTACAACAATAAAATAAATTATTCTTACATTTACCTATACTTACCCATTATTGACAAAACTCACGAAAATACTCGGAAAACACCACGACTCATTTGTGTTAGGGTTCCGCAGTCAACAAGGAACCCTTATAATTTCGCCATGTCCGTCCGTCTGTCTGTCTGTCTGTCTGTCTGAGGTGTAATGAATGGTATAACAACTTTTGATATATTTTCACTGGATATAACTACATTTAATATAATTTCATTAGATAATTATAATCACTCAAGGGACATAATAAACTTTTGGTATAACAACAATCAGTATAATTTCAAGGCGTATAATGTTCAAATAGTATAATACATTTTTGATATAACGTTTAATGGATATAATGTATATTGGGCGCCTATTTTCGCTCTAAGGGACACAAGCTAACCCTAACCTAACCTACAATGGTACAATTAATACCATTGTTACAAGTATCAGTGGCTATTATACTGTTCAGTGTCAGTGGTTACTCATCGTCGTACCTACACCAACCTGCCTTAGAGTAAAATAGGTAAGAAATAAAAGTATGCCAATAGTACATTATACCAACTGAGTTTTATATCGAACGAAGTTATATCCCATGTATGTTATATGTTATGACTGTTAGATTACTCGTTGTTATATTACAAGTTCATTATATCTGATGATAATTATGTATATTACATGAGAATACATCAAATGTTGTTATATCAAAAGTGCATTATATCCTTTAATCGTTATATCCAGTGAAAATATAGCAAAAGTTTTTATATCGATCGTTACGCACCCGTCTGTCTGGCTGTCTGTCCATCTTCGGCTTAGCTCAGTAACCCTTACAACTAGAAAACTGCAATTCGGGCTGGGTATATAAACCAATCACGCCGACAAAACAGTAGCATAAAATCCTGAAAAAAATTTTTTTTTAGATTACCCCCCTACATGTAAATTGGTGAGGTTTTTTTTTTCTCGTTAAACCCATGGTGTGGGGTATCATTGGATAGCTTGTTAAAAATATTATGGGTTTTCTAAAACTATTTTTCAACTCAGTTATGCGTTATTTTTGTTCGAGTCATGTGTCCCCCCCCCCCCCCTGCCGGCTAAATGGCTATTACTGGGGACGTGAAAAAATTCGTGACAGTAGAAACATATAACGAATTTAAAAGGAAAACTAATACAGTTGAGTTGCACTTATTTTCGGGTGCATATACATTGTCATTGGAATTTGAACCTTTTACCGTGGACGGTAGAGTTGCTTTTTCACGGCACGTTATCTGCAATAGAAAAAAACCTTGTCCTTCAGGTGGTCGCTAAACCGGCGAAACGAACCTATACATTGGTGTGTTACGAGTATAATATAAGAATAATCATATTTACGATTATTTACGAGGGTAAGCTATAATAAAAAACCCCAAAAGCCCCTTTTAACAGTCCGTATCGGCCCGGCAAAAGTTCGATTGTAGGTATATTACCCGTCTCGAGCGCGCCAGCGCAGGTGTCGTGGTGGGGGTCGAGCGAGGCTGCTAGGTCGGCGTAGAAACGTTTTGATACGTTTTATCTGAGGTTTTCGTTACTTTATATTTATATTCATATAAATATATAAATGTTGTACGTGCGTGTTATACGTGCTGTGTTGAAATAAAATATCAGGCAATCAACAAAAAAAAATCTCATGTATTTTCTGTGTGAACATGATACGGAGTATCAAAATTATGCACAAATAATATTCGGGCTATTGAAATTCAGCGTAATCGAACTATGCGAATCTCAATTCTGCCAAAACAGTTTATTATGCGAAAAGTCAATTATGGCTACATAGACTATGCGAAATTGAATTCTTACTAAAAAAAAGACCGGGTTGCACTCCGGGAGTGCCGGCAGAAGTGAAAACTTGAATAATTTTAATTTTGCAAAAAAAAACCCTTCCTCCCCCCTCCCTCCCCCTGCGTGCCAATATATCTAATAACAGCCTTATTAGTAGTACGCTATAGTTCAACTTAACTCAGCAAAATTGATGAAGGAGACGATGAAATAAAATACCAATTTGTTTTGCCATTGCCAAATATTTTTCAAAGCCCTATCTTTTTAGGAATAACGTCCAAATTCGGACTATTCGAATTTACTCAATGGCAAAACGGTAAAGGACGCGTGGACAAAATTACATATTTATTTGCAGACACTGCAATTGCAAAATGTGTTTAACAACTTTATACTCTTACGAATAGTGTTCAGTATTGAATGAAGTCGAATCGGCTAACAAAAAATATAAGAGTTTGCTTTTTTAAACAAAATGGAATTTGCATTTACGGAAAATGTGTTACGACCTTATACTGTTAACAATAAAGTACCAACTAGAACTATGTGCCCCTAGTCAATCCCCCGTTTCCCCCCCCGCCCCCATGCCTCGTCCCGAATCTCTCCCAATTCTACGGTCACGTGACATCACAAAAATCTGTCACGACTGTCACGAGTTTAACAATTTTTCCCCATCCCAAAAAGTGCTCAGCGGCGCTAAAGAAGTTTTCACTTCAAAAATATGCCAAAACAGAGGGAACCTACTTAGAACTGTATCGTTAATTATAATGTATTTATGTAATTACTAGAAATTCAGAATTCATTCAAGTACTTACTTGTTTGACGACTGCTTTAGCCTAGTTGGTAGTGACCCTGCCTACGAGGCTGGAGGCCCTCTTCGAATCCCGGTATGGGCATTTACTTCTTCCTGAGTCATGGATATTAGTTTTCTATGTACTTAAGTATTTATTTACCTATCTATATAAGTATGTATATCGTCGTTTAGTACCCACAGTACAAGCTTCCCTTAGTTTGGGACTAGGTCGATTTGAGTAAGATTGTCCCCAATATTTATTTATCTTTATTCATCTTAAAACTTGGTAACTTAAAATTGCTACACCCGCCTGGGTCCATGAGATGCTTATACGTATACGTACTGTAACAACTTGTATTTTACCATGGTGCAATAAATGATTATGATTATGATTATGATTAGTAATTTTGGCTTTGCTGGAAACGTATGGCCAACTGGTGCCTTTTTTTAGGGTTCCGTACCCAATGGGTAAAAACCGGGATCCGTTCGCTGTCCGTGTGTCTGTCACCAGGCTGTATCTCAAGAACCGCGATAGCTAGACAATTTTGAGCGAAGCCCTTTCACGTCGGTTGAGAAATGCGACCTCTAGAGGAGAACAGACGGAAATCCGGACAGACATACGAAAGCATTTTTGTCCAAGCTGAAACGGCGACCTTATTCGCTTCCGCTCACTCGGTCGATAATTAACTACTGTTAGAGTTTTCAGTTTCCAGGTTGTTCAATTCTAGGTGAATAGTCTTTACCTGAATTATAGTATAACATTAGTGTATGTGTTGAAATAAAATGCTAGGTAATTTAGAAATGTAGGTACAGTTTATTTTTGCTTACAGTTGATTGGCCTAACGTATGAGCTTAATCACCTGATAAATATTAATAATTCGTTAACCTTTCCAGATTCCAGCGTTTTGCTGATTTCGTTATAGTCTGATTTAAATCTTTAAGACAGCTAAATATTTTCTCTCTCTTTACTTTACCAAATGAACGGTTTGTCTTCCTAGGCGCCATACTTGAATCTAAAATAATAAAACCAATCAATTTATGAATATTGTTTTATAGTATACTACATTAGCGACATGAATAGTAAGAATCTGACCAAGGAAAAGATGGGCGATAAAAAGATATGGAGATAAAACATGTTGCACCGTACGTCCACAACTAAAGTGAAAGATGAAACAACTTCAGCAAATATTATTACTATACGTAGGTCATAAATGACTTACAAGATGCAAAACGATAATACACTTAAAAAGCGCGAGTTCTATACAAGTGGTGGAATGATATTGTACAAATTACTATCAAAGCTGCAGAAGAAGAAGCAGAAATAGCGTATTTTTTTTTGTGAAAAAAGCCGATTTTAGCTATAGCCTTTATGAGTGCTATTGTAAAAAGCGCTCGCTCAGGATTCGGTATTTTGATACGCGTAGTGCGTAGTGTGTGTGTAAATACTACTAGCACGCACACAAGCTTACTGTAGCTGTATAGCGCACCGTTGGAGCGAATGCGCGACCGATATTAATACTTGCACCATTCATATTGTTATTTTTGTCAACCCTGCATATTATGTCGGTGGTTTGTAAGTACTTGTGAATGTTACAAATGAAAAAGTGATGGCCGTTGGACCTTGGACCCCCCACATAGTGGACTGGTGTAACTAATAACAATAACTAATTAACAAATAATAAAAACTTGTTTTACTTAACAAGTTTTTCTCCTTCAATTAAATTTTTAACTTTTTAGAATTTTTTAATTTTTCCTATATTTGTTGGAGTTGCATATACACGCCATATCATATAGATATGTCAAACGAGCCCAAAGTCGATGGGGCTGCGTCTTTTAATTACGGAGTTCCATGGCTACCTTCCAGCTCCATTATCAGACCCTGGTTACCATATAGAACCAAAGTACTCGTCAAGACGAATTACACGACCCCAAACTTGATGGGGTTGCGTCGTTTAATTACGGACTTCCTATGACCACCTTCCAGCTCCATCGTCAGACCCTGGTTACCAAAGTACTCGTCAAGACGAATTAATCGAGCCCAAATTTGATAGGGTTGCGTCGTTTAATTACGGAGTTCCTATGACCACCTTCCAGCTTCATCATCAGATCAGCTTTATGTAATAATAATAATACATTGTCATCCAATTTATACATGCCTGCAAAATTTCAGCGGAAACCGGGAAGTGTATCAAATTTAACTTGCAAGATTTAATTACAGACAACGGATAGGTGAACTAAATGAAAGTTTATAAAAATTCACCAAGTATCACGATCACTCGTAAAATAATTGACATGGGAGCTATACAATTCGTAAGTTGTCTCGATTAGCCTCACGAATGTCTCACTAGTATAGTTTGACCCCGACGCGACGTTGGTAACAACTATGTCTAGCCGGAGATCAAAATAATATTTTAGTTGAGGGGTAGCCTTCGTGAATAGCCACAATTACACGACGTACAGGTCCGACCCGGACAACGGCTAAGCCGGTACTGCCGAATCGAGCGCCGTGCACGGTGTTTTATTACGAACTTTAGTGTGATTTCAAATATTTTTTATGCTTAAATTTACTTCTACACATAAATATATTTTTGTTTGTACGAATAGCGCTTAAACTAGAGTTTCTTATTATGGCTTCATATTTTTGAAATAATGAGCTAAATGGCCAAAAATACTGGCGATTCTTCGTGTGTTTTTACTCAAAAGTTGTTGGATGGAAATACGGTTTTACTCAACAATTTAATATGTAACTTATAAAATGTTTTCCACTTATTCCTAAGAAGACTATCATTCCAATATGGGTTTATTTGTTTCATGTCGGTTAGAAATCAAATAGTTCTTCAAATCCACGTCGTTTTACACGTCTCCGAGCGAAAATTGAGAAAACAGCGGTTGGACTGAGCCAAAATATGGTAAATTGAGAGCTAAATGTAAACAATTTTTCCACTTATTAAACTTGAATTGAAATGATCTTTCATATTACACAATAAAATCTTTAGGAAAACGAATATTTAATGAGATATGACCTCAAAAAGTTTAGCGAATTCAGCAAACGGCTATATACGGACTCTTAAGTCCGCATTCTGTGACAGACGGGCAACTACGGAACCCTACCCTGCGCGTGGCCCGACACGCACTTGGCCGCTTTTTATTTTAAAGATTAATAAAAACCTACATATAATTTTTAAATCAATTTACAACTGGACCGCTGCTTAAACATGGAGAACCAACTTCATACTGACGGCGTTTTTGATGTTCCATAAAAAGTTCTTTGATCATCATCATCACCGTCATCCTCAGCCTGTAGTCGTCGCACTGCTGGACATAACCCTTTCCTAATTAGCTCCACCATAGCACCATCAATATCCCTGCTGTTGTCTATTCCTAACTGGATAACTGAATGGTTACGTTATATTACTACTCAATTTTTATAAACTATTTGATCCGTAAACTTTTCCGAAGGCAGAAATAATTATAAACATTGCAAATAAAATTAATTGGCACAACTCATCTTATTAGGGTTCCGTAGTCAACAAGGAACCATAACACCAACAAGAACATTGTCGGAAATTTAACCGCAATCTAAGACAATGACGAAGTAACTTCTAATGTTAGAAGAAGCTAGTCATTCTTTCAAAAATAAACGCCATTCATTCTTCCTATATCTTGTTATTAGTTATCTTTTCATTAAAGTCTATAATCAAACTTCTCGATTTTATAGTTAATTTAGCTTCAAAAGCCAGAAAAATCTCACGCTCCAAGTAAATTATATAGGTCTATATTAGTCCAGTGGCCAAAAGCTACGGTAGCCCAGTGGTTCAGGCATGCAGCTGTCAAACCCCGGGTGGGTTCGAATCCCGGCTCGTACCAATGAGTTTTTCGGAACTTATGTACGGAACATGATTTGATATTTACCGTTAGCTTTTCGGTGAAGGAAAAACATCGTGAGGAAACCTGCATACATCTGCGAAGAAATTCAAAGGTGTATGTGAAGTCCCCAATCCGCACTGGGCCAGCGTGGGGACTACTGCCCGTTCCCTCTCATACATGAGAGGAGGCCTGTGCCCAGCAGTGGGACGTATATAGGCTGATGATGATGATGATGATGATATTAGTCCAGTAACTTTATTCATCTGGAGCTTGCGTCTAATGCGGTAGTTTTGATTTTTGCTAACATCCAAGGAATCTTTGGATCCAAGTTTGTGACTTCGAGTCCCGAACGCAACCTACCTATGTCAAAAATCAAAAATACCGCAAAAGTTTTTATTATGACTCTAACTTATTCCGACTTCTACTACTACTACTACAACAGTACTACTAGGACTAGTTTTTGATAGTACCTTCTCCAGACGCTTCTGAAGTAGACGAAATTTGCTACAATATGAGACTAGAGTCGTCTCTGTAGATCCAATAGTTTCCGAGATAAAGCTTTACCTTTAGCATAGGTACCACAATTTAAATTGAAATTGCAAACATTCTTGTTCAACAATCCTCTTAGGTTTCATCTAGCTAGACTACCTATGTACATAAGGTAATCTTACTTTACAGCCCATGATGTGGGCTGGAGGTAACAGAGTTTTGATAGGAGCGTATTCGCTGTGTATTATCTATACTACTATTATAAAGAAGAAAGATTTGTATTTTTGTGTGTGTGTATGTTTGTAATGAATAAACTCAAAAATTACTAAGCCGATTTCAAAAATTCTTTCACCATTGGAAAACTACATTCACCCTGAGTGACATAGGCTACTTTTTGCCGCGGAAAAATGCTTCATTCCTACGGGAAAACGGGTAATCCGTGCGAAGCCGGGCTGGGCAGCTAGTGTGCCTATATTTCCCTAGGTCCCAGTTGATGCGACGACATTACGGTGAATTTTAAAAAACGGCCATGAATGCCTGTGGTCGCCGGTTCGAATCCGGCTCGGAGCATAACATTTTTCAATTTTGATTTTTTTTTTTTTATTTATAGTTTGCGTTAGCCGCTGCTAACGCAAACTATACTTACTGCTTAAAAACAAAAATTATTTTTTTGACATTTAGGTGGTTCGACGACCATACAAAATGTCTTTTGACATTCGCAGATATGTAACACGCATTCATAAATTGGCTTTCCATTTGCGCGAAATTCCTCCTTTCCGAGAATAAACTAGAATAGTTTGAGAAATTAATTTGTCACGTGATACTTTTCACTTGCCCTTTGCACTGTAGTACTTTATAATTTATGTTTTTTTCCAAATGTTGACTCAAAATTAGAATAAATGTACCGAAGATGCCGTTGCCACCAAGAAGTAATATACCTCTTAAACGGTAACCTACCGCAATCACTAAAATTTATTGACAGAATATCGTTTGTCCGAAAACTTTTCGTATTTTTATGAGTTATCCGAATATACAATTCATTACTTTTTTCATTTACCATTTGATGTTATCCAAATATTTCAGTTGTCCGAAAAACGTTTACCGTTACAGTCATTTCAGCTTTGGCTGGTTACAACTTTTGTTTCACAGCCAATTTTTTACTTATCCATCATTACTTTCCGCATTTCATACGTTTAGCCAAATGTTAATTTTGAGTGAAATTCAAAGTAGTTTTACAGAGACTCTTAGGCAGGTTGGTGTAGGTACGACGACGAGCGAAGCGAGGAGGAGTGTTAGGTGAACTGCGACCCTACAGCACGCGAGCCGAGCGAGCGTAGCGAGCGTGCCGCGGTAGCGGCCGGCGAAGCGCCAGAACCAAACACGTTTTTACTACCTAATACTTAATCTACTATATAAGTAAGGTCAAGGTCATGTCAGAAGAAATAACTTTATAAAAACATGTTTTTATATATTATATTTATAAATACAGTATACACCTGTTTTTATACATTATTTACCATAAACACAGCTGTGAGAGGATAACCTCAGTTTAATTTGAAACTGTTTGCTAATGTTTTTTTAATAGGTACCTACCTATTGAAAATACATATGTCAACCAGTTTCATAAACAAACACATGAATTTGTTACATATATGTGTCCTCTGTAAATACAATAATATGTCAAATATAATAAAGCCGATTTGATAAAATACGAACAGATTATCAACCTAATAGTTACGTCGGTATAACGATATGGCGGGTATACCAATAATCGGGAATCATTCATTTTTCAACCAGTTACAAAAACTAAACCATAAAATGACCAGCCGTAAACGTCGCGAACTAAAGTGTCGGACAAACGAAAAAAAGGCAAACGAAGTTTGTCGAAAAGTAAATGCCGAAATGAAAATCGGCCAAAAAAGTTTAGTGATTCAGATAGGTAACCCTCTACAAATCAAAAACAAATTTCTCCCATTCAACGTCTACAATGACCAAGGTACGCCTTCCAATAACTCCGCCATAAATAGGAAGAATAAATACCTACCTACTTCCCACTGTGTTTTGGGGGTTAAAATGTTAATTTTGTTGTTGAAAGTATTCTTGAAAAAATTCTACGAAATTTATTAGTCAATTATTCAACTGAAACACTGAAGAAATATTTTTTGAGGTTTGTTCAACAATAACAATTCGATCATGCCATTAACTCTTGGAAAAGTTGTAACTGGATGTTTCAGAGAATTTAAACGCAAAGCCACAAAAACACAATTCTTCGCTCCACGCAATTGAATAACTCACAACGAAACGGCTAGGTATAAATATTACGGACATAAGCTTCACTTAAAAAACGAACTAAAGCAAATCCAACTAAGTGATGCGATATTTATGTAAAAACCGCGCCGAACTACTTTAAAATTCAAAATGGATCGTAGCGGAGTTTTATTGCTGAAATATATCCTGGTTCTAGACCAGTTTAATGAGATTTCTCGTAGGCAGGTATATTGAGTACTTTAGAAGAGTCTGAATAGAAAATAAAAAACCGGCCAAGTGCGAGTCGGACTCGCGCACCGAGGGTTCCGTACAAACAAGCAAAAGTTGTAGTATGTTTATTACTAAAATGATAAATGAAAATGGAATCCGTAACATTACAATGTGGAAAGCTGGGGGAGCATAAAATTAAACAGGGTCACTTTATCAATTTAGTAATCATCCTTTAGGCTTTGATTGCCTTGCGAGTAGTTGCGAACGCCAAAATAAGTGGATTACTTAAAAAAATTGCTGTTTCTTTTTATTGTGTTGATATAAAACTGAGTTCACTGGAAAGTACCTATAGGTTTTGATACCCTTGAGATTATCTATAATACTTATATAATAATATACATCAGCCTATATACGTCCCTTTGCTGGGCACAGGCCTTCTCCAATGGATGAGAGGGAACGGGCAGTAGTCCCCACGCTGGCCTAGTGCGGTTTGGGGACTTCACATACAACTTTTTCAGTTTTAAATTATGCAACTTATATTGCTATTTCTTATGATTGTGTAGACACAAAATTTTCATTTTGCTACAGCTGAAAGGTATTTGATATGAATTTCAATTAAATGCCTCTAAGCGTTTACAAGGAAAAAGGTAGTAAGTTTAAAATTTCCAAAAATGTTTTTTGTATGATTTTACAAAAATGTCTACACTATCGTAATTTTTCCTTTGTCTGTGCTATAGGAAGTTTCTTCGTGCCGAGTTTCAAGTTTCTGTGTTAACGGGAAGTACCCTTTAGGTTTTGAGTTTGTTGCGAGTACTCAATTTCAAAATATGCGACTTAAATTGCTATTTCTTTTGATTGCGTTGACATAAAAGTTTGGTTTTACTACATCTGGAAGGTCCTATAGCCCTGAGTATTTGACATGAATTTCAATTTAATACCTCTACGCATTTACGAGGAACAAGGTGCTAAGTTTAAAATTAAAAAAAATGTTTTTTGTATGATTTTACAAAAATGTATACCTTTCGTAATTTATCCTTTGTCTGTGCTATATGACGTTGCTTCGTGCCAAATTTCAAGTTTCTGAGTTTACGGGAAGTACCCCGTAGGTTTTGCGAGTGTCGAAAAACTTTAAAATTAGCAGCATAAACGACTGTATTTTTTGATTGGGTTGACTTTTAAGTTTGATTTTTTCACAGGTCGAAGACAATAGACCTGAGTATTTGATATACATTTCAGCTTGATACTTCCACGCGTTCCTGAGAAAAATGGTCTTGACCGACAGACAGACGGACAGACGGACAACAAAGTGATCCTATAAGGGTTCCGTTTTTTCCTTTTGAGGTACGGAACCCTAAAAATACTTTGTTTCATAGGTTTATACCTATTAATGCACCCATTAATGTTTGCGACGCCTCCCGATCGCGAGCGTTCGCAGCATAGCGGAGCGATTCGTAACATGTCGAGTAATATTTGACCTATATGACATTAGTGACCCGTTTTATTGTAATAAAATCCTAACAAATTGAATTTGTCCTACAATGTAGGTACATTTTTTTAAAACGTACGTAGGTAAGTTAAAAAAAAAAAGAAAAAAAAAATAACTTTATAGGTAAGAGTAGTGGCCTTTTTCTAGTGGCAGTATGGTCTTGGGATATAAACTTTTTTTGTAACATAATACGTAAGGCTTAGTGTATTTCTACTAACATATTTTATGAACCTGGTCTAAAATAAATGAATTGAACAAGTCTACTTTAGATGAATGAAAGTCACACGTTAACATCTGTAACTTCTCTTTTGCTTGATACTTATTGTTGATTGGATCCATTTTAAAGTAATGCCACACGCTGCGTACGACTTTCGAGAGTTAAACATATTAAGGAGTCTTTCACCGCCTGTGCCGCTCTAACTGACGTGCCGTTCCGGAGATATTAAAACTGGGAATGTTCCCCTAACTAAATGACTGAATGAACTACCTGACTGTTTCTTTCTGTGACGTCATAGTACCCGCATTCACCAATTGGCACCGTGAGCCTGCGACGTGCTGGGAATACAGTGTACGTAATCCTATATTTGGCGAGTGCCGTTTGAAAGATTGGAAAGTCTCATTTACAGTACTGTAACAATATATCGCTATAAAGGCCTCCACCCACCGTGCGCGGCGCGTGTGCTCGCAAGTTGTAAAGCATTGAAACTACACTTCAAACACACATCAAACGCGATTCCAACGCGGGCCCGCGGCGCTAAAGTTACAACTCGGCAGCGCGGCCGCGTGTCGTGCGCGTCGCGTGAGCTGCGCGGGCCCGCGCTGCTGAGTGTGATAAAGATAGCGATAAACATATTAAATGTGTTGGTAGTGAGAGAGATATGACGCGCGGGCCCGCGCTGCTGCTGCGCCGCAGCCGCGCGGCACACGCGCGGCACACGCGCAGCACACGCGCTGCACAAGCGCAGCACACGCGCAGCACACGCGTTGGTAACGCGTCGCAGCCGCGTACCCCCGCGTTCCTATACGCCGCCCGCTTGCGGTTTGAATATACCGATTCAACCGCGCCCGACGCGCGCCGCGCACGTCTCGCGCCGCGCACTACACGCGTCCGGTGGGTGGAGGCCTTTACTTAGCTACCATTTTCTTTCTTTCTCTTATTCTTTGTTTGTCGCTTACCTACGTCAAATCGGACCCGAGGGGTGATCAGAAATGGATACATTTTATTAATTTCGTAGTTAAATAATTATTTCTAGATTTTGATTTTGTTAATAGATAGACATTGAATCGCTAAAACAAATAAAGTGTTAGACTGTACAACATTAGTCGCCAAGTTATCAATTTAGAATATAATGTATTTTACAGTACATATGGTGCATATGTCGAAACTTTAAAGAGCCATATGTACAGTAAAACGTTGTACGATACACGTGCGAATAGGTAATTCGCAACTCGTGTCGATTTAAAACACTCCCTTCGGTCGTGTTTTAATTTATCACCACTCGTTGCGAATTTCCTATTTTCGGCACTTGTATCGTAAATAACTATTATCAGTTGATGAGATATGTGAATTGTTGTTTTGTAAATTGGTGCTGGATTTTTCATATTCTGTTGGGATAGTGAAGATGGCGTATTAGTTTAATAGAAGCCGTTCTAATAGTAACCCGTTGCTTACATACAAAAAAAAATGTTATATATGTTGCAGGTCCACACTTTTGTTATTTTCGTTATATAATTATTATGTATTGTTAATTTTGGAGTATTTTAATATTTCTTTTTAAGCAGTAACGCTGCTAAAGCAAATTATTTTTTTTTTAAATAAAAGGAAAAATTGAAAAATTGAATGCTCCGAGCCGGATTCGAACCAGCGACCACAGGCATTCATGGCCCGTCGCTACTACCAACTGAGCTATCGGATCAATCTTTTTCAATTTTTCGGAGTATTTTGTTATATAAACTGTGATTTAAGTATGTAGTACATATTTGCTTGACATTAACTAAATAATTTTATTGATATAATGCACAGTTGACATTATATAAATTCCTTATTATTAATTTTCTAGTTATTTTCTTGTTCCGTACCTCAAAAGGAAAAAACGGAACCCTTATAGGATCACTTTGTTGTCCGTCTGTCTGTCTGTCTGTCTGTCTGTCTGTCAAGACCATTTTTCTCAGAAACGCGTGGAGGTATCAGGCTGAAATTTATATCAAATACTCAGGTCTATTGTCCCTTCGACCTGTGAAAAAATCAAACTTAAAAGTCAACCCAATCAAAAGACACAGTCGTTTACGCTGCAAATTTTAGATTTTTCGACACTCGCAAAACCTACAGGGTACTTCCCGTGAACTCAGAAACTTGAAATTTGGCACGAAGCAACTTCATATAGCACAGACAAAGGAAAAATTAAGAAAAGTAGACATTTTTAGTAAAATCATACAAAAAAAAGTTTTTAATTTTTTCAACTTAATTCCTTTTTCCTCGTAAACGTGTGGAGGTATTAAATTGAAATTCATGTCAAATACTCAGGGCTATAGGACCTTTCAGATGTAGCAAAACCAAACTTTTGTGTCAACGCAATCAAAAAAAATACCAATTTAAGTCGCATATTTTGAAATTGAGTACTCGCAACAAACTCAAAACGTAAAGGGTACTTCCCGTTAACACAGAACCTTGAAACTAGGCACGAAGAAACTTCATATAGCACAGACAAAGGAAAAATTACGAAAAGTAGACATTTTTAGTGAAATCATACAAAAAACATTTTTTTGGAATTTTAAACTTACTATCTTTTTCCTTGTAAACGCGTAGAGGTATTAAATTGAAATTCATATCAAATAATCATGTTTATAATACCTTTCAGCTGTAGTAAAATGAAAATTTTATGTCTACGCAATCATAAGAAATAGCAATATAAGTCGCATAATTTAAAACTGAAAAAGGTGTATGTGAAGTCCCCAACCCGCACTGGGCCAGCGTGGGAACTACTGCCCGTTCCCTCTCATCCATGGGAGAAGGCCTGTGCCCAGCAGTGGGACGTATATAGGCTGATTTATATTATTATATAAGTATTATAGATAATCTCAAGGGTATCAAAACATAAAGGTACTTTCCCGTGAACTCAATTTTATGTCAACGCAATTTATTTATTTATTTGTTTATATAGTAACATTTATACCTTAACAGCAAGGCCAAAGCGGTACCAACTTAACATGTAACATGAAGAAGAAAAACATAATGTGCCTGAAGCACCTATTTGCACTGGTTTGGGAAGTTGAGAAGGGAGTTTCTTGCTGCGGTGAAATGTAATTCTTCGTTAGTAGTCAGGAGATGTTGTCGGCTCGCCGGTCGGTTGAGAAGTGGCGGTGCGGTTTTTTTTTTTTTTTTTTTTTGAACCTGACTGTTGCTATAATAGGACGGACCCAATATAGCGGTCGAACTGCGTGGTTGGAGGGTGGCCTGGGGAAAATCCAGGGGAAGCCTCCGGCACGACCACGCGGGGAAGTTTGTACACTGGAATACTCTAAGAGTTTGCGCTCCAGTGAGATTGGTTGAACGGTATCAACCGAATCTGGGGTGTAGTGGCGGTGCGGGGGGCGAGCGCCATATTTATACCCGTCAGGCGCCCCGCACCGCTCACGGGCGTAAGCGCGGACCGACAACTCTCGTTTATTCCAATAAAATAAACTTAATCCTATTACATTTCTGTGTTCTTATTTACTCTTAATTCCTATATACTAGTATGTAGACTCTTTTATGGTCTCTATCTTAAACTCTTATGGGTCGCTTATAGGATTTCCCTATTTCTTATTAGCTTTATTTATTAATCAAATTTTCCTATAAGCGACGCTTAGTAAATGAAAGTCGGTTCGTAAATTATTTATTAAATCGTATGTTCAGTTTTCTATTCTAAAGGCTTAAAACTAAGTCGTCCTGCACACATAAACAACAACGACTCTTAAGTATGTTGAACTACAGTATTCGCAGGCATCTCGTATTCTGCCACTCTCCTGCATCCAATCATCAGTCACGCGGCCGAACTCGCAAACAGATCACACTGTGGGTGCGCTTGGAACACGGAGTTGAGGAACGCTAACGCGCGCGCAATGGGATTGTGCGCGTGCGCCCGCGTGCGCGCGCCTGGCACGGCCAGCAAGGGGTGATTTCGCGCGCGAACGTACCGATCAGGGACAAAGAGACGCACGAATGCATCGATGAGACCCACACAATCGACCTTTCTCGCACTAGATCAATAAAAAGAAACCAATTTTTTAAAGTAATCCACTTATTTTGGCATTCGCAACTACTCGCAAGGAAATCAAAGCCTAAAGGATGATTACTAAATTGATAAAGTGACCCTGTTTAAATTTATGCTCCGTAATAAACACACTACAACTTTTGCTTGTTTGTATGGAACCCTCGGTGCGCGAGTCCGACTCGCACTTGGCCGGTTTTTTTTAAATATTTGTTTTATTTCGTCATTATTATTTCGAATGCAATGTATATTGTTTACTGGATAAATAAATGTAATATATGTGGATGAAAAATGAATTGCCTTCCGCCAGCTCAGGATAAAGTACCCGATACATAAAACAATATAGCAGCCTGCAAGCGATGTGCTTCCGAGGCGATTAATGATGCAGAAAAATTGTTTTCCGGGCCCTACGGCGAATCCTAAGGCGAAGTGAAAGGGAAAAGGAGAAATGCATATTTTATTAAGTCCACGGTGATACGTGAATGCTCTTACCTAGCCTTGGTCTAATTGGACATTAAGGTAGTTAGTGTCGTTACAAGGTTGACTACACAAAACGTGAGATTCTTTGAAAGGTTCCATTAAGTTTCGGACATTTGGATGTCCAGTTTACCCGCATTAAGTATTTGGAGATTTATTTTTTGGGTTTATAAATAAAATAATACGACCTAATCTTTTCGGTTAAGTATCAAATTGTGCGTATAAAGCCAATTGCGCGATTGTTCAGTAGGTAAGTTAGACAGAATTAGATTAACACAGAATAGTTTGAAGAAACCCATAGTATTTTTGAATAAGCTGTCCACTGATCTATCGAGAAAACAAGTTTATCTGCTAAGTATCCCCATTTTACTTATAGGGGCAGTAACCTAAAAAAAGTTTTTTTCCTTTAATTCTTCTGTTTTGTCGGCGTAATTTAGTGACGAGTATATTCCCGGATTACAATTTTCTATTTGTAAGGATTACTGAGCAAAGCTGAAGACGGACAGACGGACTGACGGACGGACATGGCGAAACTATAAGGGGGTTATCCTAAATGTTACACTAATTTACATTTAGATCTACCTAACGTATGTATGTGGAATGCGTTAATACGTGATCGACTTGCTGGTTAATTTTTAAGCATGTAATGGATTTTGTTTCATACGTTCTATTCCAGTGTACATTATCGTGTGTAGATTTTGTCGGGGTTTGGTTTGTGTATAGCAATGTATGCCCTGCTAACAATATCATTATCTCCGCATCGTAAGTGGACCCGTTAGCTCCATTAAGGGCTTATCTACATTCATTCATTTATATGCGCGATCACACGCGTTCGAGGCAAATTATTTGTTCAAGTAAAGTGGCAACACCCGTTACTCAATTTACGATGCGTCTACAGGATATTTTTTTCGAATTTTAATTTACCCCACTTTAATGGGTATCCTGAAGTTAACACATTTTTTTCTGTTCAACTTGCACAACACAACTAACGTATTAATCAACTTTGCAATTGTATAGTTTAATGAACAAGCGAGCGAAATGGACGAAGATCTCCGTTTAGCCTCTACAGGTCGCATTACTCAACCGATTCTCGTGAAATTTTGTAAGGGTTCAATTTTTATACAGATTGTTCTGCATATTCAGTTTTTTTAATAAAACAGTCACGTAAATTCTACAGCTCTCAGAGCATAATATGGATATTGTTATTAATTCTTGTATCTTAGGATTTCTGTTCTCACAGTCGGTTCTCGCACTACCTTTTGAAAGTCTCTGTTTGGCCCTATGTTTGACTAGTCGAGAATGCCTTGAGGCAATAACTAACATCATTCTGGGTGTCATTGCAGACCGGTATGACTGCCCAATCTTGTCGCAGGGGGTCGGGCAGACCAAGTCTGTTGCACTATTGGTGGGAAAATAGAGTAGTACTTAATAAAATAACTTAATTCAATTTAATTCAATTCAATTAATTTTATTTCGAACAAAGTCCATAACGTGTTAGTAAAATTTTACTTAATTCGAGGGTTAATATTAAATTATTATATTAAAAAACATTAAAACATAAGGGTGCATGCAGTTGCACCCAGTGCTTCAGCCACGGTGAATCCCACCTGTCGGACAGCGTGCACAATAATGTATAACGTGGTATAACTAGAATATAATACTAACATACCCGAGTTAAGTAAAATACTAATATTATATGGATGTATTATTGTCCGAAATAAAGAGTTTCTTCTTATTATTAAGTCCGCCCTTATTTGTCTGTGCAATAAAGTTGAAATTAATACACACAAGCGATGAATTTTGAAATTTTTATCTTTGATTTAAATGTGAAACTCACAAAGCTACCCATTTACTACCCTTATATCTTTATTAGTAGGTGTAGGTACTAGTATTAATTACCTTAACATTTTCTGAAACAAGTCACTTTCTTTAAGTAGTAATTAAATCAGCATTAATCTCCTCGCTGCTACTACTTTTCCTTTTTCGGATTCTTGCAGCTTCAGCTATAAAGTCCCAATGCCCCGTTCAATCTAGAAGCTAGCAGATACTTGTACCAATTGACTTGGACTTAAATTTTCTTGAACTATACTTTTTCTTTTTACATACTTGGATCTGTAATCGAGTCATTATTTTCTTTGAAACCTTTGTCGGAGTAATCGGTTTTAGCTATCTATTTTAGGAAAGACTTACAGCTATACGCAAAATGTACCTATTAGTTTAATTTGTAAAAAAAAATAGCTCACGAAGCGAACGAAGTTCTCCGTTTCAACTGGGGCCAAAATTCTTTTTGCCCCACCGGACGACCAGATGTCCGGCTGTCCGGCTGTATTCGTGAATTTTTGTGAGCAAGTTAAATCATAATACCTACGCAATTTTTTGACGATTCAGTTTTTAGAACTGAGAAAAAATATTGAAAAAGTAATAGACCCCGAGGTCTTCAGCTCACAGAGCCGGTTCTCTATTGTATGGGCAAAAATCATTTCCCAAAGTGTCACTTCCCAAAAAATGTTTCTCAAATGATCATTTGGCAAAAAATCACTAGTCAAATTATTGTTTCGCATTTTATCACTTGGCAATATCTCCTATGGCAAAATATTACTTCGCAAATTATTGTTTGGCAAAGTTTTACATAGTCAAGTTTCATTTGGCCAAACGTATTATTTGGCATAACATTCGTTTTCCAAATTATTGCATGGCATACATGGATCCTAATTGTGTAGTGCATACGAAATCTATTTGAGTGACATTACATATTTTGCTAAGCGGGTAGTTTGTAAAAACAAAAGTAAATAATTTACAGGTAAGTTTATATGTTCTTTTGTACTAAAGGTACTTAGGTAACAATATATTATAATGCAAATAAGCAGCAAGCATGCAAGCAAGCCCCGAGTCGGTTTCGCCCTTTTCATCGAGAGTCTCCAGTGAATCGACGCCACCCCGCTGCTCGGGGTGTCTATTTCTGGTCTGAGGGACACAAGTGAACCCTAACCTAACCGACCAAAAACAGAGTTCGCTTGTGAAAAGCCATTTTTTCCACCCCGATACCTAATGTGCGAAATGAAAATTTGAACAAATGTTTTGTTTGGAAAACAATATTAGCCCGAACAAAGTGTTTGCTTAATAAACTTTTGTCTTAATAACACTTGACAAAGTAAAATTATGCCAGATGATATTTTGACCAAATGAACAAAATGTGAAACAAAAATGTGCTATTTGTTCGTTTGGGAAATGAAACTACTGCCATAAGTTTTGTGGGAAGTGAAATTTGGCGAAAAATATTTTGCCGAAACAGCAGGATACCCACAGGGCCACTAGTTATATACTCGTACATATTATGCTAGTTATATTCCCTTAAGATGCGGAAGCTATTTATGCAAAATGCTTCCTTTTTCATTCAAGAATACGACGTAACTGTTAGTATTTTTACAAACCCTGACAACGTACTTAAATAATAATCTTTTAACCTCTTAATCCTTTCCTCAATACTATATAAATATATTTATACGTCTTTAAGAAAATATTAATTTACGTAGGTCCTATAGTTATGATTAATTTTTTATGGGTTAAAATTTGCTTTAATATTATTTTTAGGGGAAAATAAAAGCACAAATTGCGGTAAAAAAAATAAAATGTATTCCTGTTTTCACCAAAATAATTAAGAAAACTTGGAAGGTGTTTTATCATCCCTTTTAAATGAATCTTTGATTTTCAATCATGTTAGCCCCTCGTAAAAGATTTGGTGATGTTAATTGAGAACCGAAACGACACTTCTCATTGCAAAATTTGAAAAAGACTGTCAAGAAAACTCATTTGTTTTAGGTTTAGCAAGAGAAAGCCTCTAGTTTAATCATAATCATTTTTTTTTAATACTAATAGTTACGTCGTAATCTTGACTGAAAAAGCAAAATACGCTCGTCTGTAGGCGTAAGGACCCTTAGGTACTCCAGGCACGTCTCCGAAAACAATCGTGAGACGATTATAAGCAAAAAATTATTGTTTACCCACGTCACTTTGTGAAAAACTCTAATCTGCAAATAAAGTGCCGTAAAATCACTTGAAGCCAGACAGCCAATCAAATCAAAATACCTAGTACGGCGCTTCGTTTTCCGACGAGAATGAACATTTTCCGGTCGAACCATTGCGACGAAGACTCACTTTAATGTAGCTCCTGCACTTAAGCCGAAAACGGGCTATAACAAAACCTCGACATAAGAAAATGTGCCATATTTCTGAGTAGTTTTCTTAACCATCAAGCAAACCGTTAATTATATTATTGACCGGTTCGTTACGCACATGTTCAAGCCTTTTTCATTATTGAATACATATATACTCATATATGTATACAAGGTGCCATCGAATTAGGTACCAATAATTTAAGAGGTGTTACATTACATCAAAACAATTAACTTTAAGTAGAAATTAAGATAACATTTTACATGATATTTTTGTTTTAATTTTTAGAACAAAATAAATAATTTAAAATTTCGTTCAAAAATAACCATCCTGTGTATTTAACTGACAAGGTGTTTAACACTTGCTGTCAAGTGAACATCGCTGTGTGTGACACACGTCAATGATTCGCGGTAAAATTGTTAACTATCTCATTAACAGGGTGTTTTTACGCAGTAATGTTGTTTCCTTATTTATCTTAAAAAATTAACACTATCTTTTAAATATTTCGTATATAAATAGACTCCTAGAGACGAGTACTATCAATTCTAAAAGTATTGGTACCTAATTCAAATGCACCTTATATATATCGGTGCCTTAGTTCATACTCCTACTTATTACAATTTTATGAACTTTTTATGATATAATTATACTCGTATAGTACTAGTTGAAATCACGTTCTCGGAAACGGTTCTAACGATTTCGGTGAAATTGAGAATAAAGAGGTTTGCTGGGGCGAGAAATCGCTAGGTAACTCAAACATTAGGTGTTTTTTATTCCCTAATTCACAATAATTCAAAAAATAAACGCATCTGACTGAATATAGCTCCGTCCAAACGTTCAAGCGTGGTTGACTGCATACATGACATAAGCTATGAAGATCGAACGGGATATACTGCTGTCTATCTCGCCTTAGCGTATGCTGTCCGCCGCGCTTGGCCGTTTAGTTAGACGCCGCTGGTGTGAATATTTTGCATCTGTGTTAAAGCAGTTTATTACTTAAAAAGAATGGCGCAAATTGAACAATCTTTTCGCCTTGGTATAATTGTTGACTGTGGATGGATAATCTTTGTTTTTACTATTTTCTCGCAGTCGAAGTGAAAAGTATAGAGTGTATAACTCTGGTCTAAAAGCCATATTACCCCTCGAACTATTTCCCCTCACTTCGTTCGGAAAAATATCCATCTCGTGGCAATATGGCTTACTTTAGACCCTTATCATACAATCTACTATTTCTCTGTGTTTTCACCCGAGCTGAGCTGAGCAGGGGCTTTTAAGTAAAAACGGTCAGTTTTTTATGAATGATTTTTGATCATTGCAGCGCTATATGTAGATCAAATAGAAAAAACCGGCTTAAATAACTCATTTACCTCATTCTATGCGCGCTAAATTAAGTGACGTAGTTAGTAACGTCTGACAGTCACTCTAGCCAGTTTTTTTAGAGTAGCTTGTTGTCGCCGTGGTCAAAATCGACCAGCCTAGAGCATGATCACGTTGTTTCAAACACAACTTACTCTCGGAATTGGCACAAACTGTTCGCCGCAGCTGTGAGACGGTTTCGTACAAAGCTGTAGTGCGGGTAGAGGTGGTAATTTTATATAAGTCAGGCTCAAAACAAAAATGCATGTTTATGAGTGTATTTTCGTTGATGTAGTCTGTGTACGCGAATATAGTTCATCTCCCCCCTTTTTCCCAGCTATGGCACGGCGGAATCGGCACGCGACCGATTTGGTATGAACAACCACGCACAGCTCATGTATCACTTGAAGGATGAGGCCTCGTCTCCTCTTTAGACAGTGCTTAAATCGGGCAATATTGCTTCTTGCACTGATGAGTATTTCGAGCAGCGTATGCCACTTTGCAAAAGCGCTTCGGCGCTGTTTCCGCAACAGGGTACGAGGGCCCACTTAGTTCTAATTACATGCATATTGCATTTGAATCAATTGAGCAATAAAACGACAGTTTACCTGTCAGTACTCTAGTCACACTGCACTGGTTTCGTGTCACTCGACTGGTAAATTCTTAAGACAATTTGTTATTTCAAAATAAGGATTTACAAGCACCCATAGTACAAGCTTCGCTTAGTTTTGGGGCTAGGTCGATTTGTGTAAGGTTGACCGCCAATATTTATTTTATTTTTATTTTATTTTTAAAAGTGACATGCTCTTTTTTGTTCGTGACGTCTATGACTCTAGTAATTGAATGATATATAATTGTGAGCATAACGTACTAACGTAAAAAATACTTGGGTATTTTTATCTATACCAACCAATTTGCCCACATTATCGAGAGGGACGTATATAGGGTGTTTTATGTTTAGATTGAAAATGAAGACGTCCACGGTCTATATTACATAGGACTATATTAATTGTAAACTTAGACTGTCCAGTAAATTTAAGTCTGTTCACGCTACATTGCCGCTCTAATGTAATTACTGGTCCGGGCTGCATCATGCTCCCTGCACTGTGGCTCGTAACTTCGGCATTTAACAGCTTGAAACGGAGACACTTTCGCAACCTAAGAAAATACAATCGCATGAGAGCGGGTCTTGAATACGTGATATGCGGAACAATTTTATGTGGATACGGGGCAGTAGCTACGGTAGCCTAGTGGTTCAGATATGCGGCTGTCGAGCGGCAGTCCTGGGTTCGAAACCTGGCTCGTACCAAGGAGTTTTTCGGACCTTACGTACGGAAGTATTTCGGGGGAACAAAAACATCGTAAGGTGTAATCCCAATAAGGTCTAGTTTTCCCTCTAGATTGGAAGGTCCTATGGCAATCGCTTTCGTAAAACTAGTGCCTATGCCAAATCTTGGTATTAGGTGTCAAAGGGGCTGGGCTCAAGGGCACAACCGGGAATATCGCTACAGCGATAAAGGGCGCCTGCAGTACTAAACCGCTAAATGTAGGCGTGCAGTAAAGAAACTGTACTGACTTAATTGACAGTTGACACTGACAGCTGACAGCTTACCTACTGATGCTGCACCGACTCCAAACCTAATCTGCGAAAGTGGAGAAACGAGTACGGTACAGGGGAAAGTTGGATGGAATACTTAGTTTACTTTAAAAACACAGTATTAACCGACTTCAATTTAGTATTTGCTATATTTGAAGCTTATTTCAATTTTTCCAAGATGTCATCATCAAATCTTGACCTGATAACCAAACAAAAAAATAATAATCCAAATCGATCAAGCCGCTATCGAGTAATCGGGGAACGCGCATAAAAAATAAAAGATTCCGACGAATTGGGAACCTCCTCCTTTTTTTAAGTCAAATAATAAGTGGAAAAGCTTGTTATGCTTTGCTGGTTTTCAATCGCAACCAGTAGAGTTTTGTAAGTCTGCTAATAATGAATGGAAGTTTAACCAACAAAACATCCTTTGCAAACTTCGAAAACTTCCGTCGCGATGTCTGACTCTCCAAAAACTCCCGCGAAAATAAAAGAGCAATCTTCAATATTAATATTCCTTTTCAAAAACTAAATAGGAGAAAAAGTTCGAAAGGGCTGTCCCTCGTTGCCATTCTACAACCAAGTTATAATAGAAAGGGCTGAAAGTTAAGGGAAAACAACACCCTTATCCCAACTTCAAAATGTATTACCGGGTGGCAAAGATTTTCGCTGTAGAACCTGAAATAGTGCGTATATTGATGTTGTTGCTGTTGATGACCCGTTAAGCTTAGCGGGTAGTGGCACTACCTGCGATGTGGTCCTGGTAGTCGATTACGTACCTACCTAACGCATTATATGCGAGTCAGGTAGATCCATTTTTGAATGGGAAAACTACAGTTGAATTGTCCTAACGGGTAAAGTTACGACGTTATACCCCTTTCGCGCTGATGAGCAATCACGTAACGTTTTGAACGGGCGTTAGGTAGATCCAACTGGCATTTTTCCATATAAAAGTTGACATTTAGATCTAACTGACGCGCGTAGGTTTCGTGATCGACCTGCTGGCTTCAAGTTCGGTGTTTGCTATGACTTAAGCGAAGCGAAATCGACGTGCCAATCATGAAACACTCGTTGAAATGACCTTCATCTCAACGAGTTCAGTATTAGTACATTGTGATACAAGTGAAAATTTTATCTCCATTTTAATGTGAAATAGTAACCCAAATTATAACATCTTACTATCCTATTAAAGAAAATGCTATCCTAATAAAGCATTGCTAATCCAAAAATGGTTAAATGATCACCAAAATTTTATCTCTTATTAATGTGAAATAATAACCCAAATTATAACATCTTACTATCCTACTAAAGAAAATGATATCCTAATAAATAATTGCTAACCCAAAAATAGTAAATGATCACCAAAATTGTATCTCCTATAAATGTGAAATAATAACGCAAATAATAACTTCTTACTATCCTATGAAAGAAAATGCTATCCTAATAAATCATTGCTAAATCAAAAATAGTAAAATCATTTCCGTAATTCGACGGAGCCCCGCTTTCGTTTCTGGGACTCAGTGTCCCGCCGTCCGCCCGGGATCCCGCCAGAAACTCGCTTCGTCGGCCCTTCATTTCACGTGCGCACTCGACCTACGCTCCGCTCCGGAGGTCGCCGGCTCGCTTCGCTCGCCACCTTCCCCCACTCGCTTCGCTTGGGCCTCGTGCACCCCGTTCAACTTAGGACCTCCTTCGCGAGCTTCTGGCTCCGCGGGCTTTTATATACACTCAAACATTTTGATAATAACCAAGCATGCTTTAACAATGTTCACAAATATTTCTAAAATAACCAATAGTGGCGCGCAACAGTTTTTTTTATTGAAGTTTGCGCAGTGCGCGCGCATGTGTTAAGCCGTTAGATGAAATCTCTAAACAGTTAATACAAAATAAAATAAATATAATATATTGGTTTTAAAATGTTATCTTTATTAATTTATGTAAAATGTTATCAAAAGTTAATAATATTACTAAATTAAACGTTTCTATATCATATCCAAAAATAAATAGTCAATTTATTAACAGAAAGAATTTATTTTATTTAGTCGAGTAAAAATCTATATGCCGAGAATTTAAAAAAAAAGCTGTACATTCTGTACAACCTGGTTAATTTAAGAATGCCCCGTGTTCATGCATACATATTGCTGCAAGGTACCAACGTGACTTAATCGGTATATAACCATAACACACAAGTATCGTAATGTTATAAAACACGCGTGTTTAATACCCAGGGTTATGAGCCTAAAAGCAACATAATAAGAGGTACGTTACGAGAAAATGTGTTGAAAATAATATTTACAGTACATTTGGTGCTACTTTTCCGCACTAGTGCGGAAAGTGCACTTTCCGTGCATATGTCGAAACTTTAAAGAGCCATATACAGTACAGTAAAACGTTGTACGATACACGTGCGAATAGGTAATTCGCAACTCGTATCGATTTATATCTTTATATATCGTCTCCCTTCGGTCGTGTTTTAATTTATCACAACTCGTTGCGAATTTCCTATTTTCGGCACTTGTATCGTAATAGTACATTACGTAACTAGGGCGGTGAATTCGTGAATGCCCCAGATCAAAGGTGTTTGTGGCCCGAACCGTGTGACGTAAATAACTATTACGTCACACCTGGCCATTATGCGAGTTTTACTGCACGCTGCGCGTACGGCAAAACTCGCATTGTGGCCAGGAGAAGACGTAAAATTTTGTACTCAACACGGGCGGTAATTCGTAAAGCCCCAGAGCGCATATTTATGGCGCACAAACACCTGCGATCTGGGACATTCACGAATTCACCGCCCTAGTTACGTAATGAACTATTACTGACTACTGAGGGCTTACCGATAGTACACCGATTCCCCACCGCTGAATGCGGAAGACAAGTGCCCTATAAAATACAGTAAGCTTTAGGTAAAAACTTTGAATTATAAATAATTTAAAGTAAATTTTCTCGAACTGATTATTCTTGACGTGTCGTTCTAGTCTAGTACATTTGTCTATAGTGACCTCGTTCATTCCTTCCTTATTAAGTTCTCACTTTAATAATAAATGAAAGAGCTTCGGCTGTGGGCGAGACAAGTGATTGAACTCATTACGAAGAGAAACGTATTGCCTAACCGAATGTGAAATGAGGAAATTTCTGAAGAGAGGTACTAAAGTAGTTTCGTGAATAGGAAGTACATGAATTGACGATATTAAAAACTAAGTATCGTTTTGGTGATTCAGAAAATCCCAAAAATAAATAGTATGTTTTCAGTCATGCAAAAGAAGCACTATTAAATTTTTCTCTTACAATAGTTTTCCGCAAGATAATTTTAATGAGCTTAAACTCTATGGAATTACACTGACGCAGGAGTTAATGGCCACTTTGGAATTCCATTATCAATCTAGCTACGTGAAGCTGAATTGATCTCAAACTTACTATGTAAGTTACAACTCAATAGGATGTCAGAAAGCAATATCAAATAAATTGCATATGCAATAATTACAAGTTCACTAAAATTCCGTAAAATTATGGATATTTAGAGTTTGGCTAGCGAAAGATGAGCCTAGAAAAGCGGAGCAAATAAAAAAAAACCCGCGTGTTGTAACACCACGTACAACGGGATAAAATTAAAATATTACTTGAATAATTTTAAGTTGTCTACAATTCACACAATGCACCTGATCAAGCGGGAGAAAGAAAAGTTTGATTAAATAAAACTTCATTTGACTTTATATTTATGAAGAACAATCACATAATAATTAAACTTTTTATAATAGTCTTGAATGAGAATAATATTAGCTATAAGCCACCCTTTATTTCTCGTAAAAAGCAAAAACAGTCAAAATTATGGAACAGTTACCTAGTTTCATAATTATTATAACATATAATCAAGTATTAAGATTAGGGCATCATACTAATGCAAGACAATTACATTCGGCAATTATGTTACTGATTAAACTTTAACAATCCCACACATTATTACTGAATGGGAAGCATTAAGTCCTGTTTACCTACTAAAAACTATAATTTACCATAAAAAAGTTTTAAATAAACATCAGACTCATCTTACCCTGGCCGACTCTATTAAATTATTTACAATTTCAAATGCTGTCTGTCAATTATGCGTTCACAACGCGGGCACTTCCCCTCGAGCTTGCTTCACCTACCCGCACCCACACTAAATGTAATTGAATCCGACTTCAAAACCGTGCCAAACCTAATTTGAACCGTATATTGGAAAATATTTACCAAATTAATTTCAAATACTTAACAACGAAACCCTTCGTACCGTGTTGTTTGATTCGGATGAAAGGCTCGGCTAAAATGATCGGGTATCTAATTGAGAAAACTTTTAATGTGAATTATTCAAACTAATTTGAATTTATTGAACGAATAAATGAATTCATTGGAGCTCTTTTGATGGCTGATTTTTGACGGGAACTGTTGGCGAGAGACTTAATTTGCCATTCATTCGTGTTTTCCTTCGTTCGCTTCGCTTTTCGAATACGTACGGTAAGATCAAACACACATTAAATACCAAGCGCCTTCTCCAAAAATACAGTTTAGTTACATTAAACAGTCACAAAACAAAGTATATATTTACTTAATTGACCTATTTTAGCTTTATATAGCCGGATTCAAGAGTGGATTGGTTTGAAATGCAACATGTCTAAAGATGAAGGAACCTCTTTCCAAAAGATGTTTAACTATAACTATGTATAGAAAGTTTCATGTTATTCCAGTATGCAGTTTAAAATGAGAAACAAACTACGTTTGCACGGAGAATTGACTCGAGAGAGTTAGTTGTTAATCATGACTGGTATTATTTATGTTTGTGAAAACTCAGAAATTTTATGAATACAGTTTCATACCGTTACACTTGTTTATTACAAGGATTTTGAAACGCATTAAATATAGAGGCCTCGGCAGAGAGTACAACTTTGTACCATTTGGAGTCGAGACCCTCGGTCCGTGGGGTCCCAGTGCACAAAAGTTATTTGCGGAAATCGCGAAACCTCTGGTTGACGTAACTGGTGACCGAAGAGCTGGCGGCTTTCTCGCACAACGCATCAGCATTGCAATTCAGCGAGGAAATGACGCCAGCATCCTCGGTACAATGCCTTGAGGGCCTTTTTTAGATTTAGTTTTCATTTAATTTATTTATTGTTAGTTATCATCTTGTAAATATACTTTAGAAAATAAATTGATTTTGATCGAATACAAGCATGATCAACAGAAAACGTTGTCATTATTATCATACCTACACTTCCTAGCAAATTTCCATAATTGATTGCAACAGACGGCCCCATTTCCAAATCAATTGCAAGGTAACTACGTCGGACCTTTATTTTATTTGAATCAAGGATTTCTCGTTGCGAAGTTTAATTGCAATTGGTATTTCGAGTAATTCGAATGCACCAGTAAATTTAAGTAGGTATATTTTTGAATACTTCTACAGCGTGGTTTCATGGGCTGTAGGTATCAGTAAGTAGTGTAAAATGAATTAAAATTTGCTTTGAATCACCACGAAAACAAAAAAATGTCCCTCTTGTTCCTGACAGTTAAGGAAACTCAACAACCCAGCCTTATTTCGTGTCTGATGCCTGTATTAAAATTACAGTGAGCCAATTCTCCAGCCCTGAACTATCAATGACTGAAATTATATTCAAAGTATTCATAACAGCATCTTTTTTGCAGTTACACAAATACAGTGTGTAAAAAAATCAACTAGCAATAGGTTTTCCGCCTTCCTCAAATTCAATTTTCCTGTTGCTGTGCCACACTATGAACAAAGCCATTATTCATCGGGGCACAAAAAGCGCTCGATGGCATAATTCAATACCATTCCTGTTTCTGTCACATCACGCCAATGTTGACCTTATTCACTGGGCAATAGGGGAGTTGGCAGGTGAATATTCCAGGGAACTATCAGGAACTAGATAGGTGCTGAAGTGGGCGAAGGAATTCCTATAAAGGTGGGTCACGCCGATGCAAAAATTGACGTTCCCGGCGGGCGTCGGCCGCAGCCCATACTTACGGATTCAGTGTTCAGAAATTAGTAATTAGTGATTGTCTGGTCCGATGAGTTTGGCGATAAAATCCGATAATTATTTAACGACTTTGTGTCGTTTCAATTAAGCAAGAATGAAGTTTGTTTTATGATAAAAAATGAATGTAGGATGAATTCCGTATTCCTATATTTGGTCCAATCTGACCGCCGGGTTTGGCTACGTCTTCGGGCGGAGGCGAGAGCGACAGCGGTGTGCCACAAATACGTAAAACATTTTAACGAGAAAAAAAGAAACATGGTTTTACTACATCAGATCATGTTTTACGAAGGCTCGACTACAAAATGCCCAAACTAGTGTCAGTCTAAAGAGTTTTATCGATATTTCAATTTTAAAGGGAAAACTCGCAAGGGAAACAAAATCTACAGGCTACTTCCCGTGAACTCAGAATCTTGAAATTTGGTACAGAGCAACGTCTTATAGCACAGATAAAGGAAAAATTGCGAAAACCGTAACTGTTTGTACAGAACCCTCGGTGCGCGAGTCCAACTCGTACGTAGCCGGTTTTTTTTTATTAAGTGCTACGAGCCGTGGGTCAAATTGAAACTCGTGTGTTTTACCGATCGAGGGTATAAAAAAACCATTGAATCTAAGACAAAAAAAGCATTTCCCCCGGTAACTCGTACTTTAACTTAGTAAGGAGCTTGGGAGTGCTCACGTATGACCTACTGAGTAACTTTATGACTTTAGAGCACACAAAGTGCTCATCTGTCCCCCGAGGAATAACTCTTGTGCATTTACCTTGTCTATCTATCTATTTAAGTAATTGAGTTCATTACACATTCCTTTGATATTGAGAGTATTATTAATATGCTTCATTCCGTAACGTTTACTAAGATAACAGTTAACAAATGTGGTGCCTGTTATTTTAAATTCCAAAATCATGATATTTTAAATCATGATCACGAACTTGAATCATTTACTATTCTTAAGTCTAAATAAGTAAATTACCATTCATGTAACAGGCTCAAGGGAACCAAACCTTTATTGTCTAGCTACTTCCACAAAACGTGTGTCTTAATCACGTATATTATTAACACATTGAATGCAAAGCCTCATTTCAAAACTGACGCTCAATGCTATACAATACACATACAATTTTCAAATTGTACACAACGATAATGTGTTCTTACTAGATGTGTAGCATTTGCCAAATCTATCTGTAAGGATTTGGTTTCACAAATGATGTATTTAATTATCGGAATATCTAGTTGGTTTACCTTTAACCACCGTCGTCACAGAATATTCACTCCGGTTTAGGAATGATTGGAACTTTAATCAACAAGACTGAATTGACAACATTTCATATTTTCATGTAGGCCATTTTATGATTTATTTCGCTAGAAATTGTTTTTTTAAGCGACACGTGTTTTTTTATTTCTCCCTTAATTGTAATTTTCATTCAAAACTAACAAATTGAAAAGTAGCGAATTCCAGAAGGTTGTAAGTAAATTATGACGTCAATACTACGACTCTGTATGGCAGTTTGGACACCTTTCATATGGCAGCCATAATACTGACGTCACACACGGTGAAAACCACTTTTATACGTTTTCGCGATTTTCTTAAAAGCGAGCAGGAAAAAAACACAGAAAACTACTTTATTACGTTCAGATAACATAATTACCGAAATGCTTTTCGATTTAGGCGTCATTACATATTTTGAAATATTGTCAATTAGCCTGCACCGCAACACGAGGCTAAGGCAAAGTGTGAATTTACGAGACACCTTTGACCAGTACCGCTCCCGCACCACATACATTTTTAGACTCGTTTCGCACCGGATAATTTGTCATTTTACGAAACACATTTGTCCGGTACCGCACCTATTGATAATTTTGGATGTTTTTTTGCAATCTAGTGCGCAGCGAGGTATTCTATTACATATAGGTAATGTGGAGCAACAAGCTTAAAATGTAAACTTGACTCTTTTACACAAACAGTATATCGTTACGAAATTGCCAACGTGTAAACTGGAATGTCATGCTATTATCAAGCTATCAATAATATCACTAAATAATATATTTATTGCATACATAAAAATAACAGAATTGGTAAAGCTACAGAAAATTTAAATAAAATAAGTAATTCTTAACAAAATTACAAATTCAAATAATCTAAAAGCTGGCCCCGCGGTCGCGGCATTACCTCGTTGAATCGCGATGGATAACCTTTGCCTCAGGAATGACCTGGAGCGAGGGTCCAAGCCATCAGGGGTCGACAAACTTTTTAGACAAAGAGCCAGATCCCGGAAAAATTAAGATTTTTCGGAAGCTCAAAGAGCCACAGTACCTTTTAGGAAAAATTATAATTTTGGGTATGTCTGCAAAGTGGATATGCTGTTTTTGGGTTTGATAAAAATAATCTATATCTATATATAATAAATAATCTAATATATAAATAATCTATGCCTCGCGCTAGTTACGATTTTTTTGTCAGATATTCATAAAAACGATTATTTTGGGGAATCTAAAGAGCCGCATGCGGCTCGCGAGCCGCGGTTTGCCGACCCCTGGTCTAAGCTATTCCTTAAAAGTTGCCGCCCCAACTCCATTAAACTTGTCCTCGCCTCGGCACACAAACACCCCGACGTTTCCACGGCTACAGTGGGACAAACAAATAGTTGGTAAGTGATGAGTACTTTTCTCTCTTTCTCAAACCTGCCAACTCAGCCGCTGCTCCTGCCGTCCGCACAGTCCGACTAATGTGCGAAGCAGCAAAAGTAGGTACTCACGCTCGTGGCGTCCCAGAGCAAGCACTTGCTAGCCTTCACTAAATTGCTACGTAAATATAAAAAATACAACCCACATTTTGTTCATATCATGGATGAAGTATAGGATACAAACTCCACAAAACGATGTATTTTAAAGGTATCATCAAAATCTGTTATTCAAGACGACAACAGACTAGGAATACAGTTCCATTGACTACTTTATATTCATTCTTATATTTTACAATATTTCTTTGACGGTTCCGGTCTCGGTCTTGCTACTTTTAGTGTAACTCACAATGAGATTTTCTATTCTTTAAACTTTTAATAGGAAAACTTGACCGGGTTAGGTAGAATGGAAGAGATAATTAGGTACTTTAAAGATGTATGTTCACCTTTGCACAAATGTTTTAATTACCTACTTTCCATACTCTGTTATGTAATTTACGGTAGCCTAGAAAAATAAATAAATAAAATAAAACTAGTATCAATGCCAAATCTTTGGATTAGGTATCAAAGCGGACCCTTGGTCCCTTAGGGTACAACCGGCACTAAGAGTTATGTATTTGTTTTGTGCATAACGCAGTACTAGTATTTCTTAAGTGAACTCACATTTTCAATTCACCAAAGCAGCTTGTTGTTTAGAAACTGTCCACAAAGAAATATGAGCTCAGGATATATAACCCTGTTACTGCATTTACCCCGCTTGACTTTAATATTGTTTCATAACAAACTAAGGAACCGCAAAGTGGCTTGTGAATGTGTTATTTAATAAAAGTTAGATAGGGGATGCTCGTAACGTTGAACAAGTGAAAAACAGTTAACAAGATACTACAGCGTTTATGTTGGATTGAAGCTACATTCTGCGCTATAAAACTTGCACTGTTAGAGAATTAGAACTTGTAATATATGATTGTATTTTCGTCGAGGAAATACGCCTCTGTTTTGGATCGTCGATTAAAACGGTGTCTCAAACAGACTTACTTCACTCAGTGTTGCCTGAATGCTAAATTGGGTTTCCGCTCGGTTCTAAAATAAACCATCCCGGCATTTATAGATCGTAGTATTTGATGATTTGTCGCTACTCGGTCTCCTTTCAGCGTTTCAGGCTCCTGCATAATTTATTTGTTCAAATGGTACACGCCAACGTTTGACGTTTGGGTGATCGGCATGGACAATTCGATACTGGCAACTCTGTTTTTTTCTTTCCGCCTGGAAGCCGACATCCCGTGGATTAATTAATTTCTTTATTTTTCCGTACGTATATTCCTCGTAATTCGTGTTGGATTCTGCTGGGCAATCACAAGTTAATTGGATTCATTAATGTTTTAGGTCTGGCACAGCGCGGGACGGGAGAAAAGTGATGTCAAAAGGTGCACATGGTGGGCACCTCACCCTATAACCTTACTTCGGGTAAGCTGCGGTTCATACCAGGCGATTTCCCTAGTAAATCGAAAAGATTACTCGTTGAACTCTGTGTCCGCGTGGAGCAATATTATAGTGTGGTTGTATTGTGGTATTTCAGCTCACCCTGGTCAACTAACGGTGACATCGCTGTAACGCGGCCGAAGCCGCTCCAGGAGTTGACATTTGTCAGCTCTCGCCGCCCAGTGGGACAATTATCCTCCAACAGGTAAGCTCTCAATCCGATAGTAGGCCCTACATAGTGATAGTAATCGTACTTTTACCAAATTGGACCCAGCCCTCCGCCACTGGGAACGATCGAATATTCTATTGAGGCCCCGCTCTCGACTGTTTCAAAACCTGTAACCCCTTAAGCTACCGGATGTAAGAAATCACCGTCCCCTGAATCATATACTTATACGAACGGCATCCTTACAGGAGGTGTGTGGTCAGGGCCGATAGTGGGCCAGCCTCCACTGAGCAGCAGGTGCCCCGCTAGCTGCGACGGAGCCTTCCCGGAGAGACTCAGCTAAGCCCGACCCAATTATATTACGTTTCGAAAGCGGCAGGCGGTTCGGTTTCCCCCTTGAATCTAGCCAAGACCGAATGTTACCCTACGAATGAACCTAGCGAGCCGACAGGCTTAGGAGATCTAGCTTATAGAGTTATTTACCTTACTAACCAATCCTAGAATAATATCTTAGTGCTAAGTACCCCTTGAGGTGCATTTTGTAATAAACGGATGTGGTGAGCTCCCTTGTTTTCTTCTACATCCAAGTGAAAATTTAAACATTACAAACTATAATACAGATGTAGTTTTTTTTACGGTGGGACTTGGATGCAATTTGAAGCCATTTAGTATCTGTTCCAAAATCCAAAATCAAGAATTGGCGTTGTAACACTGGTTAAGTGTGGTGGTTGCAATTGTATGATAATTTTATATTGGTCGAATAGAATATTTGATACGGGTACACTACATAAATACGAAAAACTGAATTCCGATAGTCGAAATCACGAATTTCATAATACCGATTTTCATAATTCCGAATGTTTTAAAACTCCTAATATAAGTATTCCGATTCTTCATAAATCCGATTTTCATAAATCCGAAATTTTAAAAGGTCTAACGGTTACAACTCCGACTATCAAAATTCCGAATTTCAATACCCCGAATAATAAGAAGTCCGACGGAATAACAATCCGAAACATCAAAAATCTGAATTCCGATTATTAAAATGCCGATTTTCAAAAATCCGAAAATCATTACACCGACCAATTATAAACCCGAATAAACAAAAATCCGAAAAATCAGAATTACATATTTCTGTTACTAACACACACGAATTAGGTAGGTACTTAGGTATAGGTAAGGGGTTAGGTAGGTTGGTAGGTAGGTACTAAGATCCGCATTTTAAACGCATGGAGTGGAGAAAATGAATAGCAAATCACATGGAATACACAATTAATCGACATCATTCATAAGGAACAAGTTAACTATTTATAGGAAGATGGGTAGATGGAAAACGAATTACAAGCATTTCCTATACAGAATATTGTGTGCAAATTGTGTACAACACATTATCCTCGTAAATATATAATAAAAAGAAGGTATAAGAAGATTATAAAAAATAGAGTATAAATAGAATATTGGGCGTGTAAAGGCAGACTTAATGCAATAATGCGAGTTCGGCCTTAGGATTATACCTATACTACGGAGCCAGGGACACACGACAATTATTTTAACCTAACCTAACCGCCAGCGGGTCGACGTCACCCCGCTTCGCGGGGTGCCTATTTCCGCTCTAAGGGACACAAGCTAACCCTAACCTAACCTACTAATAATACCACTGTTACGACTACATTGTTTTTTTTACTGCGGGGGGCTTCGGAGAACCCTATTCTCTACGGGAAATAAGAATCGTAATTTTCGGATTTTTTATTCCCCGTGTAGTTTCAAAAATCCGAACTTCATAATTCCTAAGAAATAAAATTCCGATTATCGAAAACACGAAGTTCATAATCCCGAATATCAGATTTCCGAATTAGTAATGAAATTTCGGAAATTTGATAATCGGAGTACTGTTTTTCGGGCCATTGACGCTTCGCGCTTTTGATTGTTCGGAGTTATAAAAATCGGAAAAACAAACTATCGACATTATGATATTCGTTAAAATGAAATTCGTGTTTTTTTAGTCATCGTAATTATAAGTCTTAGGAATTATGAAATTCTGAATTTTGAAAATCGGAATTAGCAAATTCGGAATTAAATATTTCGGAATATTTGGGTGTTCCCATTTGATACGTCATAAAGTTACGTAACCACTGATTCTCGAAATATGCAACTACTAGTACCTATTGCGTATTGCAAAGAACGTAGGCAAATCCGCAGAATGAAATATATCCTACAAACATCCAGAAATTCCGACTACATGCAGATGAAATAATTTTTGAAATCGGATAAGCCCTTCCGGAGTTTACCCATTACAGGCAAAAGCTTCAATCACACGGAATTTTCCTCTTTATTATAGGTAATATTAGCATAGAAAACTCATACCGACTGGTAAATAAAATATAAAGCTTCTTATGATCTGAATAAATGTTTTTACGAATGAGAAAATATACCGCCGCACGTTTAAAATAACATAACTACAACTTGGAAAAGTTGAAAAACCCATTTCCATTTCAGTCCAATATCTCAAAAACGGCTGAACAGATTTTCATTAAACATGGCTAAGAACACTCGGGATAAAATTATCTATGAAACAATAAAAACCGCATTCAAATCGGTCCGTCCGTTAGGGAGCTACACTACCAAAGACAGATACACAGATACACAGATACACATACACACAGATACACAGATACACACACAGACACGTTAAACTTGTAACACCCCTCGTTTTGCGCCGGGGGTTAAAAAGTGAAAGTAGGTAACATATTTCGACATGCTTTCTTTCGTTCTCTGACAGACGATAGGTAGGCAAAGCGCTTATAAATGTAATTCAAATCATAAATAAGTGTGTAAAGGAAAAGCAAACGGTTAACTAATTCCCTTTGAATAAAAAATATTTGCAGGTCTGGTGGAAGAAGAATGTATAACTTAATTAAATAGCAGCGACGCCACTACGCCCTATTGTATAAGCTTCGTTGAATACTGTGGTAGCACAGAGCTAAGCTGTTCAAGCATCATGATAATCATCTCAGCCGAAAGACACACACTGCTCCCCCAAAGAGTGCCAAACTGACCGGTCCTGTGCCACCCGCCTCCAGTGGACTCCCGCGACCTTTACCAGGTCATTAGGCCACCTTGTCCGAGGTCTACCCACGCTGCGTCTTTCGGTACGTGGTCGCCACTTGAGAACCTTTCCGCCCCGACGCGGTTCAAGCATGCGACTTTCAAATTGCAGGTGTTTGTTTCACTTAAAATGACGAAACGTACTGAAACCAACCATTACGGATATCTATTGTTTTACTGTTAACTTCAAGTAGGGTGTTAAACAATTACGCATAAACCATCGAACTAATAGTGCTCACCTAAAATCGCACATAAAGTGCATTTTCGACATTGTTTGTAAAACAAACTAAGTAGGTACCTATCCAAAACTTTTTTGGACCTGTTTACTTTTGATATTGGCTAGCTTGACTGGAGTACTCATGATCTAGCGGAACCGGTATGGTTGCTCCGCTTACGCGTGACCGCGAGCGAGAGGCCGCGCTCCGATCTCTCTAACTCCTACGTAAGATGTATCATACTCGTAAGTTGTGGCTGAGCTCTTAATGTTGGTAGCTTTGGATCGCTCCCGTGCATTGCGAGGCACGTTAAGGCGTTCCGGTTGTTGATTCTGACTCCTATCACAGGACGGCCCGCGAGGTGTGTCGCGGCGACATAAGCATCTCTTTCTAAGCGTTCTAATAAGAACGACGCGGATAGTCTCTCTCGCCACGACACAGCTCGCGGGCCTGTCCTCTGATAGCCATGCAGTCGGTAAGTCGAGTTAGATGCCTTCGCTCGGTTTGAAGACTTGCAACCATCAAGTTGCCCTCTTCACGAATGTCCTAACCATCAAGGTCTATTTTCCCCACAGGTTTGAAAGGTCAGACGGCAGTCACTTTCGAGAAACCTAGTTACAGCACATACGGTGTAGGGTCACGCTAGTAGTAGCGTGACCCTACACCGTATGTGCTGTAACTAGGTTTCTCGACCAGTCCTAGTCTAGCTTGGCTACTATACGAGGGTACAGGAATAAGTTAAGAGGAGGAGGAGGGAATAATAGATTGTATCTCATCATCAAAATATCAGACGAAAGATGTCCACACTGCTGGGGCCGTAGACAAGGTTACAATTGACAAGCGCTAACGCCAATAGAAAATAATAAAATGTATGGAAATGACAGATGCCGACGAAACACTTTTCGTTGACATCTGTCATTCCCATACATTTTATTCGTTTTCTATTGGCGTTAGCGCTTGTCGATTGTAACCTTGTCTACGGCACCTGGACATATAGGGTCATAGCGGATCATATCTCAAGGGAGGAGAGTTATAAATTAAGGGTGATATATTGAATCCTGAGTGAAGTAAAAGGCCCTACAAAAGAATCGTGGGCCTAGCGAGGGATGCTAAAGTAGAATCTTGAGTGTAACGAGGGATTCAAGTGTTTACGCCCAGAAGGAAAATTATTTGCCATAGGTACTGCTTTCCACACCTTCTTTGAGGAAAATTGAAAATTTGAGGGTTACATTGATTATTTTTTATATAGCAGGATCAGGGTACAAATTTGAGTCCTCATTTGAAGGAAACAATGACTCTTTTCTGAATAGCAGGTGTGAAATCTTATTTGTGACTAGCTTCTGCCCGCGACTTCGGCTGCGTGGACCCGGGATGAAAACTATCTTTTATTTTAATCCTGGCTATAAATTGTCTTCGTGCAAAATTTCATCCAAATTGGTTGAGTTCGGTTAAGCGTAATTGAGTATCACACATCCAAACATCTAAACATCCAAACTGTATATATATAGCAGGAGTAGGATTCACACGTGATACTAAATAGTATCAGATCAGTACTGACGCTCCTAAGAGTCGCATAAATCGAAGTGCGTAAATTGTGTCTGTATAGTCTATGGTAGAACTGAGTTCATGTTTGTCTTTAATAAAGCTTGGGATGTATAAGTTTTCTTAAGATGATTTATACACGAGCAAATGTACTTTGTGGAATGTGTGTGAAACGTTCTGAAGGAAGTTTTCTTGATGAAATTAAACCATGTTGAGACAGGGTATAATAATATACCTATCTTACATTACATATATGAGCTTGCTTGCGTGCATATAAGTAGGAACATGGTAGGAACTTAACACACTTCGTAACTGATAACCGGGTATTTATGGTATAAAATAAAGTGGAATTCTATAATTTACTTTAAAAACAAAGTTTTAACCGACTTCAATTTAGTACTCCGTCAAGCCGAGAACATTTCCACATTTTACTTACTGTACTTTGGATAATTGTCTTATCTTTCTATACGATACCTTCAAACAATTAAGAAATGAATTTATTCCTAGTAAACAAATTAAATCTGATTCATATCCTGCGTGGTTCTCACTACCTCTAATTAAAGCTATAAAGGAAAAATATAAATATTTAAAAAAATATGGAAAATACCATAACATATCTGACCAAATTTCTTTTAACATTTTAAGAGACAGAGTGAGGAGAATGGAGCAGGAATGTTATGATACCTACATAAATCGTATGGAGAGTAATATAGCCAAAAATCCAAGGCAGTTCTGGTCATTTATTAAATCGCGCTCCAGTTCTGGCGGCCTACCTAGTACTTTAAAATATAATGGTAAATTGTTTAACTCAGGTACGGACATATGTAATGCTTTCTCGGACTATTTCTCAACCAACTTCTTAGCATCAAATAACAGTAATCAACCTACTAGCCCTAATTTATCAACAGCCTCAAATGCGACCCTCTCTAATATAGAAGTAAAGCCTACCGAACTCTCAAATATTATACTTACACTCGACCCATCCAAATCTGCCGGTCCCGATGACCTACCAGCATTATTTCTAATAAACTGCGCTGAAAGTTTAATCACTCCTATTACGTTATTATTTAAGCGCTCCTTCTCCGAATGTTATGTACCAGCTATTTGGAAATCTGCTTATATTTCTCCGGTTCATAAAAAAGGACCCAAAACAGATATAGTTAATTATCGTCCTATCTCAAAATTATGCATTCTATCAAAAGTTCTTGAAAAAGTTGTTTATAACCAAGTGTATGCCGCCCTTAAAAAATGTTTTAGCCATAACCAGCACGGCTTCCTTCAGCGCCGATCCACAGTGTCAAATCTTGTTCTTTTAAATGACTATGTCACCGACGCCATGGACAAGGGACATCAAGTAGACGTAATTGATACGGACTACAGTAAAATATTTCGACATAATTAATCATGCGACGTTGCTACCGAAATTATATGAAATAGGTATTCATGGTGACTTGCTCAGGTGGTTTTCTTCTTACATAGTCAACAGGTGTCAGGCTGTTGTCGTTAACAATTATATGTCAAGTTGGGTTAACGTCCCCAGTGGTGTCCCTCAGGGGTCGTTGCTTGGGCCATTGCTATTTAATAATATTTGTTAACGATATCAGTAATTGCTTCGTTCACTCCAAACTTCTCTGCTTCGCAGATGACATGAAGATTTTCAAAAGCATTAAGTCGACTCACGATTCGTTACTCATTCAAGCAGACCTCGTGCGTCTAGATGAATATTGCCATGATAACATTCTAGACCTTAATCCATCTAAGTGTACTTCAATTACATTCTCGGGCCAACGAAACACCATCCCCTTTATTTATACCCTTAAAGGACAACCCCTGAGCACGGTTAGTCACGTGAGAGACCTGGGTGTGGTTCATGATTTTAAACTATTGTTTGATAAACATATTGATGGCATAGTGAGCAACGCACTTAGAGCTCTAGGATTGTTAATGCGAAACTCCGCTCACTTTACTGAAGCTAAGACTTTTAAAGTTTTATATTGCGCCTTAGTTAGAAGTAAACTTGAATATGCTTCCCAAATTTGGAATCCTTGTTATAATACGTATATAGACAGGATTGAACACATTCAAAAAAAGTTTCTCAGATACTAAAGTTTTAAGCTTAAAAGTCCGTATCACTCTAACGATTATTTAGGCACTTGCAAAAAACTTCATCTAATTCCATTACAAAAACGTCGTCAAATCGCGGATATATCTTACATACTCAATATCACCGCTGGCAATATTGACTGTCCTGAACTCCTTTCTAAACTTTCGTTCAATACGCCCACTCGGTCTAAAAGGTTTTATCCCGCCCTTTCAGTTAAACTCACTTTATCTAATTATAGGCAAAATAGTTTCCTATGTCGCGCAGCTCGTAACTTAAATAACTTGTCGAAGGATCTAGATATTGACGTTTTTAACTGCTCTATTCCTTCTATAAGACGTAATCTAGTCAATAGGTGCTTCTAAAATAACCTGTTGTAGGCAGTAGTATGCTATAGCGTCTTATCTGTAAATCTAATTAATTTGTGCCCGGTCCATGTTGTTCATCAAACTATTACTATAAGTTGTTTCACTTGGTGTACATTTGTACTTGTATTTGTACATTTGTAGATGATATGTACATCTAGAGGTGTCCTCACTCTTTGACCACATGGGATTTGTTTCTTCTTTTGTTTTTACATTGTTTTTTGTGACATTCCATACTGTAATATTTTGTATCAGATACTGTGCAATGTTATCATTATGGCGTATACTGTGTAACATTATATTCAGTTTCTATTTGCGAGTTCCTATAATTGGCTCTTTATTGCTATTTATAAAGTTTAGTGAATATTTCATAGCTGTTGGAATTCCTTGTATAAATAAATAAATAAATAAATATATTTTTTTACAATTTACTCTATATTCTCCTGTGCACAGGCAATTATAGCGTCTGTCTCCGCCTGGAAGACGGTTGCCAAACTACCCATGCTTACACTACTACTGTAGTCATTCGCATAAATGCCTGCTCCCGTACCGGATCCCATTTTTGATCCGTCCGTGTACCATATACTGTCTTCGATACCAGACCTAGGCGGTTCTAGACCTTCGGCCCATTCAGCCCGGGATGGAACTTTTGTTGTGTAGTTCCTATGGAATACAAACTTGGGTAGCATTTTGTCACTTCCCATGCTTGTTATTCTGTCTAAGAAACCATCAGTCTCCATGTTTGTGTGTTTAGTCTTTGGTTTGTTGTCGCTCCACAGTCCAAGAGTTCTTAATCTGTAGAGCGATTTCCGCGCCTCTGACTTAATCACCAAGTGAAGTGGCGGTAGGTCCAGTAGGACTTCTAGCGCCGCTGTAGGCGTGGTACGAAACGCCCCTGTTATAGCCATGCAAGCCGATCTCTGCACCTTCATCAGAGCCTCTCTGCATGTGCTCATTAAAGTCCTTGGCCACCATACCAGGCTGCCGTACAATAATATGGGCCTCACCATCATAGTGTAGATCCACTTAAGTACCTTTGGGTTCAATCCCCATGTTTTGCCATACGCTGATCTACACATTCCAAATACCCTCAGTGCCTTTGTGATGGTAAGATCTGTATGCTTCTTCCAATTCAGTTCCTTATCCAGTGTAACACCTAGATATTTCACATCATCGGACAGTTCTAGTACCCTCCCGTACAGTTTTAACTGCTGTACGCCTGGAAGGGTCCTTTTCCTAGTAAAGGGTATTACCACAGTTTTGCCTGGATTAATGGATAGTTGGTGCAGGTCGCAACATTTCTCCACTATCCGCAGTGCCTTGTTCATGATTTCTGATACCGTGCCTGGGAACTTCCCATTAACCAGTATCACTAGATCATCAGCATATCCCACCGTGTGGATGGGACCCTTATTGAGTTCTACCAGGAGTGAGTTCACCACCAGACTCCAGAGAGTTGGTGAGAGTACCCCCCCCTGTGGACATCCCTTTGTGGCCGTGGCCATTATCTCATCCCCTAAGAGAGATGACTTTATTAGTCTGCCATTTAGCATATTGCCTATAGCATATTGGTCTTCATCATCAATTCCTCGCCACCAAATTTATGATTCCGGATGTAAATACCTACACGTGTTATAACAGAAAATACCAAAATCACTACACGCGTGCCTAATAAAATTGAGGAGTTCCCTCAATTCCTCATGGATCCCATCATCTAACTGAATTTTGAAAAAAATGGGACCCACCTAGAAGCATATAAGTACATAAAAAAATTTTTTTTCGTATCGGCTCATCAATGACGGACTTCTGAGGTAACAAAAGTAACATTAAAAAAAATATAAAAATAAATAAAAAATACAACCGAATTGAGAACCTCCTCCTTTTTTTTGAAGTTGGTTAAAACTACACTACACTACTTACTTTGTACGCAGTTGAAATGAAAATATAAGTTGACAGTTTTGCCCTGACTGACGTCGAAATGTTCTTGCCTAGAGGCTTATTAAAGGAGTGAGGCGCTTCAACACTACAAGGGTCTTAAATGCTTGGGATTAGGTGGTTCCTTTAGGATCAAGGAATCACTAAGATGAGGAGAAAAGACGGAGTGACATTGCCCTCATCCTATCTCGTTTCCACAAAAAAGGATGCAACAGGCAGCAGATGTCAGAAAGGTGAAATTCCCAAGTTATGACTTATAATTGTTGTCGCTGTGCACTAACATTACATGCGACAAAGTTTAGGTACATAGGATTTCCGTCACTAAAAGCGCATGCCACAAATCTAATTTATCAATACTACTAATCTTATAAATGTGAATGTTTCAGTGTTGGTAAATGACGCAAAAAGGGGTGAACGGATTAAGAAAGAGGTAAGAGACAGATAGCAAATTTTCGCATTTGTAATATTAGTAGGATTTGTGTATCAACTTTTCTGGGTTCTACCTCGTAGATGGAGCGAGTTTTGGAGTGCAAAGGAGGTCACAATTGCACAAAATATTCTATTGAAGGTTGAATTCCCCCAAAAGGGCCGGGCCCTTGTACCGATTACATGATGCTTAGACCCTGTTTGGGTTAATCCCGTTTTTGTAAGGTACCTACCTAAGGTAGGTACCTACTATAGCAGCACTAAGAGTTGATAATTTAAAGAATACAGACACAAAAATATCCAACACAACTTTACGGTGTTTTAGAGCTGTACGTGTCTGATATTATAGCACATATTCGTGCCCAATCTTTGTCTTAAAATCTCTCTTTCAGAGTCACGTGTACTGGCCACACACACTTGAAAAGAACATAAAAAAGACCGGTTTGCACTCCTGGAATGCCGGCAGAAGCGAGAACTTGAATATTAACGTGCATTTTTGATATTTTAGAATGGTTAGGGAATAATTTTGCACCAATTGCTTTAATTACCTATCAGTATAAAAAAAACACCTATATGTATGTAATTCTCCCACTTGATATGTTTTGTTGTCGATAGCTATTTACCTGTTTTTTTCAAACGTTCGTGCACGTATCTAACACAACACAAACTAACCACCGTAACGATAACTATCTTTCGAACTCCCCGCATCCATGATAGCTAGCATAACTTACAAGTTTACTCCCACAGCGGCCCGTTTCCTATCTTTGATGGCATCGTTTAGAAACAGTTGCGAACTGATTGCATTCCTGATATACGAGTTTGTTAGTGTTGAGAGGCATCGGTATATTGAGTGATGTAATTGAACGACGCAGATGACGAATGATACGATTAGAAACTTACCCTATAGCCTACTAGATTTTGCCCACGTCTTCATTCGCGTTAACTTCATTTTGTTGGACTTTTACTAAGATTAAAGGATTTTATATTTAAATCCAGGCTCCCTATTTGTATAGTAAAATTCATCCGATTTAGATTGCATTTGGTAATGAGATAATTTGAATCCCGGGGGAGGACATACATTTCTTTTAAATCCCGGATTATGCCCTAATGGGGCCCACACACACACACACACACACACATACAATTGTTTTTGATTATAATTTTCATATAAATTTTGTATTTCTAGAACTTACTTAGAACTTAATTAAGTAATAATTAATGCTAACTAATAACTTACCTTTGTAACTTACCACTACCGTACTATTCGATACATGCGTATGGAAGAGCGGTGCCCCTTAGCTTTTTTACTTTTACTTAAAAAGAACAAAAGACACCAGCACCTGTTTAAAATTAGTACTCAAGAAAACAAATATATAATTTTTCATTTTCATTTCATTTAAATGGGGTGAAAGTTCGTATCAACGATATAAACGAATTCCACGCGGACGGAGTAGCGGGCAAAAGCTAGTATAACATAAAATAAGCGGGAATATTGTGTTTTGATCACGAAAACGCTATCACGAAGGCATTAAGTGGCACATATCTCAGCCTGGCGGCACGGAGCCATTAATCCTCCACTACACCTGACTAATCAATCTTCTGCTGATTCCCAACACCGCAGCGCGGGGACTCAGTAACAACAGTCTAGTAAAGGTAAATTCTAGTTTTGTTTACGAAAACAGCCAACTACAAAGGGGAATATTTCCTAGTAATATTGGGATTACCTGGTTGCATTCGTAATATTCCCAGCAACAAAGGGAATTTATTTAAAAAGTAAACCTGTGTTGATTTTTTGCATTTAGTGGGCCATTTTGCGGAATGTTGTACACTCGACTTTTTTTAATTTTGATACAATTGGGTTTTTCTACTCAGAATCGTGAGCATTTTCGAATCTACTAGGAGAAAAAAGTGTACCAAGTTTTTATATTCCATTCAGTTAACGTTTCTATACTAAGCTTGTATGGTGGCAACGGAACGGAAACCCGAAAATTAAATGTAACATTTTGGACAGTTTTTTTCACCTATTGGGTCCCAAAGTGCTCTCGATTCTGAGCAGAAAAAATTATATCAAAATTAAAAAAAATAGTCGAGCGTACAACTATCCGTACAATTATCTTATCTTGAGGGCTGCTTGAACCATATGGTCATCGGGTAGCGGAGAACGTGGCCATACCAACGCAATCGTCTCTCTTCAAATTTATCTACGATATATACCATGTAGCTATCACGGATATCTATGTTTCAGAGTTTATCCAGTAACGTGAAGCCGGTTGACCAGCATAATATGCGCATTTCCGCCCTGAGCAGTTGCGACATGAGTTGGTTAGTGGACGCCTAGCATTCAGTGAGGTAGATAATGGCAGGTCTTATGGGCGTCCTGTAGTGTGTCCTTTGAGTTTGATAGACGTCTTCGAATCGCACTTTACGCCAGTTAAGTTGTCTCCACTTCACCGATCCCACGATTGTTCCTGTCAATGCTGATAATGGATCCCAAGTAAAGTCGGTATAGTTCCGCCTGCAATGGTGAACTTTATTAGACTCGCATCTTTTTGCGACTGATTTGAAGACCGCTGTCGTCCAGTGACTTTATCCAAATTCTAAAATCATTTTTGAGTCTGTCACAGAGTCTGATATCAAAGCAACGTCACCTGCGTAGGGATTATTCCGTGGCACTGGTTTTTCACAATGTCTCGTGAGGAAGTCCATGGTAACGTTGAAGAGAAATGGGCGTATTGCTGAACCTTGGTAAACTCCTATCCTACCTTGATTTCAAATTTGTCACATATTCCGGCGGCGCTTACTACTAAAGTTGTGACGTTGGTATACTTACATACAATACTTTCAATAAAAATGATAAGACATATTCTTTATTTGTGCCTTGTGAGGTTTGCCAGTGTAGCGTTGTTTTCATTTAGGAATCCAAATGACATTCCACAATATAGTCGACCGTTGCATAAATCTGGTGCGGCTTTTTACATAAGCTATATCGAACGGGACGGTTTGAAATAAAAATCTGCATCATTTAACTAAAGAAACTTACAATTGCCCTACCCCTGAAAACAGTTGGCAGAGTATAGACCTTTCAGTTAATTAGTTGTATTTTTTTGTACACCCGAGAATTATCAAGTTCTCCAGTACAAGCAATCAAATCACTTGATTGAACAATTTGGTTGCATGATTGCGTGGCGTACAGTTTCATTAACAATCAATATTGATTTGAGGCTCACCTGAGCTCATTAATGGAGATCATCTAAGCAGAATCAAATTCAATATATGTCGTGGTGGTGGTGGTGGTAGTAATTTATTCTTGAGGCACTGTAACCGAGCTTAGCGGTAAGACACACTCCTTGAAATCTGATTCTACATCAACATCACGTTATCTTTTTAACCGACTTCAAAAAAAGGAGGTTTTCTATTCGGTTGTATTTTTTTTCAATGTTTATTACTTCAGAACTCCGTCCCTGATGAGCCGATTCGATTTTATTTTTTTTGTATGTATATGCTTCCAGGTGGGTTCCATTGTTTTCAAAATTCAGTTTGATGATGGGATCCATGAGGAATTGAGGGAACTCTTCAATTTTATTAGGCACGCGTGTAGTGATTTTGGTATTTTCTATTATAACTCGTGTATTTACATCCAGAAATCATAAATTTGGTGACGAGGAATTGATGATGAAGACCACAGGTGACTTATCGAATTCCTCAATTATGAACTTAAATTAAAAGTGCAAAAGTACATCACAGGTTCTGATAAGATTCCGTTGAAAAATTCAGTTTGATGACGGGATCCATGAGGAATTGAGGGAACTCCTCAATTTTATTAGGCACGCGTGTAGTGATATTGGTGTTTTCTATTATAACTCGTGTATTTACACCGGGAAATCATAAATTTGGTGGCGAGGAATTGATGATGAAGACCACAGGTGATTTATCCAATTCCTCAATTATGTACTTAAAAGTGCAAAAGTACGTCACAGGTTCTGATAAGATTCCGTTGATATAGGCACTAATGAAGTGCCATTGGTGATGATCTTGGGGAATCGACGGAAGTCCTCAAATATTTACGGTCTACATACAGCGATTGGTTTATTTCTATAGTAATCAACGCATTTGCTATCGGAAATCAGTTCATGTGGTAAATTAAAAAAAATGTGGATGTTCTCGTGGCTCTTCATGTAGGTATTTGTACCAATAAAATACATAAGTCATCGACGCGCATTTGATTGAGGTAATGTTTGGTTTAAATTATGAATTGACTTTGTATTTAGTAACAAACGATTACACATTCACTGCTCAGCCACTTGCTCAAACTCATACGCGGCTCGCGCACAAACAGGCTAGATAGTATCTTCGTTCGCGGCGTGATCGGCCACACGTTTATATATTGAGCACGTTAAAAAACAGACTCTGGGCAGCTCGTCGCGGGCTGCTCGAAGACTGCTCGCACACAGTGCGTGAGCGCGTTAGAATTTGAGAAAACTAGGTGCGTGCGTTGCTCAACCCGAGTATAAGACCGCTGCGCTGCTCAATACGCTGAAAACCCAACAATATTTATGAAGAAAACGTGATGCATACGCCACGTCAACACATATTAAGGGACGACAATGAGTCTGAGACAAGCAGGGACAAACACTTATTTAGTCAGGTAATGTCACATCATCTTAAAAACGTCACAGTTCTGTGGAACGTGTGCTGTGAACTCGCTACGTTTGTTAAATTGACGCGGTAAATGGTGCGGAAGGCTTTGCAATGACTGAATCGTAATCGAGGTTTCGTTGATACGAGAACATTTCGTTACTGAGATTCATATTTGTGTCGACGGATAAATATCAAAATTGCCTTAGATCTTAATGGCACAATACACGCGACAGAATTTTATCGTTTAAATCAGAAATAACTTAATGTTTTTGCGTGATCACAGGTCTACATTTGTTAGTCTCTTTGTGTCTCCAGAGGTATCACTAGCGTCTATAGGCTATTATGCCTGTTTAACGTCAGTCAGTAAGCCGTTTGCTTGCTTTAACCAGACACCGTAGCCTTTGGACGCTTACGACTTCCGGATAATCACAAGCCCGTTGCCAACCCTTCATTGATTTGAGGACAAGTTGCGTTAGCAATGAGAGACAAATGGAGGTCCATCTCGGCCCGGAGGGTTTCCAAAGGCAAAAGTTTTTTTTATAATATTTTTGGGTAATACGTTTTTTCATTTGCCTAAGTTATTCATCATCATTAGCCTTGTGCATTCTATGAAAATATGGTTTTAGCAGCGTTTATGTTGTGGCGGTGCGACACTTACGTACAGAGGGGTAATCACGTAATATTCCGAACGCGTCATAGGACAAGCCACCATACAAAATTTGCCATTTAGATCTACCTAACTTGTATTCAATGCGTTGCGTGATCGATCAGCGGGACTCGTAAGTATAATGTGCGGCTTCCAAGCCGCAAGCGTCCCTGTGGAGCCGCGTGCGGGGCAGTACCAACACTCTCCTGAAGGTGGTTGCAGAAAGGATGGACAGTCCTATTGTCACTCATTGGATGAATTTACATGTGAGGTCCAATGAGCACTTAATTTTTTATTAACTTAGATTAAAATTATTATTATTATTATTTATTTTTTTACCTACTAACTTATAATTGTAATTTGTAATATGTCAAATTTGTTCCTACTTATGGATACCCGATGTCCGAAATAAACAATTTCATTCATTCATTCATTCATGATGTAACTAAAATGTTGTATTTATGCTGCTAAAAATCTACACGAAAGTTAGCGTACGAGGATTATTGATTTAATTAATAACTAGCTTCTGTTGTTGTGTGTTCGCGTGGAACTCGTTTATTTCGTAGCTCCATACAAACTTTCACTCAGGGGATGATTTCCGGGATAAAAACTATCCTATGTCCTTCCCCGGGACTCAAACTATCTATAACACTTTCGCAACCAAGAACCCGCCTAGCGGGCGCCTACGCCGTAGTCGCTTTCCGCTACATACGAGGAAAACCACAGGATCGGCTACGAGCGTAGCGCGTAGCGATTCTTGGTAGCGAAAGTGCTATCCTAAATTTCATTTAAATCGTGTCAGCTGATTAAGGCGCCGTAGGTTCAAGGTCTTCTCTCCCTCTCATTGGGCATAAGCGTGAGCGAGATGGAAGTGCGTGCTCGGAAACGCGGATATCATGTTTTTTAATTTTAATTTTCTGGCCGTTCAAATAAATAAAAATGTAATCACTGATTTCTCTCAAACATGATATTGCCGATTTTTAGAAGCCATTTTAATATTTTTAGCTTTTGTGCATAATTTGTTACGAATGTTTTAAGTGTATTTTAGACCCTTTTAGACCAATGTTCGTGATTTTTTTCTGTCGAGCGAAAATTGCTTAATTATGTTTCGAATCACTGATCTACCTGCAAAAAGCCTTAAGATTTTTTGAAACCAAATTATTATAAACAGACGCATTATATTGTTTCAAATACTCTGTTCGCTGAACCTACGGGGCCTTAAGTGTGAAGTGGTGACGTTTCACAGTTTCGCATTTATAACGTTAGTCTGGCTGGATAAAAACATTTAACTCCAGTAGTTAGGTATTGGGAGTTCTGGACCACTGCTTCGTTTCGCTTCGCTTCACTTCGCGGACGCGGTCCAGTTCCTCCCAATACCCAACTACAATCATGAGTGGGGTAGAATCCATATGTGGACCAGAATACAAAAGTAGTTACAGTTGTATATAATATACGATTTCTTTTACCTGGAAGGTGTTTCGATGGTTATGATAAGATTTTAGCATCCTAAAGTAATGGTCTAAATATTTAATATATACTCTATATTGAATACAAATGTACTATTTACATTATGCCTTTCGAGTTTGTTGCACGTGCATATTGGTAACATGAAATTTGTAAAACAACCTGAGAGATTGCAGTTGGATGTCGTTTGTTCTTCGCAAAATAAGCGCTGTTTCCGACATGGATCACTTTTACCTGACACAATTCGATGCATAATATGTGGACCGTCCAACTGTGGAAAAACGAATTTGATTGTTGGTTTATTGCTACATGAACATGGGCTACGCTTTCAAAATGTTTATGTTTACTCTAAAACCTTATTCCAACCTATGTATCAATTTCTAGAGCAAGTTTTAAAGTTGGTTCCCTCAGTGTCATTTCAAAAATATAGTGAAAATGAAGAAATACTGAGTCCTCTTATGGCTTGCATTAATTCAATAATGATATTTGATGATGTTGCATGTGAAAATCAAAATAATATAAGGGATTACTTCGCAATGGGAAGGCATAAAAATATAGATAGCTTCTATCTGAATCAAACGTATAGTAAAATACCTAAACAATTGATAAGAGATAATGCAAATTTAATCATTCTTTTTAAACAAGATGATGTTAATTTACGACATGTTTACGATGAACACGTAGGGAGTGATATGTCATGGTCTCAGTTTCGTGAAATGTGTGGGCAAGTATGGGATGTACCCTTCAATTACTTAGTTATTAATAAAGATTGTGATAAGAAATCTGGATGCTATAGGAAAGGTTTTGATACGTTTATCGTGCTAGATTAACTGTATATATAAAGGATTGTATTTAGGTTGAAACTTATTACTTAAGATGAAACCATCTGGATCGGCCATGAATCTTAAAATGAACGAGGAGAAATTATTGAAACAAAAAGTACTCCGTTCTGCCGAAGCCATAAGAAAAAAAGTTAAACTCATTCGTGACGTTAAAACGAACGATAATATGATGTTGGAAACAATGCTAAAACCAATTATAGATCCTCTCAATGAAATGGCAAAAAACAATATTAGTAATACTGATCATAATATCGAAGATTTTAAATGGAATAAATCAGTAAAAACATTAAAATATAGTCCATCCGAACAGGAAGAGAAAGAAAGTTTCGTTGATAAAAGATTTCTGAGAAAATCATCAGAATCTAACTCGAATAATACCGAACATGAGTCAAATGATAGTGGCTCTAACCTAAACGATTCCATATCTCATGAAAGTGTTGTCCAAAATGATTCTGATACTAGCATCAATGCTTCGTTTAGAACGTCTGAGTCGTATGCTTCTCCTCGTGAAGACCCCGTTTGGCAAAAACAATATTTAAACATGAATATTCCTTTTGGTATACGAATGGAGCGTGACAAGCTAATGCTAGGATCTTATCCGATTTCTGTGAATGACAAAGAACTCAAAATAAGTGGAGAAAGCTTTCGTTTAACGCCAGGTCTATACGCTTTATTGTTCAAGAAATTACCCGATTTAAGTCTCGTTACTGAAGACGATAAACGATTATATAAAACTTTGCTGTTAAAAACAAATGCTCATAGACGTGATTTTGATCCAAATAAACCGATAAAAAGCAATAAGGGTATGAAATATTTATATGTGATAAAACCACTTTTCAAATTATCTAAACAACGTTCATTAAGTGAAGAAATACCTGTATCCGGTCATGGGCTACCATCAATGAAAAAAGTAAAAAAAGACATTGCATATGTGTATTGGGATGACCCGAACGAATTAGTGGAGAGATTAAAACTGCTTATAGCAGCACGTGACGCTGGTAATACCGGGTTAGGAAATGAAATCATATCTATTATTGAAGAATTGCGTGAAGCTGGAATAGTCAAATAGTATATAAATAAATGAAGTTTATTAGTTTTATCAGTTGTAGTTTGATTTTCAAGTATACAAAATGAATATAGACAAATTTGGTCACTATGTTCATAAACGCTTGCGTGTTAGCGAAGTTTCTGAACTCAATTCCAAGGCTTTGATTCGTACAGAAGCGGGACATTTTGATTTAAAATCTTTGCGACTAAAAGGAGTTGTCGAACCTTTATCACCCGATGATGCAGTAAATAAACAGTACGTTGACAAATACATGCAAAACACGTATGAGAAGAAGTATTTAGACTCCATGTTTGATACTATAAATGGACAAATTCTTCATCTTGCATCTCAGTTGAAACTAAACTTTTATACAGATAAGGAGATAGATAGAATTTTAAAAGAAAAGTATAATGACAAAAGAACAAATAGTGAACGAGATCCATCGATCAGCGAGAAAGAACTTTAAGCGAAGATCAGTTGTACTCAAAGGAATTGATGATTTATGGCAAGCTGATTTGATCGATATACAGAAATTTCATACAGTGAACAAGGGATATAAGTATATTTTAATCGTCATTGATACCTTTTCAAAGTATGCATGGTGTATTCCTATTAAATCAAAAACAAAAACGGAAGTAAAAAATGCATTTGATCTAATTATAAAATCATCTAATCGAAAACCAAAAAACTTGCAGACCGACTTTGGAAAAGAGTTTTATAATGAAGAATTTAATTGTTATTTAAAATCGTTGAAAGTAAATCACTACTCAACGTATTCAATTAAGAAGGCATCTATTGTTGAAAGGTTGATAAAGACAATTAAGTTTAAACTTTATAAATATTTTAGTTTGATTGGCAATTACAAATGGGAAGGCAAACCGTTAGAAGATGTAGTAAAATCTTATAATCAAACAGTACATCGAACAACAAAATTTAAACCTGTTGATGTAAATTTTGATAATGAAATTAAAGTTTTAAAAAATATTGAAAAATCGCAATCCAATTTGCGTTATAAATTAAACAAATTCAATGTTGGAGATTGTGTACGCATTAGCAAGTATAAAAGCGTCTTTCACAAAGGTTATACGCCTAATTGGTCAACAGAACTTTTCACTATTAAACATGTGAATCGCACTCAACCTGTTACGTATCACATTCAAGACCAGCGTAAAAACACTATTCTCGGTACATTTTACGAAGAAGAACTCCAGAAAACTAAGTATCCAAACGTTTATCTTGTAGAAAAGGTGATTAGAAAAAAGGGTAGAAAGTTGTATGTCAAGTGGTTGGGGTTAAGTGATAGCGAAAACAGTTGGATTGATAAAAATGCAATCGTATAATTATACTCGTATTTATGTTCATTTTCTTAACTGCATTGATCATTATGATTTGAGAAATGAAAGGAAGAGGACTATTAAATAGTGCTATTAATCATTTACCATTCGAACTACATTTACCTGGTTATAACTATTGCGGTCCTGGTACAAAATTGCGCAAACGATTACAAAGAGGTGATAAAGGAATTAATGCATTAGACACTGCGTGTATGAAACACGACATAGCTTACGATACATATACTGATTTAGCTGAAAGACACCGGGCAGATTTAGAACTTTATAATATGGCCAAGCAAAGAAAAAAGTCAAAAGATGCAGGGAGAGGCGAAAAAATTGCTTACTGGTTAGTAAGTAAAGTGATGAAATCTAAAGTTAAAGCTGGCGCAGGAATGAAAACATTTAAACATTTTGTGTCTAAAATTCGCGCTGAAATGAAAAAGAAACCGAAAACAAAAGGGTCTGTAGTTGATCGTGCACTTATTGCCGCAAAAAAATTTTTTCCTAAAGATACTAAGATACGAGTACCACGTTTAATACCGATTCCAAAAACTGGTGGTTTATTACCGCTGATACCAATTTTCGCGGGACTATCTGCGTTAGGATCACTAGCAGGAGGAGCTGCTGGCATCGCTAAAGCTGTCGGAGATTACAAAGCTGCCAAAAAAAACTTAGCTGAATCAGAACGACATAATAAGTTGATGGAATCTATTGCATTGGGAAAAGGGTTGCATATTAAGCCATACAAAAATGGGAAAGGTTTATGTATTAAAGCTTCAAAAAACTAAATCAGAGGTTACCCAGACGCGCTCTCACAAATATTGATATTTTAAAGCACTCATCTGATATCCCTCATTTTCGAGGAGTTTATATGAGAGATAGTTTACCATCACGTGCCAAAAAAGTAGAATGCGGAATCCTTAATTTGGATAGTTCAGTCAACAATGGAACTCACTGGGTAGCCTATGTGAAGGACAAAAGTTATTGCGAATATTTTAATAGTTATGGTGACCTTCCACCGCCAATGGAGTTACAGAGGTATTTAGGCAATTATAATATATGCTATAACTACAATAGGTATCAAAAATTTAACACTGTAAATTGCGGTCATTTATGTTTAAAATACTTAAAAAAATATTGGTGTGACCGTTTAAATAGTATTGCATAATAAACATCTTATCATTCACACGATGTCTTTCACTTTGTCTATAACGGGAAATTCTGCTACTCTAATAACGAACCATTCACCAGCTTTACAACTAGATGGTGAATACGAATGTGGCCTATTGTATATATCAACTTTTAATTCAATACCTAATATTGATGCAAGAAATAATAAGTTTTATTATGGTGAAAACGAAGTAATTGAAATTCCAGAAGGTTCGTATGAACTTCAAGATATTGATGATTACCTACAAGAACACCTTCAAGGATGCACATTTACCTTGAAATGCAATAATAATACCTTAAAAACATCAATTTTGTGCACCAAAAATATTTATTTTGATAAAGAAAATTCTATTGGGACTTTACTTGGTTTTGGAGCAGAATGTATTCAAGCCAATATATTAACAGAATCTCCTTTTCCTGTATCCATTCTATCTACAACTATAGTCCGCATTGAATGTGACATAGTGAGCGGTTCATTTGTTAACGGAAAACCTAGTCACATAATTCACGAATTTATTCCGGCCGTCGCTCCAGGCTATCGAATAATAGAAACACCGAAAAACGTGATATATTTTCCTGTTACTCAAAATAGTTTAAATTCAATTTCAATAAGAATATTGGATGTTAACAATCATTTGGTTAATTTACGGGGTGAAGAGATTCAAATATATTTACACTTAAGAAAAAAATGATAGACTTTAATAAAACTTCAGTGGCGTTTAAAAGTAGTACAAGTATACATCCAGCTATCAAGAAAAGAAGACGTAAAGTAAAACTTTCAAAAGAAAACAAAGAATTCCTCCAATACCTTGGTCTTTTAAAATGAGTATATTAAACTTAGCTGAGCCTTTTGCCTTTGACAACTCAATTGAGAGCTTTGAATATCATTCTTATAAGCCGTACGTAACCAGTTTTAATTTCAATGATGAAATACGCATACCTATAAACCAACAAGATCTTTACGTTTTGCCATCAGCGAGTGCTATATACATAGAGGGTAGTATAAGTGTATATAACAGACAAACAAAAGCAGAGGTAAAAAGTGTTCTTTTTACGAATAACCCTATACTTCACCTATTTCAAGATATTCGATATGAACTTAATGGAATCGAAATAGATAAAATAAAAAACGCAGGTGTTACGACAACTATGAAATCTCTCGTATCCATGAATGAGCTTGAAGCATCAATGTCTAAATTATGGGGTTGGGATATCAACGGTACAAAAAATGAACACGGATCATTCTCTGTATCCATTCCTTTAAACAAGATTCTTGGATTTGCAGAGGATTATAACAAAATTATTATTAATTGCAAACATGAACTTATTCTTTTAAGGTCCAATACGAACTTGAATAGTGTTAAATTAAATGCAAACGAATACATAGACCTTATAACTATATCTAAAATAGTATGGCGCATGCCTCATATTAAGGTTTCTGACCGTGAAAGATTAGGCTTACTGAAATTTTTGGAAAGTGATCGCGCTATTCAGATAGCGTTCAGGAATTGGGATTTATATGAATATCCACTTCTGCCTGAAACGACAAAGCATTCTTGGGCTATCAAAACTTCATCTCAAATTGAAAAACCGCGTTACATCATAGTCGGATTGAAAACGAAACGTAAAAACGTCGCTGATAAAGACATGACACACTTTGATCATTGTCATTTGAGAGATGTTAAGGTATTTTTAAACTCTAGTTACTTTCCTTATGAAAGTTTTGATGTCAGTTTTTCAGCTGAGAAGTTTGCTATATTATACGATCAGTATGCTAAATTTCAACAGTCTTACTTTAACCGTGGTCAAGCACCTTTGTTGAGCCCGGAAGAATTTAAAAGTAAAGCCCCTCTGTTCGTCATAGACTGTTCTCGTCAAAACGAAACCTTGAAAACAGGTTCGGTAGATGAAAGGGTTGAATTAGAGTGTGAATCAGATATACCTGCCCAAACCTCGGCGTATTGTCTTATCTTAAATGACAGTATTGTTGAATACAAGCCATTGAGTAGCATAACGAAAAAGATATCATAATGCAAGACTATCTATTCGTAGATCTTCAAGGGTTTAAAACCAGCAAGAATGAATTTATTGTTAAAGAATTTGCATACAGCACGCTGGAGTACACTCAAACTTTTTTAATAAAACCCCCCTTTACATTTTCTAAATTATTGGAAAGTGAAAAAGTACAGACAAGATGGTTAGAAAAACATTTAGGTATTATGTGGCATGAAGGTTATGTTGATTATAGAGAATTTAAAAGACTTATTGTTAACCATATAAAAGATAAGACTATATTTGTAAAGGGGGTGGAGAAAATTGAATGGGTTAAACATTTATGTTCAGACTGTACTATTATCGATTTAGGCGAGAAAGGATCACCTAATTTAAAGGAGTTGTTTAAGAAATATTGTTTACCTGAGTGTACTTTTAATTGTGTGAATCATAAGAAAAACTGTGCTTTAAAAAACGTTTTATGTATTAAAAAATGGTATTTAAATAATTGTTAAACTGTAATTTTGTAAATAAACGTTGTTAAATATGATTGTTTTTTTTTATGTTTTTTTCAACCTATATATTTAGAATTAATGTTAGGAAATTAATAAAACGTCACATTCCTTTAATAAGATTTATTACACCTTAGTATGTGTACATACTTAACATTGCATAAATTATATTGATTTACACTTTCACGATTTGCACAATTTGTTATGAAATAATATATTATGTATTTGACGCGATTAAGTCCCACTTTATAAATTAACACTGTAACCACACATTTTCTTCGAAATCTTGTTGATGACCTCTTCAGTACTGTCAATTATGTCGTCGTAACCATCGTTCGCTACATACTGCGCGTTCAGGAGAACCTTTTCATTTTGATCATCGTTTTGATCCGTAACGCCATCTTTTATGTCGATTATCTGTATTTTAATGAGCCTGCTTCCTTTTCCGGCTTTGTTGTTTATAACGAAACATGGTGGACGTCCAATACTCTTCTTTACTATCTTGTTACTAGTGTTTACTTTACGTTGCTTCGTTTTTTGACTGTCGATAGTATTCTTAACTTTTTTGTACAGGTCACTATCATCGAATTCTTGAGGTAGTTGGAACGGATCTTGTGCGTATTGAGAGAAAACAATTTGAATATCTTCGCTATCCGCCATTTTCTGGAAATCTAAAACAAGAGAGACACATACAATACATACATACAGTGCATACATAATTATAATTTTAGAAGACGTGAATGTTGAATACTTTAAAGGACATATCCTTAAATTTTATTATTTATTTGGTTTGTAAAATAAGAGCGTGTTTTCAAGGCTCACTAATCAACTTACCAGAAGTTCGGTTGCGAGTAAGTAATGAAGAGGTGATTGCAACTATTCGAATGTAAGAAATTAATAATTTCTATGCGCTTATATAGGTAAGTTACTGTTTGTTCAGCAAAAATGAAAATGCGCAATAGTGTTACATGATAACTTTAACTTGCACGTTCCTCAATGCACACCTAAAACAAGTCGCAACTTGTTGATAGGTTACCAGACCAATTAGGTGATTCATAAATTATTGTATGATGTGTTTGATGAGGGTTTGTGGCAGATAAGTAGTAAAACATCAGAATGACAAGATTAATCATTTATTTATTATAAAACACAATTTTGTAAAATCAGTGTCAGTCAAAGAATTGGTATAATATAAAATCGTGTCTTATACAAATAACTAAGGATGTATATTTTTCATTATTTACTTAACATACAATAATGATTTATTGATAATTTTTATCTGCAAGTAAGGTAACTCAGATAACACATGTTCATGAAAATTAACTACCAAATAGTATAGTAGTGTGCCCCCAAGCCTTTGTAAAAATTTGGTTGTCAGATATCAGACGCTTATCATCATTAGCTGAAAGAGCAACTTTGTTAACACTTTGTGTAAATATTTCGTGCTTTATTGATTTGAATAATATGTTTTTTCTTTTTATTACTTTCCTTTCAAATAGTGTTTTTTCATAATCTGATATCTGAAAACCGCGTACAATTGGTTTTTTCACTCCTTTAGCTTTTTTGATAACATCATTAATGGTTTTAATACAGTATACTTTTGAACGTAGTCCTACGAACTCTGTAATCATTTGCCCATTCATTTCATCTTTAAAAAGACCTGGCACTTTTTTGTTCTGGACTGGTAACAAGTATTTATTATCGGCACTATAATTACTAGTATCAAAATAAGACAAAAAGTTTAACCTTAAATCTTCGAAATAGTCTTTTGTCTGTATATAATACACAAAACTATCTGTATCCGTGTAGCACATTTGTAAACGCTTACCGTATTGTTTTTTATATACTGAGTAATGGAAATCATACATATGGCTTTTAGATAACTCTAGTACAGCAAAACCGATGTATATTGGCTTGTCTAAAATTATGATGTCTGGTTTCAATTGGACAGCTATAAAATTCTCTGTAAAAACTGTAGCGCTATGAAAATTAGGGCTTGCGATCAATTTATCAGCCGAGATTTTCTTTTTTGTTTTGTTAGTATTGTCGGTCCACTGATTAACTAAGCGCACTTGTACCCTTTTCTCGGTATTCTCCAAAGTCTTACCAAATATACTGTTATTCATCAATTTGCAAAAGTCTTGTTCAAAAACAGACGTAGCCTTCTGTCGTAAATTTGTATTCATATCAATATATTGTTTCAAATACGGAGCTTGTTTGAATGTAATAACTCTATGTATCTTTTGTAATTTAAGACCATGTTTTAGACATGTTTTCAAATGCACATAATGGATCACATAACAGTATTTGTCATATAAATTAGGTACAAGTTTATATTGTGTGCCTCCTGGTGGTATACATTTTTCAGGACAAAATGGTAGATCGTTATGTTTATCATGTAGATGTTTTGGATAAATAATATCCACTTCAAGGATATAGCCAATTTCTGAATCATTAGGGACTTCTGTAATATTTAAAACACTTATTTCATGATTTTCTAAAAATCTAAAGTTTGATAAAGGCAAATATTGGCACATGCTGTAACCATATAAGTTATTACAGTCGATATAAACAAGGTATGAGTCCAACTGGGATGGTTCATAGTCCTGTAAGTATTTATTATTAGCTTTAGCATACCGTTGGGAGGTCATACACACTCCTCCTCTGATTCCGGATTGAATCATTTTCAGAATGTTAAAGTCATCTATGAGCTCTAATTCTACACCAGTTTTCAAAAGCATTGCGTCAAATGATAAACTTGGAGTAGTTAAATAAAAAGCCGGGTCGAGGTCATAGTGTTGCTTGCAAGTAGAACGAAACTTTTCAAAAATATCGGTTAACAGAAGAACATCTGTTTGTAAATAAAGGTCCGTATACTCGCCTAAATTTTTTATATTAAATTGTTTCCAAACTAATTGTGCATGCTCATAGTCTTCTCTAGAAACGGTTTCATTAGTCAGTGAATTGTAAAAAAAATCGATACATGGAAGACTTTTTTCCTCAAAACTTTCCCATTTATTCATATACTCATAGGGAAACACACCTTTGCGCGTAAGTAATTGAAACTCTTTTTTGTTACAAAAATATTTACGTAAATGAAGAAAGTCGCGTTTCTGCAGAGTTTCAGTTAGTTTCTCTAAACTTGTACCTAAAAATTTAAAGGAATCCACGAAACGAAGTTGAAAATACTCGTTCTCGATTGGAATAAATTTAGTAATAGAAATATAGTTTTCCTTGGTTTTAGGAATAACTTTTACTGCTCCTGGCGCCTCACCCAGTTTTTTTATAAATAAATGAGAATCATAACCAGACAGATTATGAAAAAATATGGGTACAAAACCAGGTCGTTTATGTTGTAAATTGCATAGGTTATGTGCTGCACCACGATAGGCTCCTGTAATGTGACAGTGGTCCCGAACCCGATCAGAGAATAGAAAATGATTACATATGTGGCATAGTTTAGCATTCAAAAAGTTTAACTCGTCTTTTTCGTTGAATATTATTGGAGTATTTGTGGTTAGAACTTTATGAATTCTGCCAACATCTTTATAGATTGCATCAATAAATTTGTCAACACAATCGGTTCCGCGATAAGAGACGTAATGATTGTAGCTTTGATCTATATTACTAACAATGTAGTATGCAAAGGCAGCTGGTACATGATGATGCAGAGTAGTCGTGTTAGGCGAATGGTTAGTGTCTGTATTATCATTATCACTAATATCTGAGGATTGTAACAACGATTCGAAATCGGCATATATTACAAATGGACAATTCTGTTTCCGATTGAAGTTTTTAAATTTAATTACTGTTCCTTTTTCTGGTAAAACTGTAACTACTCCCGTACACATGTGATTGGATAGTTCATCCTGTTTCATAAAAAATAACAGACAGGTGTCGCAAAAATATATCTTACTATTATGACTCGTGACTTGTTTACGCACAAGACGACTCAAATCTTTAATTAAAACATAATGCGGTGGATGGCTGCCATCGTCCAATAAGAGCAAATGTATATTTTTCCTATTTGTCTGATCACGGACAATCTCAGACTTGTAAAGAGGACCTATTACAGTTTTATTATTTTTCAAGCCAAAAATTGTTATTGATATCTTTGGATTGTTCTTTTCAAACACTCTGATGTCATCAAATGTGACAGGAAAAGACATTTGAGAAATATTCAATACGTCGCGATAGTTAGGATACGATGAAACTCGTTCAGGGTGGTTGTTAGAAGGATACAACGCCGCTGTCACACTCCATAAAAAGCAACACTGGTCATTGTTTTGTATATTTATACATGCTTTCTTGACTTTAATGCATTTTGGCAGGTCAACGTAGCTTGATCCTCGCAGTGGTTGATACTTGTTTACGTTAATCTCTAAATGCGAGTTATTAACAAAAGCCCATCCACTATCACGATCTTGAAATTCCTCAAACTTTGTCTTGAGACAACTCACGGTCTCGCGAAACAGTGATTCAAAATCATAACTTAAGTATAAAATTTTATTTTTAGTTCCAAAGGACTTAATTGATTGACTGTTATCTTTAAACATTAAGAACATTCCAAAGAGTTCAAAATTTACTTTTACGCACGTGTGTTTTGTAAGAGATTCATCTAAAACCCATTTTATGTCATTTTTAACCGAGTTCATAAATTCATCTACAGATCTCAAACTTCGATCGTCTTTTGTCGATACACGATATGTTACAATACGCTTCAGAAATGCTGATTCTACTATTTCAATGTTATCTCTTAGAGCTTTGCTAGAATTAACTCTTGTTTTGTGTGCATTACTTCGAAGATGGCCTACCCAATTTATTTTTTTTACAGACGTGCTACACGGAACACAGAAAGGCATTGTGAAATAATAATGTTATACAAACAACAATAAATACCAGGTGTTTCCTGTATCACGAACAAAAGTAGTTAAGTTTGAGGAGTGGAGCTCGTATTAAATTTATTTATTCCTGTTGCAGGAAACACCCTGTATATATCCTAATCTATTTTTGACACTATAACCCGCCGACGACGAGATAATTATTTTTATTAATAGTACATCGTATTACCAAGAATGCAACGACAATCGAATGTGTAGTAATTAGTACTAACACGTAAATAGGTGAGTTGGTTAACCAACAGTACAAAAGTTAATGTATTTAAACGATATTTATATATTAGAAATCTCTTATTAAAAAAAAAATACGAAAAGCAGGATTAATGACCCTGTTTGACTAATATTTTTTGGAATTAGTATAATAAACGGGTTCACAATCTTCAAAGATATGGAAAGCTTCACCCATGAATTTTTGTAATTGATTCCACTCAGAGGAATTTTCGTTACTTTGTAATTTGACCGCCACTAACGCTTTTTTATAGCGATCTTCAGGGTTGGTCTTCAGAAAATCATCTACATTATACACTCTAAGATCTATATAAAATTTACCATCCGTAATCGTACTACGCCGAGAGGTACCCGCAGACACGCGACTTGTAAATGATGACGTGGTCTTGATAGTTTTCGATTCGTCTCCGAGTTCCTCCTCCTCTGCTTGTATGATCTTGAATATATCCGTTGTGACCGAATTCTTGGAAGAACTGAAATAAATAAACGAAAATGTTATTACGAGCTAACACATTTAAAAATAAAATAAATAAAATATCTTTATTTCGGAAAATTTAACTTCTAAACACAATTAATTACACTCATACAAATCATCACAAATTTAAGTCTCAATCATCATCATCATCATCATCATATCAGCCGAAAGACGTCCACTGCTGGACATAGGCCTCCCCCAAAGAGTGCTAAAGTGACCGATCCCGCGCCACCCGCATCCAGCGGACACAACAAGCGGACAGTCTCAATAATGAAATTAATTTAAAAAGCAACAAATAAGTACCTGGAACCGGAATTCTTGGCTTTACTGGTTGATGCTGCGACCTTGCTATTTGCTTTTCTCTTTTTAGCAGCTGGCAGTGGCGATGGTGATTGTCTTTGATGTTCGACGAAATTCAAATCAGACCTAATGAAATAAAAAATAAAAAACATAAATATTAAACAAAGCTGGGAAACCGTGGCAGCTTAAAGGTTTAGACGCATGACCTTCGAACAGTGGGTTGAGGGTTCAAACCCGAACTATACCGATGAGTTTTAGGAAACTTATGCATGGAATATAATTAGATATTTACTATAGGCATTCGGTGAAGGAATACATCGTAAAGAAATCTGTATAAACCAGCTAAGAAAGTCAAAGGTCTCCAACCCGCACTGAGATTTTCAGTGAACGAACTTACATAAACCAACTAAGAAATTTAAAGTTAAAACGATCAAAATATTAAGCGCAACTGTTGAAAAATCTAAAAATAATTGAATTACCTTGATGATGAGGTCCTTTTCTTTATGGTCTTTTTCTTCGGCTCTGGCGAAGGCGTACGCGCATGTGTAGAATATTCAGAGTCAGACCTTCAAAAACGAAACAAAAATTAGTCATATAGTTTTTTAAACATATCTTCACAAATACGATTTATTTGAGTAGGTACTTACTAACATTTTAAATGAAGGTCACTCAACAAAGAAACACCGAGAACTTCGAGGCACTTCCCGAATATTTAGGAAATAAATGGATACAAACAGTATGATTGTTCGTTTTATAATAAATTAGTTGATGATTCAATATTTTTCCGAAATATATAATTTTATCATAAGAAGCAAATCATAGCATTCCACTTTAAACCGTAATGTACCCATTATTCACCGATTGTAAAAATAAACAGATTACTCACAAAACTGTACATCATTCGGTTACAATGTGTAATTAACACAAAGAAATGCCGCCGAAGTATCGAATTATCGAATGAAGCCGACGATTACTACGTTGCAACACGTGTAAATAACCTGTCACAACCAGTTCTTGTCTATTTAGTCGAAAAACATTTTGAATTATATCAACATTACTATCATTTTCTTTAGTTCATCTCTGAATTAATATTTTTTAAACGTATATAAAAACAACTAAGAAACAAGCCTTCTCACGAAATATCCATCGTAATCTACGAGAAAATCAAACATTTAATTTCAAGCCCCTATACCAGCCATTGTTTACGTTTCTCCTTAATAGATGCAATTACCTATAACACATGTATGCATTAATTCTTTACATTACTAAATTAAACAAAATAATGTATTACAACATAACCCGCTTATTTAGAATGTTGGTTAAATAGTATCATGGTACAAGGTGAATAAACAGAGCGTAAGCATTTTTAAAGATTCACACGCCGACCGGCATTACGATTGTAATTTAACACTTTGCGATTAACAAAACAGAAACGTCATTTCTAATCATAGGTTGATGCATTGAAGAAAACACGTTTATTCATTTTTGTTATTTTATGCATATGGAAATATAATGTAAGTTAGTCTATTAATTTACCTACATAAAATATCTTCTCTTACACAACTCCATTAACACTTGTCTACAGGAAAGATAATTTCTGTATAACCTATTAGTGTTACTTTTGATACTTATATTAAGATTATCGAGTAGGTATTTTGTTCATAAAATCAGGTATGAAATGAATTAGAAATCATATTTATAAACTGAACAAACATTTTAGAGGGTCCACCTGCAAAGGTTGAAACAGTAAACCGTTCATTCAATTTATTCTTTGACCTGATATTACTTATCGTCATGCGGTCGACTAGCTATCCTTTCGTATGAGCTGTCTTTCGTTTGTTTATACAACATGCTTGAAGTCTGACAAGGATGAAGCATACGTTCGATTGGTTACGTTTTAATACGTAGTGAGTGTTAATACGTACAGTCAACCAATTTGATACCCAAGTGTACCTATAATTATTATGTTTACTGTAATTCTTCATATCTACGTCACATAAATTATCCAATCAGATTGCGAGGCCTGCATCGCGCTTACGAAGTTATTGTGATCGGTTCATATATATACAATTTCATTGATAGAACTGTCGGAGTGTCTATAGCTATACCGACCGATAGTTCATAGTACTCCTACCACTTAACATGTTGCGAAGCCTGGCCAGCTTTGTGATAATGACTTGGTAACGCGGTGGCGTATGCATACGATGCTTGGTTTTAATAACCCTAAGATGGGCAGGGCTAGTATGCACAACACACTACAACCCGGTGGGGGTAAACACAACACGCGGTGGCGTTGATATAGTATTTGCTTGGTTTTAATAACCCTAAGATGGGCAGGGCAATTACTATATCTCACACAACGAGAAATCTGTTACTATACACGGTCGGTAGTTAACGGTGATCTCATCCATACTTCTCACGTCAAAGTTTCTGGCCAATTCTGCGATGTGATTAGTGTGTCAAACACCGTAATAATCCTGTTAGCCCAGCACAGCTAAAAGCTCAATATTACCCAAGTCTGGCTATGATGGTGCATTACGAGATCTGGTTCTCCAAGAACAAGATCTGGCGGGTTGCGATGCTAGCTAGCACCCGTTGTGTTTAAGCCTTTTGCATTTTTAAACTTGCATCTTTTTGTTAAATGAGTGCTAAAAGTCCGTTAATGCACTTGAAGTTCTGTTCCACTGCAACGGAGTACGAACTGTGAATCTGATACTATCCTAAACATGCATTGAGAGTTTGCATCAGATTATTAAACACGATGCCAAACACATAAATTAAACGAATCCGTCGGTTTGTCTGATGGCTACAGCGTTTATCTTCAATACGATGAATTAAAGCAAGATATATTATATACAACTGTAACTACTATTTGTATTCTGGTCCACATACGGATTCTACCCCACTCATGATTGTAGTTGGGTATTGGGAGGAACTGGACCGCGTCCGCGAAGTGAAGCGAAGCGAAACGAAGCAGTGGTCCAGAACTCCCAATACCTAACTACTAACTCCTTTTCGCTGGGCAGGCAGTCGTGTAAAAAACATCTTAAAGCACATTCTACAAGTTCTACTTATTTTAAACTGTTCCAATGCTCGAAAACTTAATGCCTAGTAGTTATGCCACCCATTGTTCACCTCCATTGTTTAACATAAGATGGAAAGTGTCATGTATTAGGCCAGTGTCGGGCGCGGGGATTTACCTGACCTTGCCGATAGGCGGTTGATTTATTCTAAACGATATATCGCCACACAGCGGAAAAAATAGGCAGCGCGGCAGTTCACGCATTTGATCAAAATCGATGAAAGTAGTAATCTACGTACAAAGACCGAAGGTCATTTCTGGATGAGACTAGCACGGGACCGGGATAAGTGGCATACTCGAAGAGAGGCTTATGCTCAGCAGTGGGCGATTACAGGCTGAAAATGACAATGATGATATGGCGTCCAGACAACGGCCTAATATGATAAGATCACCATTATCCAACTCGACGAGGAGGAATATAAGTAACTTATGTAATGGATTACGAATTACACACCGCACCGCTCGCCGTTGGCTGGGCATTCATCCTCACACGCGTACCGTATGTATTTCAGAGTTTCCTCCCTCGGACGCTCCGGTTGTGGAATGAGCTGATGCCGAGGTTTTCCCGAGGGACTACATTATGGGGTTCTTCAAAAACGGATTGTATAAATTCTTAAAGGGACGGCAACGCGTACGTAACACCCCTAGAGTTGCAAGCGTCCATACGGTTACGGCAACCACTAACCACGAGGTAGGCCGTAAGCTTGCCACCAAATCACCGCACGAATTGTGCTATCACGAAACGCGAGGTAATTAGTTGTTATAATGTGCCCCGAATACGGTCCATATCTAATGTTTCACTCTGACACAGTTCGTTACATTCAGCTCATTTCATTTTACTCGGATCGTCAACTGCAGACTTGTGTCTTAAAACCATGTTAGTACTCGTAGCTATGTTTGCTTAAATGTAATGTTCAAGAATCTTACATCAAGATTAGTGAAAATGTAAAAACAAATACAGTTTGTTTTTCACAAAGTAAAACCAATCAAATGATACAAGATGAAGACGAATGATACAAGCAACATATTTTCAAAACTCTTGGGCTGCCACGACATGATTGATGTTCATTCGTATTTCGTTTGATGTCTAATGTTAGGTACTCGTAGTTATAATGCGGTTTCACATTAAATTGATTTATAATATTATTGTTGTCTAAATGTAAATTACTAGACCCATCCCAATTTTATCATGTTAACGGGCATCACTTAAAGTGGTTTTCGTATCTTAGATACCAAATGCGTTTGCTTTAATTCTTATTAGCTTAACTTTAACGTACATTGTCGTGTAACTTTCATGTCAATGTAGCTAAAACTTTACCTGTGAAGAGGGTCACTGCCTTGATTAAATTTCCCATACTAATATCTCATGAATAGAGAAGGCCTGAACCCGGCAAGCCTTTACGGGCACAAAGATATTCGGGCGTTTTCAGTACCCAATAAATATCAAGCGGAGTATCTATTCGACAGTAGAATAACTTAATGCAAGGAGCCGAATAAAAAAAACTGATACATTCGAAGGTAGCAATACTTATTGTATAAAGCAAACATGAACCTCATTAAAAAAAATAGTTTTGTTTGCTATTAACTCGCGTAAAAAAACGGTCACCTTTATATTGAGGAATGCTATCAATTTTGTTGGACGTTTCGGGCGGGAACATTTCTCCTGAACACTTTATTCAGGGTGACATTTTAATCAGTGTCCAAATTCAAGTATAAGGTTCTTCATAAAAATTATAAAATTGTTTTTTTTTGTTTCATATCATTCAGTACAATTTTTTTTAGTAATTGCTGCTTAAAGTTATCCCAAAAAAACCTTACCGCGCGGGCACGGGGCACCTCAGCGGGTAGTTAAGGTTTGCGCACGGCACGCCTCCCCTCCCTCGACCCCGCCCCGCTCCGCGCGGTACTTAATTCCCAGTAACCACGCAGTACGGATAATTCTATTGGGATATACAAATTATAATTTTAAAAATACCACCCAGTTTTTTTTTCAAAAATGGAGTCTATTAGTGGTACCAAATGCCTACAAAAAGTTTGGACACTGATTAAAATGTCATCCTGTATATGACCGGAATGAAAATTTGATATTGGGGAATCAGTAGTTGACACACAATGCTGTTTTGGAAAAAGAATGCACTCATCTGACCGGTTTGGCAAATATTATTTCGGCACTATTTTAAGGACACATAATGTATGATACGACGCCAACTTGGTACTGAATTCTGCCTTTTAAATTGTAGGCTGTTGGGTATGGTGGCACGTAAAGCCTATTTTTCGGAGAGAAAAAATTGCCTATTTACGTGTTTGTGGTTAGAAAATATGTGTTTATTTGCAATGCAAGTTCAGATGTTACTGGGTACATTTACACGGTGTTGCGGCTAACTATTGATGACACGATCAAGATAGGAATGAAGACTTCGTTTGGAAATCATATGCAAACTGAATACTTAGGTGAAATGTTATTTCATTCTCAATAATATTATTTCCATCCTCACAAAGTGTCTCGTAAGAGCGCGCCATATTCAAAGATTCTCTGCAAAATCGAATCGACGAGGAACTCCGCAGAAAAACTAAAGTCAGCGATATAGATCAGAGAATTGTCAGACTTACCACCGTACCACATTGGCTAAAGAACTGACAGCAATTAGCTAAGTCCACAAACGCTCTGGCGTTGCCCGTTCAACAAGGGCATGCGTCATATATTGCTGTCATACTTATTTTACTTAGTCTGTGTGTGACAGCCTTATGAAGCATGCCCTGTTGAACGAATAGCGCACTGGTGTAGACTTAGCAATTGGACCAGTACGATTCTTTAACCCTTTGACCGCTTTTACTTTCGTTTCAAAATGTGACGTACTCGCCAGCATCTTCACAGCTAAAGAGCGAATATGAAACTTATTCTGACAGTAAGAAAATTGTTTTGACAGTGTCCGCCATAACCACTTTAAAGATTGTTGGCGTGGTGGGCACGACAGCACTCGACCACTTTAGTGGCTCTCGGCGTTCAAAGGGTTAATGGCGTTCACGCATCGGGAGACGTCCATAGCGCAAGATCGGTCGTTGTAGAAGTCCTTAAGGGAGGCTTTTGTCCAGCAGTGAACCTCTACGGCTGAAATTATAATTAAGATGAGACGACAGCTAGAGACGACTGTGGTTTGACTGACAAAAAATAACCTGAAATGGCAGTTCTTATTAGCAAGCCATAGCTATTCGGTCTTCTGCTTCTACCTTCATGTATTTTTTGATTTTAGTTCTCGTAGTCCATCAATCACCGGATTATCGGTAATTGGATAATGTTACTATTATTATAAACGTGTCAGCACGTCGTGTGACATCTATAACAACAGTCACGTTAATTTGCAATCAATCCAGAGATCAATCAGGATTATCTAAACCCATATCTGTCACTAATGTATTCATAATTGTACGATGATCTATTATCGGTGCTTTAGCAAAGACATCTTGCATTATGTATTCCTTTGATGTCTGATGGTCCTAAACGGAATTAATTCTAACAAATGGTGTTTTCTGATGTTGTCTCTTTCGTCGTTGTTTGGATCAATTACTTTGCAATCGACGAAATAGCAAAATTACCCACTATGGCCATTAAAAATAAAATATAAAAAAAACACTAATTATTACCGTCCATGGTGAGTACAAATTGTATGTCACCCGTATCCAGGAACTTGTCACTTTATGGCTAAGCGTGTCGCCAATAAGACTTCAATTTAGTACTCCGCCAAGCCCCGAGAACATTTCCATTTTTTTTTACTATTTACCACATGAACTGATTTCCGATAGCAAATGAAGAATGATGAATTACTATAGAAAAAAACCGAATCGCTGTATGTGGGCCGATAATATTTGAGGACTTCCATCGATTCCCCAAGATCATCACCTATGGCACTTCATTAGTTCCTATTTCAACGGAATCTTATCAGAACCTGTGACGTATTTTTGCACTTTTAAGTACATAATTGAGGAATTCGATAAGTCATCTGTGGTCTTCATCATCAATTCCTCGCCACCAAATTTATGATTCCGGATGTAAATACACGAGTTATAACAGAAAATACCAAAATCACTACACGCGTGCCTAATAAAATTGTGGAGTTCCCTCAATTCCTCATGAATCCCATCATCTAACTGAATTTTGAAAAAAATGGGACCCACCTGGAAGTATATACATACGAACAAAAATTTTTTTATTCCAATCGGCTCATCAATGACGGAGTTCTGAGTTAACAAACATTGAAAATAATAATAATAATAATAAGGCGTAGGGATGTGACGGCCCCATCGCCCACCAGATTTCTGGTGCAATCAGTCAACGTATGGCAGCTTGTGGCGGGCTGTTAGGGAGTAGCGACCCTACGTACCTGAGTGCTCCTGGGGGTGTCCTGTGGTCAGGCTGAGCCGATCGGGTGGTTGGTTGGACAGGCCCTCCACCTCTGGCTTGCCTTTATTGGCCGTCCAGAGTGGAGTCGCAAGAGCTGTTGCGCGTGGGTAGATGTGGACACCTAAGTGGCGAGTTGGCTATATGTTTAAAGTCCAGTGCCACCTCTCTACCCCCCAGCTCTCTGACCGGTGTTGCCCTTAGGCCATTTTTTAATGTCGCTATTAATAGGGGCCCATCTAGCATTTAGCGAGTCACCGTCTGCCAGAGATAAAGATTGAAACAGTTTTATTAGGTAGGCGTCCGATGTTTCACCCAATAGCCCAGCTACTAGTCCATTCATTTCAACCCAATAACCCGTTTTATTTAGATTCCATCAACCATCAATAGTCCCTATACACCCCAATGGGTGCTGCCTCTGTGTGCGTCCCATGACACGAGCAGGGACAGCATCCGCTCGGTGTACTCCTTGCATTTCATCAAATTGTCAAAAGGGCCTCTACGTGTTGGCTCCGTTGGTACTTTGTAGGTACCTAGCTCCACGCACGCCTCCCAAAGGTCAGGGACATCATTGTCCCGTGAACGGGAAAGACATACATAATAATAAAAAAATACAGCCGAATTGAGAACCTCCTCCTTTTTTTTTAAGTCGGTTAAAAAATGACTTTAATTCGCTCTCGGTTCTATTGTGGCATCACGAGTTGAGATAAAACATTGTTTTCATGAATGGTGGTGATGGTAAACGTACTGAGTAAGGTAGATTTAATTTAAAATAATTAAGATTGAGGTGAATCTTTTTTATTACCAGGGAGCGGGATTTTCCACAGTGTGCGGTAATTGGCACTTTACGTCTGCCTCTAAAGGAAAATAATTAGCAAACAAACCTTGTTTGAAATTGATAGGCAGCTTTCATTACTGTCAGTTTGTTTAAACAGCCCTGGAGGTTATCCAAGGACCTGCTTAGTATTCTCTGAGAGTGCTTTTTCTTTTCACTCCCTATTGTTGATTGTACGTGCGTGAATGTATTTTCTATTGCGTACTCTTTATAGGTTAAGAAATAATTCGCGAGTTTATTCCCATTGTTGGGCAATTCTGTAGAAGAGGAGATAAATAAAAAAATACTTGGTTGGTAAATATACAGATTGTGAACCAGTTTAACTTTCTCGTAATTTACAGCTGGGTGAATCGGCGGGTTGAAACGCAGGGTTCTTAAATTGGCGCTGTAAAAGTTAGACAACATGCCGAAATTTTCATGAAACAAAACTCAACGCCGGTATTGTTATTCGTTTATAACAATACCTTATAAGTTAATTCTATCTCTTTCTATATTTCATTTGTTATAATGGCACAGAATAAATTATAACGATTTATTTTATTATAAGAGATAGAAGTTACGGTAGCCTAGTGGTACAGACCTGCGGCTGTCAAGTGATGGTCGTGGGTTCGAATCCTGGCTCTTACCAAGGTTTTCGGTGGAGGAAAACGTCGTCGGGAAACCGATCTTATCCCTTAAGGTCTAGTTTTCCTTCTGGGTTGGAAGGTCATAATGGCAGTCGCTTTTGTAAAACTACTGCTAACGCCAAAACTTGGAATTAGGTGCCAAAGCGCACCCCGTGCCCTAAACGGGCAAACCAGAAAAAATACCTACTAGGAGGATTTAATTATAAGTGATATATTACACTACACTACACTACACTGCGCTCCAAAACACGCATAGCTGATGTGGGTGCGAAAACTGCCAGGCTTAAGTGGGACTGGGCCGGCCACGTCTGTCGCATGCATCCAAACAGGTGGGCTAATGTGGCTACCAAGTGGGTACCACATGACGAGCGACGCAGACGGGGCCGACCTAGACGGAGATGGCGGGATGACCTGGATGTGTTCTTCAACAACTGGGCGGAAGAGGCACCTAACAGGGACGCATGGAGATCACGGGGAGAGGCCTTTGCCCAGCAGTGGGACACACAATAGGCTCGTAAAAAAAATAAAAAAATAAAGTGGGCAACTAAGCTTCACATTAAAACAAGACAAAATAAAAGGAGACTTATGTATTTATATTATTATTTTAGACGGGTCTAACGTGTTATTTATTTAACTTTATTAAAGCGCGACAGTATAAAGTGAGACTTATGTATTTAAAATTAAGTGAACTTGCTCCTAAGGCCTAGCATAACATACAATAGGCATGATGACAGTAATTGAAAATCACTAAAATATGGTATTTTCTTAGTGAAATTTAAATCGTAGAATTCAAAATTGCTCATATTTTTTTATTAAGAAGAGATTATTATTTATTTTGATAAAATTAAACTGAAAAATACGGACGCCCGCCATGATATGTTAAACACCAATCAGAGCGCATGACGTCACGTTTGTATAAACACATACCCATAACGGCCATTACCACAGATTACAGAGAAAACTTACGTACTGAACGAATAGTAAGACAGGGATAGAACCATGTTATCTGTCAGATCTTCATACGTCATTGTCAGCGGGACAATGAAGTCTCGCTCGCACGACCGCGCAAGACTTGTAAACTTTTTAATTTATGTAGGTAGCAAACATCAAAGGTCTGCGTTCTGTTTATACAAACGTGACGTCACTCGGGACGCCATGACACTGACAAGCGTTTTAGCGCCAATTTGAAATTTAAAAACTAAATAGTATTTTTCACAATCGTGTTAGAATAGAGAGCTTTTTAGTCAAGTACCGTGTTTAGGCCACGAAGCTTGCTGAGAGGCCTAAGTAAGGTACGAGATTAAAAAGCTTGATTATGACAGTATTGTGAACAATACTTTTTGTACGAGTTCATTAAAATTAATAATTTAAGTCATTAATACGAACACTAAATATCGCTTCGTAAGTACTATATTGTCTAGTTCTAATATCCGACTTCTTTTACACAAGATAATCCATAGATAATCACACCACCGGCGTCCGCAATGTTGCAGTACTGTGCTGTGATTGGCCAATCACAAGGCGTAGTTTATTTTTATTTTTTCATGCCCTGGATACAGCAGCCAGTTTAAGTAGATTTATGACAGACGACGCGACGCTGCATAGTACCGAAACGCCATAGATTGGCAATTTTGTATCGGATCAAGGACACATATTATTGAAATACGAAGTTCTATTTTCAAATTTTCTCGATTGTCTAGAGCGTATCGAAATAGTATTTTTCACAATCGTGTTATAATAGAGAGCTTTTTAGTCGAGTACCGTGTTTAGGCCACGAAGCTTGCTGAGTGGCCTAAGTAAGGTACGAGATTAAAAAGCTTGATTATGACACTATTGTGAACAATACTTTTTCTACGAGTCAACTGAACTAATTAAACAAACTTGGTATCTATTGAAAACGAAGTGCAACCAACGACTTTTTCATTTTTGTGCGTTGATGTCTATTTACCTTGTGACTTTCTCATGACGGCGTCCTATTGGTCAAATCCATTATAGTTCAGTAAAGGCGAGGCGAGGCGTGATTGGTCGATTTCATTACAGTTCTCTCAACAGTTATGAAATGTTGAGTTGGTAGTTCCATAGTAAAAAGTATGTGATTTAAGTTTGGTGTACGAAGTCTTAATTCAAACATTAAGATCGACGAATATAAAAAAGTTATTTCGGTTGTTTCGGAACTAGCATAGACTATTCAATGACGAAAAGAGTGACGTTGCAGTATTCTCTATGAAATCTTAATACACAGATTTTAATCGACGAGTACAAAAATGCATTTTTTTCCTACTTAACTATTAAATTCTCTTGAAAAATCTTATTCGTTGTATGTACATAATAAATGTTTCTAAACATTATAGAACAGTTTTTCAAAATGTGTCATCACTCCTATTGTAAAATGGCATTTAAATTGGAATTGTGTTGTGTCGGAAAAAGAGTTGACATCCGTTTGTTTTATAAAGTACCTGAAACAAAACAAATTCTACTCAGTTGAATATAATTTTTATTTACGCCCATGCCTTAGGAGGACAGTTCATAAATTGATCGAAAAACATCCTTTTCGCCAATTAGGCAGGCAACAATATTTAACTCACCCAAATCCTAGAAATAAATGGACTTGCATGTAATGCTGCAAAATACAATATTGACAAAAGCAGCGTCGGAGTTTCCAAAGAAACTCAAGCGCTTGGCTCATCGGAAGCGTAAACGAAAAGGTTGAAAAACCAATATTACCTCATAATATCAACGCAAACTAGACGCTGAAACCCCAAAGCGTCTTTAAACTTGTGGCTCTGGAAATTTCCTGACAGATCTGTAAATATACAATAAGCAAACCACTTAATGGATCCTATACAGGCACAGAAACGTTTCCCCAGAAATATTACGGCTTTCTTATTTGTTTGCTTTAACGATAACAGCGATAACTCGCGATAAACTTTCCCTTTTCACTACGCAAGAAATTTAATAATGGATTTATGCGATGCCGTCTGTAGGCTCTTTAATCCTCGTCTCTTTAAATTCCTTTGAATTGATTGTTTGGGATGCCATTTTTTATTCCGAACTTCTATCTGAATTACTTCGGCAGTTATCCAAAGCGGTGAAAAGAAAAAAGGTACGATAATCCTTTAAGAGCTTTTTTTATTTTTAAGGTGTGGCGAATATTTTAAGGAGGTCGTTAAGAAACTGAGTGGATAATGTTTTACTTTATGTTACTACAACATTATTGCTTCAGGTTCAGAAAATACGACACGGGTTGGATTTTTTCGTAAGAGTTGACTAAATGAATTGTAATTATGTAGTTGAAGAGTTTTGTGGACGATGAGCAAGCAACGTCCATTCCAGTAGGGGTAATATCATCTACATCTCTATGCATAAAATTACTAAAAGTGACACCGAAAAAAGTTCAGTGTTTTGAGCCCCTTTGGAAATAAGGGCGCGAATTTATGTATTTATAATTTATACATACATACATACATACATACATACATTCACGCCTTTATTCCCTAAAGGGGTAGGCAGAGCACATGAAACGTATGTTCCAGTTCCAGCGCCACTTTTAGCATTAATGTGGGTATAAAATATCGATAAAATGTGATATTGCAGTGATAGGTTGCTAGCCAGTCGCCCACATCACACTTCAACCCTGGTCCCTTAGTCGACTTTTACGACACCCACGGGAAGAAAGGGGTTGGTGAAATTCTAACGCGACACCACACGGGTAATCTCTATTTATAATTTATGATGATAGAAAATTCAATACTTGTAAAGCTCAAAATGATATCAGCTCAGGGGCCGTAGACAAGGGAATGACAGATGCCCATAAAACACTTGTCGTTAACATCTGTCATTCTCATACATTTTATTATTTTTCTATTGTCGTTAGCGCTTGTCGATTGTAACCTTGTCTAGGCCCCACAGGCCTTGTCAGATAGTTTCTTTTTTATAAAATAGATACTGTTCAGTGATTAACCATAGACTCGACGAGAGACTAACGAGAGAGTCAAAGATAAAGCTCACTCGTTCAGTTATAGCTTGTTCACTCTTATTTTGAAGACACCTAGACCGTTTTTTTTCCCAAGAAATAACGATGAAGGGAGCGAATTCGTTGCGATTAGCAGTTTACATTCTCAAAGACGAGGCAAATCACTTCGTACGTATTCGCACGAAAATGCATGTATGGATGACAACATACATGCATTCGCTCCCCACGCCTGGTCGTTCGGTGATGGAACAAAACGAGCTCTCCGGAAATGGCAGCCATGGTTGACGAAATATAATTCGCACAGGTTCGCCATACAATGTGTTCGAGGACTCTATTCATTATTGTAAAGTGCATTCATCCTGGTAGATATTGGGACACGAGTGAAACACACCGTAGCTAATTGCACACTGGTTTATTAACCTCATAGGCCTACCGCGGGGGAATCGAGACATGACTTCGCAGAGTTTCTCAATAACATTCTGTGTAGAAGTATTCGATTTCACATCGAAACACCTATTTACTAAACGCATCCACTACTACCAAATATGAGTGATTATTTATTGGGCCCAGGAAATCTAAGTGCAGTCTTTGAAATGCGTATTCTGGATACGGCCATGGTGCTACTGTCACTCGCGGCGGCGAGGGACGCAGCTGAATGCAAATGTTACACGCCCCGATGATTCTCTCAATAGCCTGGTCTACTCCAGGAAACCAAAACTTAGAACGAACTTCCGATTTGCACTTAACTATTCCTAGATGCGAGCTATGTATTTCCTGTAAAACCCGTTCCCTAAGGGACAGTGGTATAACAATTTTATGCCCTCGCATTACACAACCGTTCTCGACCGATAGTTCATTTCTGCACAAATGAAACGGCTTTAAATTATTGTTGTTCATTTTCCTTGGCCAACCGTTCCTAACGAAATCGCATACTAGCTGTAGCTCAATATCCTTAAGTGTTTCGCGACGTAAATCTTCAATGCTTAAGGGCAAGCATCCATCTACTACGAAGTTTATATAGGCCGCGCGATCGTCGAAAGAGTCAGCTGTGGTGACGTCATGCGCCTGCGACGATGCGCTGCTGACGCGGCTGTTGCTAAGTGCAAGCGGTGCGCGCTATAAATAATCTGCACTGTTATTTTCGCTTCGAACGTATTCGATGACATAATTGTATGCAGATAAAAACATTGCGTATCTCTGAAGGCGGTTGGCCGTGACCTCCGGAATACCTTTATGTGGCCCAAATATGGATAGTAACGGTTTGTGGTCTGTGCGGAGAACAAAAGGCTGTGATCTACCGTAAAGATACTGATGGAATCGTCTAATTGCAAAAATTATTGCCGTTGCTTCCCGTTGGATTTGAGCATAGTTTTTTTCGGAATCCCGTAAGACACGCGACGCGCATCCTCGTCGCTAATTGGTAGATATTGGTACACGAGTGAAACACACCGTAGCTAATTGCACACTGGTTTATTAACCTCATAGGCCTACCGCGGGGGGGGCGCGGGCGCAGCCGCGCTTATCGTACTACATCCTTACTTGTATTATTTGGTAAACAACATTCTAACCTCAAAATGCATCTTTTTAGGATAGAATAGCAATTTTGTGAGTATATTAGATCATGCCGAGACGACTTTTCGGACATCACTTCACGATTTTTTGTCTATCAACGCTTTTTTACGATAAAATAGCTGCTATAGTCTAAAAAGATACATTTTTAGGTTAGAATGTTGTTTACCAAATAAGACAAGTAAGGATGAATGCACTTTAGTAAAAACGATTTACTCGCGTAAGTCGGTAGTGGGGTCATAAAAAATCGGCATCAGTACTTTTACTCCTGCTTTGACGCAGATAATTTAATTTAATATAAGGGGACAATCTTACACAAATCGACCTAGTCCCATAGTAAGCTCAGTAAGGCTTGTGTTATGGGTACTAGACGATGATATATATAATAGATATAAACACTTAAATACATAGAAAATGTCCATGACTCAGAAACAAATATTCATGCTCATCACATAAATATTTGCCCTGACCGGGATTCAAACCCGGGACCTTCAGCTTCGTAGGCAGCGTCACTACCCACTAGGCTAACCGGTCGTCAAAATTGATATTTTTTTTTGAATAATTACTAGATGCTATTTTAGCTAAGTATAAAGTAATTATATAAATTTTCATTAGTTTTCGTTGCCAAATAAAGATGGTGTTTTGTTCAGCCAATATATGAAAAAATATAGTTAACTTTACCTTGTCAAAGTTTGTAAATCGATTTCCAATATTTCAAATTTAACTCAAATAAGGTCTAATTTCTAATCAAAATAGCTCCAATATTGATAAAAGTAGAGGAAAACGTTCATGAAATTTGAATGCATTGGCATAAAAGTGATGTAAAAGTGTTAACATTTTTAGGTAAGCGGTAATTCGACGTAATCGCGTGTGCTATGTTATGATAGACTCATGATAGCACAAAAAAAAATGCTTTATTCCAGCTTTCTTCATCAAGGTCAAATTAAAAACCTATAAATGTGCAATATGTAATATTAAATGTGCTCCGATATCTTTACTAATTTTTTCTACTCCTGTACTTTTATCTGTCATTTACATAGTACCGAACACTAATATAAAGACATACACAATAAGTCTGCAGAAAAGTCTATACTCTATTCCCCATAACAGTACGGCACAACCGTGCTGTTTTGTCGCCAAAACGATACGCTTAGCAGCCATACGCTTCTAAACCTGGGTAGTATCACGTGATCAACACTAATTTAACAACAAAATACATTAGGTACTACCAACTTAACAAACCACTAAATGATTTACTTCAAAGAAATTAGTGTACTAAAGGCATTGCTGCTAACTTAAGAAAAACCTTATTCTTAATATGACAGTACTGGCAAGTTGAATTAAGAACAAAACAGACCATAAACAAGAGGTGTCAATGTGTCATGTTTCCAATTTCCCACCAGAGTTCCAGTACAAAATTAAAAGACGAAATATTATAACTATTCGTTATTAATAACTACTTAAGATTTGATTCGTGTTTGTGGAGTGAAGAAAAATGTGTACGTTCCTTTTAAAATGGACGAAGAAGAAAAAAACTGCGCCGCTGAAGAAATTGCGTGAGTAGTAATAGAACTAACGGAAAACTTACTGCCTGAAAAGTCAAATGCTTAAAATTAAAATTAGTCCTAGAAAAAGTATTGTATGCAACGGTGTATGACTTGGTCTTAAAACGCTCGTGGCGTCTTCAATTGCGATGCTCGCCAAGGTTCGCATCGCAACTCACGACACTCGCGTTTTAAGACCCTACTTATACAACAGTTGCATAAAATACTATTAAATTACGTCTGTAATATGTCGGCCATAAATACTGACCAGTGATAGTCCCTAGTCTCACCTGGTAGTAAGCGAAGACAGGGCCTGGTTCAGTAGGCAATTCACTCTTGTTTTTAAAGTATAGGTGCTTTGTATCGTAATTGCCAGATCATACAGATGACGGGAGTGTATTCTATTCCTTCCGACATAGCTTGAAATGTATGTCACCAACAAGGAAGAACTATTATTACAAGTAACTAATTCATATAAACATAAGCACAACTGGGTATAAATACTTCATAGCTGTAGATCAAAAGACGGTGCAAAGAAGTGTGGAACCGCGGATCCAATTTAGCCAACAATGCGGGCCGAGATCGATCCGGAGCAGACAACATTGCCGATTGCAATTTCCCGCTTACAGAGGGCCTGTTATGATAATGGGCTGTTTGGATCACGAAATGACGGCGAATGATCAAATATTTTAGTTTAATTAGCCTTGGCCTAGTTTAGCGCCGTTTTTCGTAAACTTCTGTTAAACCTACGTTGGGCATAGTACAGAGAGGGATAATCACGGATCCAACATGGAACGTTCTGTCATTTGAATTTGCCCGAACGCACGTTAGGACAATCCAACTGTATTTGTTTTTTCGTTTTAAGGTGGTTTTCCATCGGCGAGGCGAGGCGGGGCGTGGAGGGGCGAGAATTGAAATTAGTATGGGACTTACCTAGACCTATTTCCACTGGCACGGCGTTTTAGTTTTTTCGGATTTAATTAGAAATGAATTAATCCGTAATGACAAGCATAATGACAAACATCCCACCCTCCGCCTCTCTCTCTCTCTCTCTCTCTCTCTGAAATTATATTCTATATTTTTCATACATAAAAAGCATAATAATCTAAACTATAAAAAATTGATACAAACAAGTAACTACACAGTGACCGCATCAAGAGACAGTTTGAGAAACACTGGCGTAGAAAAGTTAGAAACCCGAACATCTGATGTAAGTAATTAATCGGAAGGTAAATACGAAACCCAGTCATCATTCTTTTGTTATTGCAGTATATATAACTTTTAACACATTTAAAAATGCACATACATTTTGTGCTTTATCTATCTATCTATATATATAAATGCCTATGTCCTGACTGACTCATCATCAACGCACAGCCGAAACTACTGGGACTAGAAACTTGAAATTTACACCAGGACTTCCTTTTATGACGTAAGCAACCGATAAGACGGGATTTTTGGAAATTCCATCCCTAAGGGGGTTAAATGGGGATGCAAAGTTTGTATGGGGGAATCATTATTTTTTTAACTAGAGACTTAAAACTTTGTAGAAAGATTACTTATTAAGATAAAAAAAAGGGATTTCAGCGTTTTAGAAAATTCCACCCCTAAGGAGGTTGAATAGGGGAGGGGTGCAATGTTTATATGGGGGAAACATTAATTTTTGAACTATGAACTTGAAACTTTGTAGAAAGATTACTCATTAGAATACAAAAAAAGTAATTTCTGCGTTTAAGAAAATTCCACCCCTAAGGGGGTTAAATAGGGGTGCAATATTTGTATGGGTGAAACATTATTTTTTAAACTAGAGTTTTGTAACTTTAGGTTATTTTTATAACGTTGGCTAGGGACAAGAAGGGATTTTTGGAAATACCTCCCCTAAGGGGGTCAAATAGAGGTGCAAAGTTTGTATGGTGGAATCTTTTTTTTTTGAGCTAGAGACTAGAGACTTGAAACTTTGTAGAAAGATTACTTAATTTAATATAGTATAAAATAAGATTAAGGTAACGAGGAATTGAAAGAGCATTCAAAGCTCAAAAAAATGCATAAGGGCATTAAGTGGTATTTCAGCTAGAGAGTCATGTCAGCCTGTTTTTAAAAGGCTCAATATCCTCCCCTTGCCATGCATGTGCATTATAATAAATAGATTTGCATGCCTACTTTTATAAGGTACCTATTGACATTATATGGACATTATTTACCATTAGTTTAGTAAGTAATTTCAACGTTTAAGAAAATTCTATCCCAATGGGGGTTAAAAAAGGTTGAAGGTTGTGTACGGGGAACACTGGATTTTTCAAAGAGACGTACCTTTCATTAGCCTGTCTTCATTTCTCGATTTCCAGTGCTGAGTTTAATATTGTTTTAACAGCCTTACGATATTTAACTTTTTTATAATCTCACTCATAATCACTAAGATCCCCATTTTCTAGCCCCAAATTCATGCGTCGCTCTATATCTTGCAGAGTCATTTTTGCCTAAGATTGAAATTAGATTAAAGCATCAGGTAACTGACGGAATAAGTATTAAGCATTCTGCAAACAATTCCCGTAATCTGATTGGAAAATCTGTTAAAAATTCTTCAACAATTGCATATCAGTGTCTGCCACTGTTTGAAATGTAATATGTCTAGACCATTTTAACTAAGAATAAAATTCACTTACCTATTTTATATCTTTGTCATCATCAAAAATCTACGCGGACGAAGTCGCGGGCGGCCGCTAGTTTGACATAAACGTTAACCTATTTTTACAGAATGATGTTCTGATATATATTTTATACAATTTCTAGATTAAAAGTACCTATTAGGTAAATGCACATCCCGGGAGTTCGCTAACTAACTGTAGGTATTTTCTGAAAAGGTCACTCATAATTTCCCTTTTAAGAGAGGAAATAAGATTGTGCGTCCTTGGTAAGCTTTTAAATTTGATTAGAATTAGAGCTAGCCCTTGTTCAGTTGAATTACCTTGAAATGAGTCGTTTGTGATTTAATAGGAGAGGCGATGGATATCAGGTAGTCCATATACGCATAAATATATACGTCGGGGTGATGGCGTATCCTGGGATCGATATCCGATACAAGGCGGATTTATGACCTGGTAAAATTCGCGGGAGTCCGCTGGATGCGGGTGGCGGTCATTGTGGCACCCCGTGGGGGAGGCCTATGTCCAGCAGTGGATATGATGATGATGATTATACATTCAGTGTTTTGTGTGCAATATTATCATAAAGGTGTTATTACCTTTTGTTAGTTGTATGTTGTTGTACTGCACTTTGGTACATAATTAAGTACTCTGGTTTCTCGGCGTATATTGGTTCTCTGTAAGGCCACGTAAACAAATAAAATAATAAATAAGTATAACAATGCATCTTATGTATTATTTACACTAAACGGAACTTAATCGCGTATAATTAACTTATTTATTTTACATCACTGAGGTCTCCCGACGTTGTCGTTGTCCCGTGACCATGGATGTCACAACACATCCGAAACGTCGGGAGACCATAAGTGAGGTAAATAAGTAAGTTAATTATGTATGATATTAAGTCCCCTTTAGCAGATATAAATAATGTGTGAGAATCGGTAAAATTATAATGCATCTTATGTATATCATGTCATGATATCAAAGTCACAAAAATATATTGTACAGATAAATGTACATAAGTAGTTTGCGTAAGTATATAATGCGACTAACGTAATGAAATCTATGCTTAGCCACTTTTATACACATCACTTGTTATATTTAATTTCAATAGTCATTTATTACACACACCTAAAAACGACCAGTTTATTAATACTTTGTTTATTTTTGATTCAATTTCATACGTTTATGTACAGTATACATGTATTGTACGTCCAATACGCATCATTAGATTGTTTACCCGATACAGATATGCAAAAATTCAAATTCAAAATTCTTTATTTTGTAAGATACACTTTGTCTATAATTCAATGACGACCGCTTTAGCCTAGTTGGCAGTGACCCTGCCTACGAAGCAAGAGGGCCTGGGTTCGAATCCCGGTAAGGGCATTTATTTGTGTGATGAGCACGAATATTTAAGTATTTTTACTTATATAGATAAATAAGTACTTAAATACATAGAAAACATCCATGACTCAGGAAAAAATATTCGTGCTCATCACACAAATAAATAAACTATAAACAATCGTCGTCTAGTACCCAAAGCAAGAGCATAGTAAAAGCTTTGCTCAGTTTGGGACTAGGTCGATTTGTGTAGGATCATTGTCCCCTAATATATATTTTTTTTATCTAAGGCGATGGAGCCACTCTGTAGGCAAAAAAATGCCTGTGTTGGATGGCGCCGCTCTTCCTATAGCACCAACTAACTAAATAAGCATACAATTAAATGTACTAGCTAAAATTATTTTATAGTAGTAGATATGCATTGTATACTTAGTTAGGTACATTTACTTATGCCACCTCCGACAGTATTCTTCGTTGCGTTGAACGATGTATCGAAGAAATAAGATATATTGCGTGTGCCCCAAATTACTAAGAAATTTTATTTTGAGCACCCACCTTAATGAGATTCGGGTCATTCGATCCTCTCAAATCCCTGCAGAGTAATAAATAAAAGGTTCCTTTTTGTCTCATTCTACTTTTTCAGCGACCCGATAAAGTTTGTGTCGTGTTTTCGTATTTGCATGTCGATATACATTGTGTTTATGAGTTTATTTGTCGAATGTCAGCAGTGAAAGTTAGAAAACACAAACACAGTTCTAACGTTGAGTACACCAAATCGCCAAAGCGGAGCATGCTGTAGTTAAATATAGCGCCAGAGTGAATGAGCCGTGAATGAGTCTTAAATCATTAGGTACCTACAGGTCAGCTCTCACTCTTGAGCGACGCGAGTATACGATTTTATCGGGAACATTGATATCGGTGTCCAACGTGTTATAAAATAAAGCAAAACCTGAAAACAGTTTGCTCAGAATCGACAGTAGAATGTGTAGTAAAAATAGTTTTTTTTGACGGTTTTTTTACCTTTGTATGGATAATGTATTGAGCGTTGGCTGACTGGGGCGACCTGCTCCATACAAATGTAAAAAATTAAACGCGTGAAAATTTTGCGTTATTTGATTTTCACGTTGTTTACATTCTGACCAGAATTCACTTAATTAGTTCGTAGTAATCTCGCCAACAAATTGGTGGTCCAGATACAAGAGGAGAAATGTGTGTGTGGTGAGCACGAAGATTTTTATGAACTTCAAATTAAACCATTATTACCTTGCGACATCCGTATACTGCGGCGCTACCACGAACTTCGAAAGTCGAAGTTCGTAATATATGCATCCCTGTCTCTCGAGTAAGGGAGTGCGATAGAGATGGAAATACCCGAACTTCGACTTTCGAAGTTCGTGGTAGCGCCGCTGTTGTCAATGGAATTTGAGACGTAGGTACCGCTTAAAAATAAACAAAGTTGATGTGCTTCACACTTCAAGTAATAAGGGAAGTCCATAGTTGAAAATAGCAATGGCTTCAATAGAATTAAAATAATATTAATGGGTTGAGAGCCATTAGCTAGGTCTGCTCGGAGGTCAGTGACTCAAATCCAGCTAGAGACAATTAATAAACACAAGGGATAGTGAATTATGGAAATGAGGGCATCAGGAAATCAGGACAAGCAGGAAAAGATAAAGAATTATATTATTATACCCAATGCGATTATCACAGAACTTATTAAAGTACATACATACATACATACATTCACGCCTTTATTCCCAAAAGGGGTAGGCAGAGCACATGAAACGTATGTTCCAGCGCCATTTTAAGCATAAATGTGGGTATAAAAGATCGACTAAATGTGATATTGCAGTGATAGGTTGCTAGCCCATCGCCCACAATACACTTCAACCCTGGTCCCTTAGTCGACTTTTACGACACCCACGGGAAAAAGTAAACGGAAACTTATTAAAGTAATCCTTCTAATTATGGTGATCATCACACAACTTATTAAATTAACAACCTACCAATCACACATTATTATATGAGGTTGTTATTGTTCACCAAAATTAGAAGTTCTAATTAACAAGATAATTGAAGCGCCCTCAAGTACTCGTAACTTGGCCCATCCATATTTGACTTGCTCGGGGTACATTCATTAGGTTGGGTTGCAGACAACCGCGTACTCGTAAGAGGCTCAGTTCCTTTTCTTATCAATACCCTTTGAAGAAGGCATGATGTGGGCGGCGTTGTAAAATTGCGTTGTATTGTACCTATATTGTTTTTAAATCTCGGCATGTCTCGTAAATCATTGGAAATGCAGTATTTCGCGACCGATTCAATAATTTACTTGATTTTACCTATAACAATTAGTACAAATAGCAAACTGTGGCGTCATACTTTTATGACAATTAGCATAAAGCGTTTCGTATTTTTGTTCTTTGAGTATAGTTACTCCCATACAAATTCTCCCATTAGTACCTCTTTAAAAACTAATACGAATAGCATGCATCGTAAAAAAAACTAAGACGGGTGACCTAAGATTTTTATACGATCTCCAGTCCTATTCCCCGGTCGCACATAAATTTAGTCTCTCTGTACACTTAGCTATGTGGTGTACATGATGGAGAACACTTAGCTATGTCTTGCTCCATTAAGTACACTTAGCTATGTGGTGACGTAATAAGTATTGTGTCAAGACGATTCTACATCATTTCAATATATCAAAAACGCTTTCTTGACATTGGGTACCTTTGTGAATCGAGCATTAACTAGAGCACTCACATAAATGAAACCTTTTATACGGCAGTTGGCTCGCCTTCTCCCGCGCCTTTCCGGCCCCTGAATAGCTCTCACGTGAGTACCATTTTCGTACCTGTGGTCCTTGGGAACTTTTAACGCCCGTGGCGCAGATTTGTGCGCGCATTCGCGTCGATATAATACAATACATTACATATAGCCTTTATTGTATACCTCAGTTTAAGAAACCAATATAGAAAATACTTAAACATACGTTTAGTAGAGGTAAACAAGAGGCGGTTTATTCGGTAAAGAGCGACCTAAAGTGCATTCACCCTTACTTGTCTTATTTGGTAAACAACATTCTAACCTCAAAATGCATCTTTTTAGGATAGAATAGCAATTTTGTGAGTATTACATCATGCCGAGACGACTTTTCGGACATCACTTCACGATTTTTTGTCTAGCAACGCTTTTTTTTACGATAAAATAGCTGCTATAGTCTAAAAAGATACATTTTGAGGTTAGAATGTTGTTTACCAAATAAAAAAAGTAAGGATGAATGCACTTTACGGAAGATTGCCTGCAAATTGAAAAATTAACCTAGGGCGTAAGTATGACAGTGAAAAAGTTACAAATAATCTTAATTTTACAGTATTCCTCGAAAAACACTCGCGAGATAAAACACTTTTGCCAGGTTACCTATTAATATCTTAAAAACCGTCAATACTTCTTTCGTTCTACTCCGTCAAAATCGGGCATGAAGATAGTAATCAACCTGAATTTTATATGTGTTACATATAAAACTGTTTATCTCCATCACCATCCTCTAAAGGGATACAATTGGGGACGGCAGATGATACGGGTGTTCACGCGCCCGAAGTCGCGTGCAAATGCTAGCTTAGAATAAAAATATACCTTAGCACAGAACTACCTAGAACTTTGCTACTTTATTGTAATGAGCAAACTAAGACAGCTGGCGTTTGAGGTGCGCTAACTAACATAATTAATTAAACTACCTCTTTGACTGGATTCGACTTACAGGATTTGAATTAGTTTCGCATATAGTGGGGCAGAAGTGCCCGAACAAATGGTCATAAACGTGGACACGCTGGACAAAAGCAGCATTTTTGTTTCAGGCACTCGTTAGGTCCATAGCTTTAAGTTTTTGATAGGAACCAACTCCTCCGTCGTCGGCCAGTATTTTACCGATATAACACTGCAAATAAATGTAAAACATCTTTTTCTTAGAGTTGGTTTAAGTTATTTAAAAAAGAAAACAATTTACAGCATCATTGTATTTTTAATACTTGTTATTATAGAAGCTATAGTAATACATAATCTGCGGAAATGTCAAGTGTCTACATATTACGGTTCTAGAGATTATACCGATGGTTATGGGCGGGCAATATAATTATGTTTCATGTATGAGAGCACTGTTTAATTTTTAATTTATTTTAATTTTTATGAATGTATGTTAGAGCAGCAATAGAAAAACAACTTCTGTGGAAATTTGAACAGTCTAGCTATTGCTGATACGCAGACAGCTGGATGGACAGCGGAAGCTTAGGAACAGGGTTCCGTTTGATATCCTTTGGGAAATCGACTCTAAAAACTATCGAGTTGAATTCCTTGACCACAAATATGTATAATTAGACACTTAGTTTGTCATTCTACGTTAAATAGAACTCAGGATATATTGATATGATATGTCGTAGTATTCAAAATGACCGCGTTAAAATTAAAGATGGCCGTCAGAGGAGGTGGTTCCTATCAAAAACTTAAAGCTATGGACCTAACAAGTACCTGAAAAAAATTTGGTCCTTTTGTCCAGCGTGTCCACATTATTGCCCGAAACTGCCCTACTAATTTGCGCGCTTTCATACATAACGTGGCAGAATAAGCGGGTAAATGTAGTTTTTAACTTTTAATTTATTATTGGAACATTTTGGAGTTTTTTTTTCAGAATCATGTAGGCATACCATAGGTAACAATTAAAAAATTTTAGTTATATGATGAGTTATCATATATGTCAGTTTTGTGAAGAGTAATATAAACTCACTGATTCAATGTTTAGGATGGTTTTGTAGCGCATATATTTTTTATACAAAATTGCTAGAAGCTAATACCCACGTTCGTGCTTAAATCATTTATTCTCTTAAGTATATACAAGATGATAATTAACATAACCGAATTAAATTAAAACTTAGTCAAATATAGGTTCACGAGGCATTGTACTGAGGATGCTTGCTGGCAGCATTTTCGCGCTGAATTGCAATGTTGCACGAGAAAGCCACGACACGAAGCACTTCGGTCCAGTTCCTTCTAAAATAAATAGGTACCTAAGTAAATCGGTGAGCGCGTTCGCGGACCGCTGGGACACCGCGCTCATGCGTCGATGGACACAGCTCCATGTCCTCGCAACACTAAGTCAATATTTTTTTTTTTGTCGAGTAAGATTTTATTATGTATATTACTAACAGTGGGTTCAAGCATGAAATAAATTATTCGAATTGAATTGAATAATATAAATATGTACATCCCACTCTCGTCACTTACATACTGAACGACGACTAAGAAAGGGATAGAACCATGTTATCTGACAGGTCTTCATACGTCATTGTCTCCGCTTTCTCGCTCGCACGATGTGATTCGCTCTCTCGCTCGCTCGAGATTTAGGTTTTCTTACAAGTTATCGATATCGATAGGTATTTACTGTTAATATATTCGTCATCTGCACCACTAGTAAATAAATTGTATCTCCACACATTTGTATTGAGATACAATTTAACACTATGTATACAATACATGTATACAAAATGTCATTTACCACAGTAAAAACAAAAACCATAGGTACCTCGACTTATTAACTACCTACTTATTCCTGTTTCTGAGCCACAACTCCCTACGTGAGGTGTTGACAGCTACTTGTTTGCGACTTTAAATAAGTATTAAAATGTAATTAAGTAGTATTTAACAACTAAAATAATAATCTATATAGTTTAAGTTATCTACAGAGACAGTCGTCTCTGTCACTTCTTCATTATGAAACATCGTCTTGCTTTATACTGCGCGTCTGTATTAGTCTGTGACCGAAACAAATTCAGTGCCTGCAGTCTAACAGCACCTTTTACACTGTTTTAGCAAAACTTTAAAACGCACTATGAAAGCATTTTCTTCGTAAAAACTTTTACCCCAGTTTGGTGTTTCCTTTATAATTTCAACGAATGAACTCTAATGAATCTTTTGTTCTACATAGGTATGTTTTGGTGTAAATACAATTTGTTTGGCAGAAAGTAAACACATTTGATACACGAGCTCGGCAAAGTTTCGGCTAAACATGTTACCCATCAACATTGTTTGACGATAATTGACCGAGGTCATGTTTCCACGTATTACGTAAGGCTCGATTAGCAGATTGCTAGTAACAAAATACTTGAGGAAACTGGCCAATAATGAGTGTTGTTATTATCTATAGGTCAACACGTGTGAAAGACGTAATTGATAAGTGAAGATATTATAAAGGTCTGGTCTGGTTGGTAGAATCTGTTAGGTGCAGGTACTCGTCCAGTCTGAATTACTTTGTGAATGCTCAGATCAGGCTGTGTTTAAGAGTGAAACTAGTTCATCATCGGTTTCTATATTTACTTGCTATTTAAATGAATGTTCTGTCTGTTTCTGTCTGTCTGTTCTGTGTAATTGGATCGCTTTAATAGATTTTGTAAAGTGTATTCACTGACAGGTGTCGACGTAGCATCGCTTACTATGGGCCCCAAAAGATTCCCACAAAGGGCAATGGAGAGCGCTATGCTAGGAGTTTCTCTGCGTGATCGCATTATAAATGAGGCTAACCGCAGCAGACCTAAGGTAACCGATATAGCCCTCCAAATCGTTAAAATTAAGTGGCTGTTGGTGACTGCACGCAACACCGATGGCCGTTATAGTGGAAAGGTTCTCGAGTGGCAACCATTTGCCGGAAGACGCAGCGTGGGTAGACCCACAAGGTGGACTGATAACCTGGTATGGGTCGCTGGATGCCGGTGGCGGAGGATCAATGACTTTGGCACTCTTTGGGGCAGTGTAATGTTCACTTATTTGCACGTTCTATAGGCATACCGGTGTTGGTATTTCCACGTTCCTTGGCTCGACAGCACACCACCACTCCCGGCAACGGTCGGACAACTACTGCCCCCCACTCCGGTCATCATGACGTGACGTATGCGCACAAGATAAGGATAGCAATACCCTACAGGCAGGACTATGTCCAGCAGTGGACGTCTTTCGGCTTATGTAAGTATGTATGTATGTAAGCACTTTATTGTACACAATAACAGGTTAAGGAATATACATGTCACACAATAGATCAAAGTACAAAGGCGAACTTATCCCTATAAGGGATCTCTTCCAGCTAACCTTTGAGCAATTGAGAGGAAGGTAGGTAGAACGAGATAGGCAAACTTATACCGTGTACAAAAACAGAGAAAATGAAAGCAAATCCTAATTACTATTAATTCTAGACAAATAAAAACATGCCAATACGGATATAAATATACAATATAAAATATAATACACACTAACATATGTAACATATATATCGCAAATATACAATAAATAAATAAATACTATATTCAACCAATTCACAAGTCATTGGAAAGCCATAAAGCTGGCCTTCTTCAAATTCATCTTAAGTGACGCAACAGACTGCGACTGTCTCAGCGACAAAGGCAACTCATTCCACAATTTAACAGCGCGCGCAGTAAAAGATCTGGAGTATGTTCGCGTCTTTCTAGACGGTACAGCAAGAGTAAGGTTAGTACTCGACCGCAAGCGGTGGCCACTGCCGTCTGCCATATAACTAAACCGCTCAGAAAGGTAAGGAGGGGAAGTAGGGCTGAACAGTGTATTGAAAAGTAATGACAGGATATGCACATCCCTGCGCCGGCGAATCGGTAACCATCGAAGCTTAGAGCGGAATTCAGAGATATGATCATACTTGCGTAGACCAAATACATATCTGATACATACATTTTGTAGACGCTCCAGCTTATCAAGTAGCTCCTCGTTGAGGTCCAGAAACGCAATATCGCCATAGTCCAGAAGAGGAAGCAAAAGAGATTGAGTAAGGGTCAACTTAGTACGAAGAGGAAGGAAATTCTGAAGACGTCTTAGGGAGTGAAGGGATCTAAAGATCCTCTGACTCACCTCAGCTATATGGGGTGACCAAAAAAGCGTCTGGTCCATGGTGATACCCAAATTCTTGACAGTAGAGGAAAGAGGAATAGAAATTCCATCAAAAATAATGTCAGGCACCACCACCTCTGAGAGCTTATCTACATAGTAAGGACTACCAATAAAAATCGCTTGCGATTTCTTCGCATTAATTTGTAAACCATACTTACACGCCCAGCAGCGTATAGATTCTAGGTTTCGATTGACTTCCGAAATTAATGAGGAGATATCATCCACAGTAGCCGCTGCATAAATCTGTAGGTCATCTGCGTAAAGGTGATATGATGTAGTTAGGGATTCGGTGATACTATTTATAAAAACAGAGAACAATAATGGAGAAAGCACCCCGCCCTGAGGAACGCCAGCGGAGAGTTCGCACCACTCTGACATCTTGTCATCGAACGTAACGCGCTTATATGATGATGAGATATTGTAAATACTTAATTTCTATTATGGACACCCAGTCGTTCACCTTTAATAAAATTGCTATGCATTGAGATTGAACATGCCAAGAAAAGGGACAGTTTGGGGCACGGGGATAGTTATCTAAATTATTGGATGAAGAATAATTATGGTTAAGAAAAGCTGTAACTTTTTCACTGTCATACTTACAATACAATACAATACAAATACTCTTTATTGCACACCTCAAAACATGAATCAAATAAACATAATAACTTATTAAAAAAATAGATGTTGACAACAGGCGGTCTTATCGCTAAAGAGCGATCTCTTCCAGACAACCTTTAGGTAGCGGAGAAATAGCAACAAAAAATTACATAATAGGTAGGTGGCAAAATTGGAAGTAAACTTCCAACATACACAATTACATCAATAATAAACATACACACATAAAGCATACAATAAACATACATAAATTCCTACATAAATACATATAGTGTTAACCATAAAGACGGATTTAAAAATAATAATAATAAGAAAAATAGTATCTGAGGAATCATGGCAGAGACAGATAGTGCTCCTTAAGGTGAGCTTTGAAAGAAGCGACTGATTTAGCTCGCCTCAAATCCACGGGCAGAGAATTCCAGAGTCGAATGGCTCACTTACGCCCTAAGTTAATTTTTCAATTTGCAGGCAATCTTCCGTAAAGTGCATTCACCCTTACTTGTCTTATTTGGTAAACAACTTTCTATTCTAGCTATATCCTACTATTCCTACTAATATTATAAATGCGAAAGTTTGGATGTTTGGATGTTTAGATGCTTGGATGTTTGTTACTCAATCACGCTTCAACGGCTCAACCGATTAGGATGAAATTTTGCACGAAGATTGTAGCCTGGATTAAAATATAGGATACTTTGTATCCCTTGTCCATGCAGACGAAATCGCGGGCGGAAGCTAGTATTAAATAATATTACGTACTGCTTGAAGGGCAACTGTGTCAGACTCAGGCGCGTGCCATAGAGAAAAAGTATTGAGTTACGAGTGCCATTATAATCTTACCGGAACTGTATACAAAAGGTGGGAGAAAAACATGTCAATATTCCGAAGGTGAAATATTACGTAACAGCCCTTGACATATTATATTTGTTAGGGCTGTCACAGGCGTCAAACGGTGATGTATGTGCCACAGCAGGCAGGTCGATCAGGTAGATCTAAATGTTATATTGATGTATGGGGAAAAGACGGTTGAGTTTTCCTAACGAGCGTTCCAAAAGTTACGCGACCACCCCTCTGATATTTTGATTGTGTGATATAAAATTGAAGGTGACTTTTGGTAATTTCCTTTATCTATAACTGTTTTTTGTATGTGTAGTTGTGTTCAACGTATTTCAAAGTTATATTCGATGGAGTTGTGAAAAGGGTGAACCGTTTGAGGAATTGGGTATTTAATTTTGATTCAAGAGCTACATCCATTATATGTATGAAGACAACTATTGCTCGTTTAGGACCCAATACGCACTGTCGACTAGTCGCCGGCGACTCAGTCGACTTTCTACAGTTTATATGGGCGTTTACGCACTTAGTCGCGGCGCGCCTGCCTATGTTTCGTCGCCGTCGACCGTCGCCGAGAGACCAAGCCGCCGGCGACTAGTCGACAGTGCGTATTTGGTCTAATAGTATAGGATTATAAATTACATGTCAATTTACAACAATCCCTATTCTGATTGTCCCCCTCTGCCGGCTAGATGGCTACTATGGGGGATGTGAAAAAAATTCGTGGGCAGTAGTACACATAATGAATTTCAAAGGAATGCTACTGCAGCTAAGTAGAAATAAATAGTAATTTAAAATGTACTTAGAATAGCTAACTTTAAGTTGAAGTCATATATAAGGTACAGGTCCTAGTGCCCAACACTGCCCCAATAGAAGGCCACTTCAATCTCATGCATTCTAATAGAGGTGACAGATGGGATGGCCTATTAATAAACTGTTAGGATTGTTCATGTAAATAAATGAGGTAGGCATTTCGGGACAACAGACTGAAAGTATAATTAGTACCGACTCACATTCCACTTCCTATTTGAAATGGATGGACTTAAGGCGCCGTAGGTTCAGCGAAGTTAAGCGAACAGTATTTTTGAAACAATATAATGCTTCTGTTTATAATAATATGGTTTTAAAAAATACGAATAGTAATCTTGAGGCTTTTCTGCAGGGAAATCAGTGTTTAGAAACATGATTAAGCATTTTTCGCTCGATAGAAAAAAATTACGAACATAGGTCTAAAAGGGTCTAAAATACACTTAAAATATTTGTTACAAATAACGAACAAAAGCTAAAAATAATAAAATGGCTTCTAAAAATCGGCAATATCATGTTTGAGCGAAATAGTGTTTACTTTTTTATTTATTTAAACGGCCAAAAAATTAAAATTAAAAAACATGATTTCCGCGCTTCCGAGCACGCACTTCCATCTCGCTCACGCTTATGCTCAGTGAGAGGGAGAGAAGACCATGAACCTACGGCGCCTTAACCAGGCACATACTGATATTCGAATTTGATGTGACGCAACTACAGCTTTCGGGGAAGGGGGATTGTCTTTAGAAATCAGCAAGTTGCAGCAATTGATACAGATGTGGACGCTGCACAAGAGTTTTTTTTTGTTGGATAATGTACAAATATTCATGCCTTTATTCTTAGAAGGGATGGCAGAACACATACTATTAGACATAGCGCTACGTTTAATAGTTGTAGATTTCAAAATAGAGAACGGAGAGAACCCGTAATTTTTGTGTAAATGTTTGATGTATTATATAATGTACTTTAACTTTTTCCAGGATTATCCTAATTATATTTTAAGTCTAAACACATATAAAAAACCTTTTATAATTTACTAAAGATTTACCCATTTAGTATAATGAAGTACAAATCGTCTTAAAGTTTAATGTCAATATCACGTCATACCTTTTAGCAACTAAATTAAAGTGAAAAAGTTTCTAAAAAAGATAATTTTACGTCTACTGACTTCAGTCTCTCGCTTAGAAACTTCTTTATCTTCCATTAACGATACTAAATTCTGCTCCATACCGACTTAGAACTTTTAAATTGGATTTTAGCGACTTTTACTTAGGTTGTACTATAGTTAGTTCTGTTTAAAAATTCTTAAGCAGGGTTAATTTCGTATACTTATATACAACCCTGTGGGTGTCGTAAAAGTCGACTAAGGGACCAGGGTTGAAGTGTGTTGTGGGCGATGGACTAGCAAACTATCACTGAAATATCACATTTAGTCGATCTTTTATACCCACATTTATGCTAAAAGTGGCGCTGGAACATACGTTTCATGTGCTCTGCCTACCCCTTTTGGGAATAAAGGCGTGAATATATGTATGTATGTTTGTATGTATACTTATATAGGAAAGGGGAGTACAATAGGATCAGGAAAAAATAGGTTCCAGTGGTTTTAACACGTTCGCTGCCCGGAACCTGCCTAGAGGGGATCTACGCCGTAGGCGTTCTTTGCCACTTAGCGGGAAAACTACGGGATTGGCTAAGAGCGTAGCGCGCAGCGATTCTTGGCAGTGAATGTGTCAACACTTTTACAACTAGGAATTTGCTCACAAATCGTTAATTTTTTTCTTTCAACAGCTACTGACCTCGAAACATAAAAGGCGTAGTTTTATGACGAATAAAGTTAAAGAACCTTAGGGTTCCTTTTCAGACCTTTACAATTAGGCTCTATAAAAGCGGTTTTACGTGACGAATGTGCTAGAAAGTACTTAAATTTTAATCTCATTGTGTTAATTGAAGGGACGATGTTGCTGTTGATGTTGCGACTGATGATGCTGCCTTGTTAGCTCGCAGTTTGGAACTGGATAGCATGATCCTTTTAGCAAAGTAAATGGGTATTTTAGTCTTTGTTGTCATTAAACTGGGAACCTGTTGTTTTACCAAATTTATTTTGGTCAAATTTCATTTCCCAAACAAATTTTGGCAAATATTTTGTTTGCCAATGCAAACTTTGGCACAATTTTAATACGAATATTTTCATTACGTCAAATTCTCATTCAGAAAAATATTATTACGAAAAATTACATTATGGCATGTGGTCTTTTAGCAAATGCTTTAATAAGGCAAAAAAACATTAGACAATAAACATTTCGTCAAGTTAATGTTATGGCAAACTATAAATAGACAAAAATCACAATTGTTTAGGTTATGACATTTTACCAAAATACTATTAATAAAACGGCGCGGTCCCTTAAATAAAATAATGCACGGTTAAGGAGGCCGGTAGGCAAAGGCGTTAAATTAGGTTAGGGCAGCCAAAAAGGGGGGGGCTCGGGGGGCGAAGCTTCAAGCAGTAAAAAAACAAACAATCGTAACAATTGTATTATTTGGTAGGTTAGGTTAGGGTTAGCTTGTGTCCCTTAGAGCGGAAATAGGCACCCCGCGAAGCGGGGTGACGTCGACACGCTGGCAGTTAGGTTAGAATTTGACCTCTACACGAATTAATTTTCCCTACCGACATAATAAAAAAAGTTGGTATTTTATTGTGTATCTTATACACCATTGAAATAAAGATGCAAATGATTTGTCATTGAAGAGTTCCTCTGCTGATTAACCGACGGAATAGAAATGGTCAATTAAATATTGACGATACAAATAATTTGCCTAATTTTGTTTTGGTTAAAACATATTACGCCAACTAACATATTTGACTGAATGAAATTTGGTCAAAGTACCAGTTGGTAAACGAGATATTGCCTAAATATGTATATGCCAAACATAAGGTTTGCGTAAGAATTATTTGTCGAGTGTTCATTTGGCAAACAATTATTTGGCAAATGAAATTCTACGAAAAATGTTTTGGGAAGTGATAATTTGTCAATTTTTTTTGGTAAAACAAAGGTAACCCCATTAAACTAAATATAACTGTTATTATTACAACGGTTCACCATCATGTAAGAGAAGTAATATAAAAAAAGCCGACCAAGTGCGTGTCGGGCCACGCGCAGTGTAGGGTTCCGTATTTGCTTGTCTGTATTTGTTACATCGACCCGCGCCAAGTAAATGGTGCGGTTCGTTGGCCGTATTTGTACGAAAGTTGTCCGTTGATGACAAATTCGTTGAATCTGGAGCTCAATTTTGAATAAGTTTTCACAATGTATATATGTATATTTTTCAGTAAATAATTACACATTTTCCAAAATAGTATTTTCTAAGAAAATTCCCTGTGTTTTTTTTGTACTAGGTGTGTGGTGTCCTTTATTTCGGTATAGACCGTTCAATCCTCAAGCTTCACTTAGGGCCCCCCCACACTACCGGCGTCTTGTGAACGTTCTCATACAAAATTGTGCGTTGCGTCGCGTTTGCATGAGAACGTTCACAAGACGCCAGTAGTGTGGGGGGGGGGGGCTTATAATTACGTTATTGCTAACACACCAAACTATAGTAACGATGTGTGGCAGGCAAAACGTGTATATGAAAATGCCAGGTAACAAAAACATTTCCACTTAACATGCTTAACTCCGCAAAAATGCAGGCATGAAACGAAAATATCCGCATAAATTCGCATTCTTGCTCAAAAACGTGCAATATCAGCCTCAACCCCGCGTTACGTGGCCTCCAACACTACCCAGACACAATAAAGTGGGGATAAAATTGTGAATTTATTGTCGTGTCTCTTGAATAATGCATGGTGGAAGTGGAGTGACGGTAGACGGTGTGTCGGCAACTTATTTGAATAGAGGCGATGGGCTCGTAAGGAAAGGGCTTAAGAAACATGGTGTCTTAACAAGTCACGTACTTATAATTTACGTCTACGTCGCGTAGCGTAACGGTTACCCATTCATGAGTACAATAGGTACATTATAGGTCTTGTCTTGTCTTCATCCCTATATAATTACTTTGCTCTCTAATAACACAAATAGATAATGAGGGGAGGTACAGAAAGGCATTGCTCAAGACAGTGGATCTTCTACGGAATCAGTTTACGTTATGCTATCACACTCTAAATATCCAAGTAAAATTGGCAATATTTTCGTTATGCCTCCAGTTAAAGCCAACCCAAATAAAATGCACACAATATCATTACTAAATTGAGCATGTCTTTACGGACTAAGGTATTCATTCTGCTTCACTTCTCGCTTTAAGGCGCCGTAGGTTCATGGTCTTCTCTCCCTCTCACTGAGCATAAGCGTGAGCGAGATGGAAGTGCGTGCTCGGAAGCGCGGAATTCATGTTTTTTAATTTAAATTTTTTGGCCGTTTAAATAAATAAAAAGTAAACACTGATTTCCGTCAAACATGATATTACCGATTTTTAGAAGCCATTTTAATATTTTTAGCTTTTGTTCGTAATTTGTAACAAATATTTTTAGTGTATTTTAGACCCTTTTAGACCTACGTTCGTGATTTTTTTCTATCGAGCGAAAAATGCTTTATCATGTTTCTAAACACTGATTTCCCTGCAAAAAAGCCTCAAGATTACTATTCGTATTTTTTTTAAAACCATATTATTATAAACAGACGCATTATATTGTTTCAAAAACACTGTTCGCTTAACTTCGCTGAACCTACGGCGCCTTAAGTATGAAGCGACGTGCAAGCTTTTTACTTTTTATTGAGGCGCTTTACCCAAACTATTTCATTGGGACCCTATTACTAGCCCTTCGTCCTTTTATCTGTCTAACCTTTGGGGAGATATATTTCCATCAATAGAAAGCTGCTTGGAACCTGCAGGAATTCACGCCATCCCTATTTGTACGCCTACGAATCCACGTGCCCGCGCCTAACTCTTGCTCACTCCTCACACCTCCTAAAAGTCGCCGTCAATAGAATTAGCTAACTATGTAAACAAACCGCCATATTGATATTGTCTTTCACTATGGCGATTTGGTTACATTAGTTAGGAAATTCTATTGACGGCGACTTCACTAACTAGTTTGTAATTTGTCCAATATTCTATGAGTAATACGTGGGAGTCTAACTGTTAACTACTATATTAAACGCCTGTCATAAATTCAAGCAACTACGAGAGGCAAGTTTTATGCAGCGATAAAAGGAGTAAACGCAAACATGACCTTTGGTTTAAAAAAATATTGGTTTCGTTGAAATTAATTAATTGAACAACTCACGGGGCCCGCAGGGAAGTAATTGTGTTGTGTGGTGTGAAACGGACACATTTTGGTGTGACACGGAACCGTCCAGGTTATAAATCACTCGGCATTATGTTTCGCAAATTACACACGGACGATGATAATTTATTTTTCCTCGCGTGGCCGGAAACGCACACAAGTTTTTTTAATGGATAAAAAGAGGCGACGTGGCCTTCATAGCCTGGCGATGTTAGCGGACTGTGTGACTGTGTCGGTTTTAGAAAAAAAAAATCTGGAATTCTGTGAAAAACGTCAACAATTACAGCAGCCGAGTAATTGTGTAATCATTTCAACATACGCCAACTGAAGCTTCTTAAGATGAAAATTATAGTTGATATATTTATGTTAGGGCAATATTCATAATTTTCCTGCCGTTATAAATCAAATAAGTAGGTGTGAGTGGTCTACGCGCCTATTGCTTGACGGAACTTAGTTAATAATACCTTACAGACTAACATAGATACAATATAATATTAAAACACAATTTTTTGTGGCTCCGTTGCGTTGTCAAATCCAGTGTAGGATTCGGTAGGTTGCCCCGAAACTAAAAAATCTAAAAATGTTATCCATGGAATTGTATTTAAAACGATTATATATCCTTTGTTTCGTCAGGTTTATCTCTAGTTTTAGTATTATAAACGGTTTTTTTTTTAAAGTTAGTTATCCGTCGTTTTGCCAGTCGGATAGAAGCGATAGAGCTCTCGAAGCATTCAAGCTCGCTTAATGTAGTTCTAGAAAAAATAGATACAGCCACAGCAGTTAAATTTAATTGGCGTCCGCCCGGCGGAAATAGCGCTGCGAGTTCTTTTTCCTCCATAGCACGTCAAAGACTTAAAAGAGACAGGCCACGGAAGGAAGTCGCACCAGTAAAAAAATGCAGTTTCAAAGCATTCGCAAAGATGTAAAAAAAACCTTTAAACGTTTTAATCGCTAGGTAGGAGATATAAATGAACAGCGTAAACAATCACAATGGATTAGAGTGGCAAATCTGCCAGTACAGTCAGCGTCGTATAGTTATAATAGCAGCCAACTTAGCCAAATATATCGTAACACATCCTTACTTCCACGTATAATAAACACGTGTACCGAAATATTTGGCAGCTTTGGCTGCTAATAACGATGCTGACTGAGACTGCTAAAAGCTGAGAGACAGAAGGTGGCCATGGGATTTCGGTACTTAACCTACGTAACCCCGTTGAGTTTGGGCTCGTTACAAACGTCTGAATGAGTAGTTGGTGACGGTGTACAATAAGTAAAGTACAATCGGCAATAAAAGTTTGAACCGAAACAAAATTTATTATCCTATATACAGAAAGTGTGATTTAGATATACCTAACATACGTGTACAATGCGTTACGTGAGCGTCCAGCCCGCCTATTCTGTAACTTGTTTTACGTCACACCTGGCCATAATGCGAGTTTTACTGCACGCTGCGCGTACAGGAAAACTCGCATTGTGGCCAGGTGAAGACGTAAAATTTTGTACTCAACACGGGCGGTAATTCGTAAAGCCCCAGAGCGCAAATCACCGCCCTAGTTACGTAATGTACTATTACGCTGCGATGCGAAGTAACCAAGCGTAGGTAGAGGTCTAGTTTCGTGACGGGTGACCGGCGGGGTGAGCCGCTTTAGTCTACCTACTAGGTACGCTCAGTTACAGCAAATCGCGGTGTCAAGATATATATTTGTAGATGAGCGTTGAGATGCAACTGAGGGGTGATCAGTGATCACGTAACTTTTCGATCGAGCGTTAGGACAATTTAAGTTTAATTTTTTCAAATAAAAATTGACATATGGGCGTTACGCCTTCGATCAGCTGTTGGCGTATGGCAGTAGGTAATATTTTCACGAATTAGCACAAATAATAGTTGGAAAGGTCACTAATTTACTTTTGAACGCAGGCGATTAAATGTTAGTTATCTCTAGTCCAATCTAATCTCTTATTAAGTCCAATTAGTTTATAGATAGGTATATTAGTTTATGTATCGTATCTCCATCGCTTTAATCTACACAAGCTAGTCTTTGTATTCTCGGTACGCAAGTAAACAAATACAATCAGAATTCGAGTCAGATATAATTGTTACGACTTAGATCTTCAAATCTCTCAAGCAAATCGTTTTAATTGCCTCTCAAATAGCCTGGTTTGTTTATTTTGTCTCAACCCTCAACGGTGCAAATATAAATAATCCCATGATTGGGTCAGAAAGTAAATATTTAATATTCCCTATAGTTTCTAAACTAGATCAGTGATTACACTTTTTTGATCTGATTGGACAGTTAACGTTAGTGACCAATGCTACCAGTAGTAATTTTTATAAGGTAAAAAATAATCTTTAATATACTTTTATGTAATATCTAATTGGTAGCTTTTATTGGTGCGATTTTGTAATTCAAGAGCTACGTAACTACTCATTTTTTCCCTGCATAATATTTTGGAAGTAAAATAAATATTTCTGGCAGAAAATTAACAATTTCATTTGGCAAGGCATTATCGTATGTCAAGCTCGGAACATTGAGTTTCAGTTTTATAGTTAACGATCATAGTCATCCTTTAAAATATATTAATACGCCGCAAAAGTTTTAAATAATAATTTTGGCTGAGAATAGCTAAAAGAAAATAAGATTGTAAGTTACGAGAACAAAACAAACTCCGGGTCGTCTAGGCTGAAGTTCCAAGTAAGCGACATTTGCTCGTTCTATGGAACAGTCTCATGACGCAAATTTGGAGCTTCTACCCGGAAGACACGCTGTTCTTCCAAAGTGACCGAGCAGGTGGGCAGGTTGCGGATAGCCCGTCATCCATTTAGCATGGACCCGGACAATGGAAGGGTGAGCTCGAACCACTCCCAAGTCAAGCTCATCTCCCCTCACCTACCCTTTCCCCATAACCCAACTCCAAACTTCCAAAAAAAACCCAACCCAGACCCAATCATTAAACCCGCTCCCTGTTCCTTCCCCCACTTCCTGGAGGAGAAAACCTCGACTTCAAAAACCCTAATCCAAAGTGTGACCGACCGTGCTGATGGATGCGTGGCTGAGAGTAGCTCAGTCGCGAACGGTGGACCTCGGGTATCGGGCGAAACCCGTTGTATAATAGCCTTATCTACGCAAGCGGGGCTCTGCGTAGATGGACCCTTATTCCCTAGCTACTCGTGGGTACAAAATGGATACAACAAATAAAAATAAAAAAAAACAACCGAAACAAAGCCAAAGACAACGCCTTCTGTGGCTGGGACGGCGGAAGCTGAACCGCCTAAGAAGGTGACACACAAGGACGTGACGGCCGAGAGGGAACCGCTGAAGCTGGGTAGGACGCCGGACGCTAGGGTACCGAACGGAGCCCCGGCCAAGGCGACCGAGCCAGAGACGGTGGGAGCCTCGAACGCTTCACAGATAAAACCAAAGCCAGTGGAGAGCGGGACGACGGAAGTTGAACCCTCGAAACAGGCCATAGATCCCGGCTGGGAGATAAGGTGCAAACCGAGGAAATCTGCCCAGCCACAACCCCAAACCAACGACCCAGCGAAGAAGAAGGTCGGGCAGAGACGGCGGCAGAAGCTCCAAAAGCGAAGAGAGCTGGAGAGCCGCTCTTCTGTGAACACACAAGAGGTCGAAGCTCCCAACACAGAAGAGGTGGAAGCGACGACCTCGAAAGAACAGACTCGGGCGGAGCAGGTCAACAAGACCAAGAGAGCACGCCTAGATGAGACTATATCCCAACGAGGCGACCACAAAAAAATTAAAACGGACGCCCTGGGGACGCAAAAAACCCACCCTACCTACGCGGCGGCCGCCGCGACAGATCTGAAGGTTGCAATCACCAACGAGCGCACGGGCAGACTGTCGCAACGGGACGCTACGGAGGTGGAGAAAAAGATCGGTGACGCTACCTTCCAGGCAGCGATCGAGACCGACCTAGACACAGAAGCGGAGGCCCCAGCGTTCACAGGGAGACCAAGTCTGGTTGATGGATACCTGAAGCTGTGGTGCCAAAACGCAAGCACCAAAACGTGGCTGACGTCCTGGATCGCAACAGCCACCCTCACAAACGGAGACCATCTTGTCGGGAAGAGGGAGGACGAGATGGTAAGGAAAACCATATGCGGTATACTTATCCCATCGCTAGAGGACGACCTCACCAGGATCGGTAGAGTCCTGAACTACCAGAACTCTTGGGCCCAGGTGAAGCGATGGACAATACACAATGCCGTCCCTCTAAGGACAAGAGGTTGCACTCTTCTGCTGGTGGGAATACCAGAGGATGTAATCCCTGCTGTGATGGAAAAGGATAGAAGATTGAACTACCTATGTGGGACAATCTATATCCGTTTCCAGCACGGCGGGGGCACATCAGGGATTCTCCACCGGAGAAGAATGCAAACCTGGAAGAGGACAACACCCAGACGGACACAGACAAAGCCGCGGAGGGGAGCGACAAGAGCACCCCCACCGCCATGGAAACAGATGGCGCAGAAGAAAACGAGCCAAACTCCGACGACGAGGAGGGCATCTTGCTCGGCTCAGACGACGAGGATGGCTGCACGAAGGGGATAAGCCTCCTAGACCTTAAGTCGAAGAGGATGGAGGGGACATCGCCCGATGGCTCCTTCCCTATGTAAAATCCTCCAAGTTAACCTCCAGCACAGCGAAACAGCAACGGCCCAACTCCGCAAAAGGCTGGAGGTTAACCAAACATCAATAGCCCTGATCCAAGAGCCGTGGATCAGAAACACACGCATAAATGGCCTCTGCAACACCGGAGGTAAAGTAATTTACAATACACAAAGTAAATCTAGAACATGCATACATATATCTCGTAACATAATAGCACAACCTCTAACTGAATTCTGTTCCAGAGACGTGTGTGCTATAAAACTCCTCAGAGCACAAACTTCAAGCATACCAGAGATAGTTCTCGCCTCCGTCTACATGGCGGCTGAGGACGAACCCCCTCCGGTGGAAATGAACAAACTTATTCGCTACTGCGAACACAAAGGGCTGGAGCTGGTCATTTCGGCGGACAGCAATGGTCACCACAACCTATGGGGAATGCAAACAAACAACAAAAGAGGTAACGATATTGTTGAATACCTAATAACTACTAACCTAGACATCCTAAATACAGGATCAAAACCTACTTTTGTCACTCGTAGATGTAACACTATAATTGACATTACTCTAAGCACAGGGCTAGCAGCTCGGCACGTGTTCAACTGGCATGTGTCGGATGAGCTGTCGTGCTCCGACCACAGGTGGGTTCGTTACGACCTCACAGCCGATATAAACGAACCAACACCCAGAAGAAACCCGAGACGCACGGACGCTAAGGCGTACAAGGAGACTCTGGAAGGTAAACTAGATGATAAGACCATGACACACAGACCTCACAACACCACAGAGTTAAACATATTCACACAACACGTAACAGAAAGCTATGAGAAAACATGTCCATTATCGACACCATCAGGTATTGGGAACAACATGAATTCTAACTGGTGGGGTTCGGAAATGGATTGGATGAGAACCAAAATGAGAAGACTTTTAAACAGAGCAATGAGTACAAAAGCAAAAGAGGACTGGGACAAGTACAAAACAGTCAAAGCAGACCACAAAAAACGAACACGATACAGAAGATCTGCGTCCTGGCGGAACTTCTGTGATAAAATATCCAGCAGCACACAGGCCAACAGAACAAGGAAAATACTAGCCAACCAACCTAATCAACTACTGGGCACACTGAGGAGACCAGACAACACCCACACCAGCCATCCATCTCAGACTGAAAGTCTACTAGTGGAAACCCACTTCCCGGGGTGCAAAGTAGTTGACGTACAAACCTGCGCAGAACAGGAGGAAAACTATCATCCAACAGATGAGGAGTGGAAGACAGCAGAACGAACAACAGATAAAAACAAAACAGCCTGGGCGATAAAAAGTTTCGACGACTATAAATCTCCAGGCCTGGACGGTATCTACCCTGCTTTATTAAAGTGGGGAGGACATAAGCTGATCGAGCATTTATCAAACCTATTATGTAGCTGCATTGCCTACAGATACATACCAACGAAATGGAGGGAGGTAAAAGTAATCTTCCTGCTAAAACCGGGAAAGAGTGATTACTCGGACCCAAAATCATTTAGACCCATAAGCCTAACCTCATTCATGTTGAAGACCCTGGAGAGAATCTGCGACAGGGAGTTGAAGGATACGGCCCTCAAAAACATAAAGATACACCCAAACCAGCATGCCTACAGCCAGGGCAAATCGACAGATTCAGCCCTCCATGCTGTAGTAACGAACATAGAAGATGCGCTCGCTAGAAAGAACTCCTGTCTAGGCACCTTCATTGATATAGAGGGTGCTTTCGACAAAACAAACTTCAGTAGCATAAAACTAGCACTAGAAAGACACAAAACCAAACAGCTGCTCATAGAATGGATTATGAACATGCTAAAGAAGAGAATCATAAAACTATCCGAAAACCAAAGTCATCAGGCGTTAGTCATAAGAGGATGCCCACAAGGAGGCGTCCTCTCGCCACTGCTGTGGAACCAAGTATTAAACGACCTGATAACGAAACTAAACAATAACCGTTTTCTAACGATAGGATACGCGGACGACCTAGTCACACTGATCAGTGGCCTAATCATAAACACACTATGCGAACTCACACAAACAGCACTGAAAATAATAGAGAAATGGTGCAAGGAGAATGACCTATCGGTAAACCCAAAGAAAACCGACACAATCCTCTTTACAAATAAACGAAAATTGGGTACCTACGAAATGCCAACTCTATTCGGCACAAAACTAACACTCTCGAAAGAGGTGAAATATCTAGGTATAACACTAGATGACAAACTGAACTGGAGCAAACACCTGGACAGTAGACTAAACAAAGCCACAGTAGCCTTCTGGCAATGCAGAAGGATGGTGGGGAAGAGATGGGGCCTGGCCCCCCACATCGTACTATGGCTATACAAAATGGTGATAGTACCAATGATAAGCTATGGTGCCATAGTATGGTGGCCGCGCACCCAAACCACAAGTGCAATAAATAAAATCCAGAAAACACAAAGGCTAGCATGTGTTGCGGCTACAGGTTGCATGAGAACAACCCTAACAGCCGCACTAGAACTCATGCTAGGACTCCTACCTTTACACATGAATATACATGAAAGTAATGAAACAAGGATTCGGCCATAATACATTTATTGTCTATCTCTATTGCTCATATCTTAATTCTATATCCTTGTCTCTTTCACTCTTTCATCCCTTTCCCTCGCACGTACTTCTCTCATTCTGTCTCGTTCATTCATTAGATGCACGTTCGGAAACGATTACATATTACTATGAATATGTACACCTTACATGCCCTCTGAAATATACATATACAAATACTAAGATGATTTTTTGTATATGGATATTTCACAGAAGGAAGTGGCAGCGACGGCTATACGCCTAAAAAGTCTCACCCTATTGACTAAACTTAACGCAGCCCACACTAAGATCCATAGCAGACTGATCACAAGCCATGATGGAGGCTTCAATCGATAAAATACCAAGAACTCCAGTCTCCAGGAAAGACTATGACATATCACTAAGAAGACTCGAAAGAAGGGCTAAACCAAACGGACCTCAGAATATTTACAGACGGCTCAAAAACGAACACGGGAACGGGATGTGGTGTGTTCTCAAAGGATTTAAACATACACATATCCAAACCACTAGGTGAACATAACACAGTATTCCAGGCCGAATGCGTAGGGATAACTGAAGCCTGCAATGCTATAAAAAGACGACAAGTCGAAAATACAAACATACGAATACTCTCAGACAGTAAATCGGTACAACAGGCACTGAGCAGTGACAGCATCACATCTAGCCTGCTATACGAATGTCACCAAAGCCTCACAGAGGTGTGCGCAGATAAAAACAACGTTACTATATAATGGATCAAGGGGCACAGTGGCTCAAGAGGAAACGATGCAGCGGATGAACTGGCCAGGAAAGGCTCAGAAACAACGGCATACGGACCGGAGCCAATCTTACCCCTGCCACAAAGCTACATATATAATCAACTGTATTTATACACCAAAGACCAACACCAAAGATACTGGGAGGACATAGACACATGCAGACAGACGAAAGAGATCTTGTCGAAACGCGACAACAAACTCACCACCGCACTACTGAGGACACAGAGAAGCCAACTACGCAAAATAGTTGGAATAATAACAGGACACAACACTCTGAACAGACACACCTCTACAACTTAGGTATCACAGACAGCCCCATGTGCAGAGCGTGCATGGAAGCAGAAGAAACAACCAAACATATTCTACTGGACTGTAAACAGGTAGAAGTATACAGGAAAAAACACCTAGGGTCTCCGGACACACTAAAGGACGCAGTCAGCAATACCAAGGCACTCACAAACTTTCTGGAGGAGCTGGGGTGGTTAGAGTAGCGCTACCCCACCGATTCACGCAAAATACGCACATTGGATGTCGACTTGCGGAAACGCCCAGTAAAACTAACTAACTAACTACGAGAACAACCCAAGTAGCACACTGAGTGGGAAATAGGTTGTATATCGTATCTATTTAGATACTTAAGTGAAATTTATAGCCATGACTAAGTCTATATAGGTGGCAAGAACCCTTATGCCACCAATATAGAACCACGGGGAGAAAAATTGCAGCCTATTTTTGGTTCTAAATTGAATCCATAAGAGATCTCACGATTACCTTAAGTGGCAATTAGGACTATTGGTGAAAGTTATGCGCAAGTGAACGACGATTTATTGAACGAATGAATACCTTATATTTCACTTCGGTCAATGAGTGATAAATGTGACCCCAAAGTTCCTTTGAAGTGGCATTGGTGTGGTAAATTTAATAAGTTAGGCAAAAAGTGCAAGTGATCTGCTGCCTTGGATTTATACATCAGTTTGGTGAGTGATTAAAACCTCACGTTAAGGCATTGAAATAAGCACGAAATTCTTGCGAAAGATTTTTTACCGTGAAACTATAGTATGGTTTCTTTGTAAATTTTGATGCGCCTATGGTTTGATCAGGAATATTTAAAAAGAGAGTATTAAATCAAATAAGGGATTGATACTGATAAGAAAAAAAACTATTAAAAACCTGACCTAATAGTTGTATGTTTTGTACAATGTTAAAGTAACATCGTCACAACAATCAAAAGTCTGTGATTTTGCATGAATGTGATAAAACTTTATTTAAAATAATTAATTTTCAAGAACTCCATTTGTAAACATGGCGAAACAAAAAAGATCGTACAGTGATTATTTTCACTTATTTGTTCTCTATTTGGAACTATCGGGTCTAAAAATCACTTATTTGTTTCTTGCGAGTGCCAAATCAGTGAATGCTATTACCAATACTAATTATATCACCAACAGTGGCTAAAGAGATAATTTACGGCCCTTCTAGAACTTACAGTTGCAATCTTTTTAGATTCCAAAAGGGCCGTAAAATTATCTCTTTAGCCACTATTGGTGATATAAAACTCTATTATACTAGTCATTTGGAACTAAGTGTTCCAAATAAGGGTATCTTCCCACTTATATGTAAAAGTTTCATATAAGTGACTTTAGGGCCTTATATAGCACTATTGCTTCTTATTCAGTGATAATTAAAACTTGTATGCAATTTTGAGTTGCAAAATCGACTTTACCGAACCATAAGTAATAAAGTAGAAACAAAAAACATTCCTAAGCAACTACAAGTGACAGGATGAACTCATATACAGTTTTGAGTTGTGTTTACAGCTATAAGTTTTATCAAACAGAGCTACACCACTCATTTAGAACGTAAAGCTATAAGATAAGCTGCAAAATTCACTAATGTGCTGCTTGGGAATATTCTGTTGCTATTCCGCTAAAACAGACACATTTTACAGTCTTTTAATCATGCGCAATGTATATGTAATATATACTTATCAATATCGATTGAGATATTTTTATGATCGAAATTAACTGATTAAATGGTATCAGAAACAGAACCAAGACTTTTCATAGGTAATATCTAACTTGAACGATTATTATTGCCTTAAAAATAGATCTTCAAAAATATTATAATTAAATACGCCGCGTCTATGGCCGCTGATCGTCGCCGCCGCCGCCACACTTATATTGTTCTCTCTCAACTGGTGTTTATCCACGTCTGTGGAAAATCACCAGGGTAAGACCTATACCACAGTCCAAAGATAATTTCAAAGTGGAAAATTATAGGCCTATTGCCGTTCTCTCGACTTTAGCAAAATTGTTCGAATCAATACTGCTACGTGCAATATCCACACAAGTTAAGCCATTGCTATCTGAGTCGTAGCATGGTTTTAGAGCAGGTCGCTCCGTTGACACTAATCTTTTAATCTTGATTGATGCCATTTCTGAGAGCCTGGACAGAGGTATCCAGGTCGACGTCATTTATTTTGACTTTAAAAAAGCTGTCGATCGTGTAGACGTTATGACGTCCTATTATAATAAACTTGACGATATTGGCTTGTCTCCTAAGTTGCTCGAACTTATCGTCTACAATATGTTCGACTTGGATGCTTCGTTTCAGATAAATATCACACTCGATCTGGCGTCAGTCAGGGTTCTATTTTGGGACCTCTCTTATTGGGTCTGATGGTTAACGACCTAGAATCAGAAGTTAGTCATGCAAAGTGTCTTCTTTATGCTGACGACCTCAAGCTCATTTATGGGGTGAGAGATCCAGCGGACTGTGTTTCTTTACAGGAAGATATTGCCTCGGTGTTGAAGTAGAGCACTAAAAACAAACTGTCGTTCAATACAGCGAAGTGTTGCGTTTGTACATATGGGCGAAGTTCCGCCCCAATACATGCGCAGTACTTCCTGGACAACGAGGAAATCAATCGTGTCTTCTCTGTGAAAGATCTAGGCGTCATGTTTGACACGCGCCTCACTTTTCACGACCATATTCTTGCACTTACCAGTAGCTGCTACTAACGATTGGGTTTCGTGCTCCGTAATTGTAAGGACTTCCGTGATCCTGGAGTTATGCAGCTACTGTTTAATGCCTCGGTGAGGAGTAAATTAGAAGCTCCTTCCCTCATTTGGAATCCGTATGAATCCACATATACCTTGCTCTTAGAGAAAATACAAAAGTCTTTCCTTAGGTCCCTTTATAAGAAAAAGTTCGGATACTACCCTTATTTATATCCCACAAAATTTTTACTTGATTGTTTAGGATTTAATTCTTTGGAAGTGAGGCGAAATAACAACCTTCTTATGACAGTCTGTCGTTCTCTCCGCGGGGAGTCGGACGTTATCTAATTGGTAGGTAGCGTACTACGGCTCAGCGTCCCGGACGTCTTCCGCGTCCAGTTGCGTGCGCACGCGCGCCCTCTGCTGGCGGTGCCGGAGGCGCGCACGGTAGCGCACCGTAGCGCGCCGCTGCCGCGCGCGCTGACTCTGCTTAATACGCTCTTGGCATCGGTGCCTGAATGTGACCTGTTTGCGTGGCGATGGGTAACCGTGTGCCAGGAATGTTTGAGATTTTGTGAGGCGATGGATGATAGGCAATCCTCCGTGTACGCATAATATATATTTGTATGTGCAATGTTATCCTAAAGGTGATACCATTTGTTAGTTGTAAGTTGCTTTTACTATACATAGTTAAGTATTCTGGTTTCTCGGCGTATTGGTTCGCGGTAAGGTCGTGGAAACTAATTAAATAGTAAATAAATAAATAAAAAAAATTGAAATACTGAAAATATACATAGGTAAAAAGTGGTGAAAGTTCCAGTCATTTTTTTCTCGTCTCGAATGAAGCCAAAGTAGAGTTCGAGACAACTCGAGAAGAACTCCTAGCCATAACGCATGAATGCTTTACTGGCATTATTTCAAAATATTCTACCTGAGAACAAATTCATAACCATATACTTGTCATTGCGTTTTTAAATGAACACCATTTTAGGGTTTCGTAGCCAAAATGGCAAAAACGGAACCCTTATAGTTTCGTCATGTCCGTCTCTCCGCATGTCACAGGCATTTTCCTCACTATAATTGAAATTAAGAGTATAGTGTATTTTGTTAGCCGCTACTTGGGACTATGTGAGCATTAAGGCTTAGTATATTATCAAACGCTTACCACATAATCTCCATACCTAATAATGGTTTCTAATCCAATCAATATGCACATAAATTGTTTCACATCTTTTTTATGGGCTGTGATATTGATGGTCTATATTTCAAACATATATACCATTGTCGGCTTTCAATCCCAAACAGATTGTATTCTGTTCGCTCGTTTCCACGCTTTCCTTCTCGTATCAGAACGGGATGTGAAAAAGATAAACCCTGGGCCTATTTCGCAAAACTTTGTGACCTTGAATAGCAGAAAACTTTTTTCAACTCCTTTTATTACAAAAAAAGACTTCCACTTGTGATGCATTTTAAGCCTTTGAGAAATCAGCCCCTAGCGGCCCTTTTTCCAGACGTGATGGTAACCACGCCTGGAAAAAGACCACGCGCGAACAGCCTTGCAATAAAGCATGACTACCCGTATGCATTCATATGGGGTATTGTTTCCAAAAAATCATTGGGTTTTTGCCTGGCCAGCTGAAGAGTTGGTAATGTTTTTCGCGTGGATACAAACATTCCATAATGTCTCATCCTGAGTGTGGCAGCACAACACAAAAAAAGGAGGAGGTTCTCATTATATGCTTCCAGGTGGGTCCAATTTTTTTCAAAAAAAAATCTTTTTCCAACCCTATTTTTACGCCTATTTCAACATTGCTGAAAAATTAAAATAAAATAAACGGTTGTTAGCCTCCAATACCCGATGTCCAATAATGAATATGGTTTGCTTGTAGCATAAAGAAGACCTATATATTTAATTTTAATTGTATGTATCTATTTTTTCGTCTGACTATTAAAGCGTCAAACAGATTTTACAGAAGCACTGGCTACTGTTATATATCCGTAAAATCCAGAGCTATCAAATTACTCACACAATCATAATTTAACGAATGTAACTTACGATTACCGACTCCATCCTAACTATAAAGAAACGTATCTACTCTAAATCTAATACATCTCCCAATTGAATAACAAAGCTTAGCGTCCAGTTTTAGTTGATGAAGCGGCTATCCTAGCGTGCTTGTAGTTGAATGGCCTGGACGGGTATTTCCGTTCGCAGATAATCTATCTTCATTCAAGAGCAGGAACTAAATGCACGAGGTAGCACAGAAATACCGAAACAGGAGTGCATTTCAGTGTTCACGTTTTTAATTTAAAACCACATATCGCAGGAAAATTGCGGGATTTACATAAAGAAATGTGAGTTTAGTAAGATAAAGTAGCTCTTCCTGGACAGGTCATATTGTATGATTCTAATTTTAGATAAAGTCTTTTATGCATGCCCGCTGATCGGGCAATTAAGTAGGGGCCGAACTTCCGTCAAAGAGGCCCTTTAATTGGACATTATCTGGTGAGGCAGGGAAGCCTTTGAAGGAAGACAATTAATAGGTTCATCTTCAATCAAAAGTGATATTAGTGTTTACTCTTGAAGAAGTTAGGTATCCATATTTCGATTTTTAAGGATAGTGATTTATCTTAGCTATATTTATAAATAAGTAATTCAGCTCATTGCATGGGTATTGCATAACATTCTTCATCCTCCTAGCGTTATTCCCGGTAATGCCCCTAAAGGAGCCCGGGGTCCGCTTTGACACCTAATCCCAAGATGTTTTCCTTCACCGAAAAGCTAGCGGCAAGTATTCCGTACATAAGTTCCGAAAAACTCATTGGTACCAGCCGGGATTCGAACCCACGACCGCCGCTTGACAGCTGCATGTCTGAACCACTAGGCTATCGTAGTATTGCATAACATACTTACATTTAAAAAAGAACCTTTTAAATTGTAAACCTCCTCCGTATTGGTCGGTTAAAGACATGTTCATTCACATAATGTGTGGCTGCGGTCTGCAGTTATTTTCGTTCATAAACATGACTTTGATCACGTAATTCTAATTTCTAAAGCATTAAACCCAAAACCATGTCTTAATCCTGATAATCCCCATCCAAGTTCTTTGCTAGACTCCAAATTAATCAACTAATAACATTGATCCATTGAGTTCAATAAACTACTGACCTATCCTTAAATTGAGTGGTCTTTAACTAAATTATACTTGACAAAGTTTTTTTGCGGATTCCAGAGGTGTAGAAAATTATATTAATAATAGTTGGATCTGTACATGCAGGCAAGCCTGATACCAAATGACCCTCGTAAACTTGAACAGTGTCAGGTTTTTAAGAACATCAGACTTATGAATAAAATATCTTCAATACGTAAAAAAAAAGATTGTAAATTTTGATCACTCAACCATGCATATACTGTCTTTTTAAAAGCATAGCTAGATAATGTTTTAAGGTAAGTATTATTTTTGAAGAGTAGCTAGGAATGATACTTAGGTACTTTAAAAAATAATACCACTGGGTCTT